>OX387235.1:2570000-2886255 GCA_947561695.1 Tyria jacobaeae | reverse complement strand
CGGGGCTCGCTCCACTCCCGTCGCGGGTCGGCCTGGCATTGCAGTGCCGCCGGGATCGGCCCACATAAATAATCCAGTACTTTGCGCAGAGCAAAATTAATATTGATAATGACTATTTCTAGCCGATTTGCCGAAATTCGTACCGACGTTGTAGTAACTCCTTAATTAACCTCAAAAAAAAGTATACTGTACTAAACATCGGCGATATCAGTTTTTAGTGACATCTATTGTCCAATTGATATTTAGATTACACATCGATATTGACATCTGAGATCAGATGCCGATTTCTACGGACAACGACCTCCAAAATCTGCTCAGGAACTAGAATAGAAATGTACAATTACGTTTGTTTGGTTGGCACTTTAGATTTGGATATTGAATATACTATTCGTTTAAATTACATTTTAATAAGACTATGGTATTTTTCTTCATTCTTAGGACCAGCCCAAAAATTCTGATCATAAATATTCTCTATTTACAGATTTAAGTTAAATAAATAAATTGAGACGCATTTACAAATCGCCATACTTATATTGATTTTATGTAAAAACTAACAATTATTTACATATTTTACATTGAATTGTAATCCTCAAAGCACTTTTGTTTATTTTAAGGGATAGTGTGCATACAAAAAATGTCAAGTATTTCCACAGAAAAAAACAGTGTATAAAAATATAATCGCCACGATCTTGATGTTTATCTTGTGGGACTAGATAGATTATTGGAGACAAAATGTTGGCGTTTTATACTTTTCTGCCCTCCCCTTCGGAGACACAGGTGTGAAGGTATGTATGTATGTATAAAGTCTGTCAAGAAATTGATTTGTAATTATTATTGTATTAGTTTTAATATTCTTTTTCACAACTTTTAATATTTTTCGTAACAAATTGATATTTCTTGTTTGAAAAAAAAATATAGAAAGTATAAAAAATGGTGTATTATTAAAACTAGTTCACGGTTCACAAAGCCAATATGGGAAATTTATATCTTTTGCTATCCCTGGTGGTCCCTTTCTTATCTAAATCGGTTGAAAGGTTTTTAAAATATCCACAAAAATTTGAAAATTGTACATAACGATGATATTTTTGTTTATTTTGAAAGTCCATTATAATGAGAACATTTTAATTGTAAGATAATATAATATAAAAATTTTAGAACCCTAACCCCAAAGCTTTACTATTAACATTTTCTACCGAATTAACCCAGTCTGAAACATGAAACATCATATTAAAGTTATAACAGAAGATACTTTTATTTTCATTTTAGAAGTTTGTAAAAGTTATAACACTTATATTTTACAAGGGTTAATAATATACTCATACATATTTGAAACATCGCTTTCATTTATAAATAATTTTGACAACTGGCATAAGTGTGAAACACAAAAAAAATTTCAAGCAACTGGTATGCAAAACCTCTATACATTACCTCACTTGGCCTTACAGGAAAACCAGTTGTTAACAATTCTATTTACCGAGTGAGTGAAGGTACAGGAGGCCAATATTTCTTAAAGAAACAACTCGTGACTGCGATTCATTCCTGTGTCGCGGGGGACTTGACACACATTCATGCAGCGGACGCTAAGTAACACCATATTCAGCCTTACTTTCCTTCTAAACTTTTCGAGCTAGGGTCCTATGTTTTAGTTTATTTGAGTACTTCTCATTGACCTAGAGTTAAAAAAATTGACAAGAAGCCAAGTCTAACAGAACAAGTTAAAGAGAAAAACGGAAAGACGTTTCATTTCGTTTTTTTATAATTTTTTTTATGTGACTAATTACATTTTATTGGAATTATTTTTACTATATTTGACTGTGTCATGACGATCTTATGGAGAGTAGTTTTAGAATTGTTAAGTAAATTTTGTCATTCGAAACGCATCAAAACATATTATACCGAAATTGATGAAGATGATAACCAACGAAACGATGTCAGTTGTACGATCAATCGACAGAAAAAGAAATACTACTATACTTTATTTCCGAATTGTTAACGTCTGACAATAAGACTGTCAAACAATGATTGCATTGTTCTGCACAGTGAGTGAAGTTAACTGCCTCTCTCCTCTTTGTCCCCTCTCTACATCCCCTCTTTTCTTTCACATCCCTCATCGAAGACCGCATTGACCTGCGGCGATTTTCACTTACCATCAGGTGACCCGTATGTTCGCCTGTCTATCTATGTATATCATAAAAAATAATTAGAATATATAATACCATAGGACATGGAATACTGTTCTCATCTCTATGCAGGTGCACCCCAGTACCAACTTCTCCCTCTTAACCGAATTCAACGGAGAGCGACTCGCATCATCGACTGCCAAGCTATTTCTCATCGACTTGACACCTTGGCGTTGCGTAGAGATGTAGCTTCACTCTGCATCCTCTATCGCTTGTATCATGGGGAGTGTTCAGAGGAATTGTTCGGACTTATACCGGCTGCTGGTTTCCGCCATCGTCCTACGCGACAAAATATCCATCCTCATCACCTGGACGATTGGCACTCCACCACTGTGCGCTTTTCCAGAAGCTTTTTGCCTCGCACAACCAGCTTATGGAACAAATTGTCGCCTGCCGTATTTCCGAACCGATACGACCTTCAAACCTTCAAGAAAAGGGCGTACTCCTACCTAAAAGGCCGGCAACGCACTTGTGACCGTTGAGTTGCGGGTGTCCATGGGCGGTGGTAGTCACTTACCATCAGGTGACCCGTCTGCTCGTTAGCCCCTATCACATAAAAAAAAACACGATTAGATTTTTTATTAATCCAGCTCAATGAGACTGAAATATTCTCATTAATGTTTCAAAAATAATTTACTTATTATTAATACAACCAAAACATCATTGATGATATTTGCTGCAAAAAAACAATGTAGAGACCTCTATTTGCAATTAATTCCAGAAACTCTTACAATTAAGACTCACATAAATTACAGTTACCCAAATAAAATCAGGCGTATACTCTGTCGAACAAAAAAAAAATCAAAATCGCTTGACAATTGGCGGAGAAATCAATTAAAAATGCACAAACTTTATTTTTTGCAGATGTAATTTGTGAAATAAAGACAAAATTCAGTTGATTAACCCGCGTACCAACTACCTAACGAACATGATATTGTTTGTTTGAGCAAAGCTGTATAATTAACTATCACATAATATAAAAAGCGTGTCTACATATAAAATTAGGCTAAAATAATATGACCCCCCACCGGGTTTCCAAGGGGGTCAAGAAAACAAAAATGAAAAGGCTAAAATAATACGTATGCACAGAGGCTCTATAATAATGTATGTATAAAGAAAAAAATAAATGTTCTCATGAGAATAAAATGTTTTTTTTTTTTTTGAAAATCAAATCAACCTAAAACATTCCAGTATAAGTTGAACTGTCGTTGTTTAGAGTTCCGCAACATAGTAGGTCAAATATTTATAATGGACTTTTGTACCTATGTATGGCCTAATGGTCATATTTATAAATTATCTATATCATGTATCATGTTTATAAATTAGCACAAATTGTTGAAAATGTTATTTTTCTATACCTCTGTACACAAACTCAGTAACCACGCTCGATAGATGGCACTGTGCGATGACGTCACTTTTAAATGACGGTGTAAAGAGTCTCCGCTGCTGAATGACCTCCCCAGTTCATTGTAATCACGGTATCGCTTCTCGGCCTTTTGGCTAAGATCAAAGTGTAGTATCTGTTCTTTTCAGCTTAATATCTGAAAGTTCCTTCACTGAGGGACCAGTATATTAAACTGATTTTTGTAAACAGACGGGATGTTCGGGGCTCGCTCCACTCCCGTCGCGGGTCGGCCTGGCATTGCAGTGCCGCCGGGATCGGCCCACATAAATAATCCAGTACTTTGCGCAGAGCAAAATTAATATTGATAATGACTATTTCTAGCCGATTTGCCGAAATTCGTACCGACGTTGTAGTAACTCCTTAATTAACCTCAAAAAAAAGTATACTGTACTAAACATGGGCGATATCAGTTTTTAGTGACATCTATTGTCCAATTGATATTTAGATTACACATCGATATTGACATCTGAGATCAGATACCGATTTCTACGGACAACGACCTCCAAAATCTGCTCAGGAACTAGAATAGAAATGTACAATTACGTTTGTTTGGTTGGCACTTTAGATTTGGATATTGAATATACTATTCGTTTAAATTACATTTTAATAAGACTATGGTATTTTTCTTCATTCTTAGGACCAGCCCAAAAATTCTGATCATAAATATTCTCTATTTACAGATTTAAGTTAAATAAATAAATTGAGACGCATTTAAAAATCGCCATACTTAAATTGATTTTATGTAAAAACTAACAATTATTTACATATTTTACATTGAATTGTAATCCTCAAAGCACTTTTGTTTATTTTAAGGGATAGTGTGCATACAAAAAATGTCAAGTATTTCCACAGAAAAAAACAGTGTATAAAAATATAATCGCCACGATCTTGGTGTTTATCTTGTGGGACTAGATTATTGGAGACAAAATGTTGGCGTTTCATACTTTTCTACCTTCCTCTTCGGAGACACAAGTGTGAGGGTATGTATGTATGTATGAAGAAGAAGAAATTGATTTGTAGTTATTATTGTATTAGTTTTATAAACTATATTTTCATTAAATATTGTTCGTTTTATGCAATATTAATATATAAAATAAGTTTTATACTTAAACAACGCAACGATGTCAGTTGTACGATCAATCGACAGAAAAAGAAATATTACTATACTTTATTTCCGAATTGTTAACGTCTGACAATAAGACTGTCAAACAATGATTGCATTGTTCTGCACAGTGAGTGAAGTTAACTGCCTCTCTCCTCTTTGTCCCCTCTCTACATCCCCTCTTTTCTTTCATATTCATATTGAATATACTATTCGTTTAAATTACATTTTAATAAAACTATGGTATTTTTCTTCATTCTTAGGACTAGCCCAAAAATGCTGATCATAAATATTCTCTATTTACAGATTTAAGTTAAATAAATAAATTGGGACGCATTCAAAAATCGCCATATTTATATTGATTTTATGCAAAAACTATTAACAACTATTTACATATTTTGCATCGCATTGTAATCCTCAAAGCACTTTTATTTATTTTAAGGGCTAATGGGCACCTGATGGTAAGTGACTACCGCCGCCTATGGACACCCGCAACTTAAAGAGTTACAAGTGCGTTGCCTCCCTCTTAGGTAGGAATACACTCCTTTTTTGAAGGTTTGAAAGTCGTATCAGTGCGGAAATACGGCAGGCGACCGAGCTCTGTCTTGCTGAGAAAGTTCTGTACAGGTGTTGTTACTTGATTGATGGGCAAGGTATAAGAGTATATAATTGGAATTGTTATTACATTGCGCCAAATAATTGGAAAATAAAATCTGTTTTGCTGTGTCAACACTCAGCATGAAAATTGTCTTTTTATGACAAAGTGGGTCAAAGCTGCACCCCGTGGTACCGCTGGTGGTAAAATTTTGAACACTACCTAATCATTTTAAATATTTCGGTTCGATTCGGGAGAGTTGAGTGACACAACCTGATACCTTGATGTATGATTTAATAGTCCCCTTAATTCTAATGGATACATGGATTATATACTCTTAATCTAGGAATATCATGACATCATCATGAATGATTAATATGGTTCATCACATGACCATTGCACCACATGACTATAAGAATTACGTCATATATACGACACGCATAAGAGTCACTTTGTAAGCGTAATTAAATAATACGAATGGAATGAATGAATTATTATTTAGTAAAAATGGTGAAAAAATATATTTGAAGCTGTGTCTGGATAGATAATAGGTAATAGGATAGGAAATAAGTAAAGAAGAACTGCAGAAAGTAGAAGGTGTATTAGGAGGAAAGGCGACAGAATAAAAAATGGCGTACAATTATCATAAACACTAGCGGCAAGCAAGCGAGATGCGCGCGCGGCGGCTATGCGTTCGCTGTGAGTTATTTTAGCGGACTCTTAGCAGCCGGCCCGAGGCGACGGCGACCGAAACCGGTTCTCTCGTCGTTGCTTCGCGCGTCAAGATCACTAGATACAAAATCATGTTCGCTTGTCCGTCCGTCCGCACCAATTAATTTTAATATAATATTACTATTTTATACAAACAATATATATTTATACTAATACAAATACTAATACATATTTCTTGTTATAATTATTTATACAATACTATATTTATGTACTTAATTAAGTACCTATATGTTTTATTACTTAACGCTAAGGTAATCTTAACCTATTACATATTATAAATAAATTTACTAATAATATTATTTAAGTGTATGTACGTTTATTACCTACTAACCTACTAAACTTTATACATTAACTTAGTGATATTTAACTAAGTACTTATTACTAACACAATAAATAGGTGGAGGTACGCCACATCACCCCCCTCCAGAGCCCGTCAAGGGCGAAAATAGGTTGGAAATCGCACAATACGGCCTGAACGTGTCCTTCGGATATCATTATCTTTGGGTTCAGCGTGTGTATTGTGTTCTGGTGGCCTGACCTGTGTGGTTGTGTATGAGTTAGTGTTAGTTGGTGATGGAGTGTCGTGTGTGGTGTCTGTGTCGTGCAGTATGTAGGCCGGCTTAATGCGGTCTACCGATACTGTGACCGGATTCCCACGAACTAGAATTTTAAAAGTTTTATCACCTCTTGTTAGAATCTCGTGAGGTCCAGAATAGGCTGGTGTAAGGGACCCACGGCAAGTGTCATCGCGCAAAAATACATGCGAAGTAGTTGCGAGGTCCTTGAAAATAAAAACTGACTGCTTGCCATGCCTTGAAGCGGGTGTTGGGTGTAAGGTCTTGACGAACGACCTGAGACGTGACAAGTAGTCGGTGATGTCAGTTGAAACCTCTCTACTGGGATGTAAAAATTCACCAGGGAGTCTCAGCGGCTCGCCATAAGTGAGTTCAGCTGACGAGGATGACAGATCTACTTTGTAAGAGTTCCTAATGCCCAGTAAGACCAGCGGAAGGGAATCTACCCAATTTAAAGTGGAGTGGCAAGTGATAGCAGCCTTTAACTGGCGGTGAAATCTTTCCACCATGCCGTTGCAAGCCGGGTGGTAAGCCGTGGTACGCCTATGCTGAAAGCCTACCAGGTCAGAGAGGCTCTTAAATAAGGCCGACTCGAACTGCCTACCCCTGTCAGTAACAATACTGACCGGACAACCGAACCTGGAGATCCATCCATGCAGCAAGGCCTTGGCAACGGCCTCAGCTGTAATTTCCGTGAGTGGTACTACCTCAGGCCATCGCGTAAATCTATCGATTGCTGTGAGGCAGTACCTGTATCCTTGGCACAAGGGTAAAGGACCAATCAGGTCAATGTGGATGGCAGTAAATCTGGAGCTCGGAAGTTGGAAGGAACTGAGTGGTGAGGAGACATGCCGAGTGACCTTAGATCGCTGACAAGCGAGGCAGGTCCTTGTCCACTCTCGGCAGTCTTTTCTGATTCCTGGCCACACAAACCGATCAGTTACCAGTTTAAGTGAAGTGTTCACCCCTGGATGGCTGAGCGAATGGAGACAATCGAATACTTGTCGTCGGTATATTTTCGGAACATATGGTCTGACGTTCCCGGATCTCTCCTCGCAGTACAGCTCTGATCTGACGCCCGGCAGCTTCAACCTCTTCAATTTCAACGAAGTGGCACCTTCCAAGAGAGTCTGTAGTTCCGTATCTGAGCCTTGAGCATCTGCTATTTGACTCAGATCAACGGGCTGTGCAATTTCTTCGATCCTGGAAAGGGTATCAGCTACGACGTTATCCTTACCTGATATGTGCCGGATGTCAGTAGTAAACTGGGATATGAAATCCAAATGGCGAAACTGACGAGGTGAACAGTTCTCCTTGCGAGAATGAAATGCGAAGCATAATGGTTTGTGGTCGGTGTAAACCACAAAGTCCCTAGCCTCGACCATATGACGAAAGTATTTGATTGCCTCATAAATCGCGAGTAGCTCGCGGTCGTAAGGGGAATACTTCTGCTGTGCTGGACTTAGCTTTCTAGAAAAGAAAGCAAGGGGTTGCCATCCTTTGTCCTCGTTGAACTGCTGCAACACAGCACCTAAAGCGGTGTCGGACGCGTCGGTCACGACAGCGAGTTTGGCATTGCAGTCGGGGTGTGCGAGGAGGGCTGCCTGGCATAGGCCTTTCTTACAATTAGTGAATGCTTCTTGCTCCTCTGGGGTAAAGTGGACAGGATGAGAGCCCTTCACAGAACCCTCTAACAGTGCGTTCAAGGGAGCTTGGTCTTTAGCAGCACCTGGAATGAACCTCCTATAAAAGTTGAGCATCCCAAGGAACCTACGGAGCTCACGTACAGTTTTGGGCACAGGGAAAGTTTGTATGGCATCAACCTTTTCGGGGAGGGGTTTAGTACCTTCGGCTGAAATAAGGTAACCTAGGAATACTACATCTGAAGCGCCAAACAAACACTTTGAAGAGTTGATGACCATACCGTACTTGTGTAGCTTCGTGAAAAGCATACGGAGGTGTCTTCTGTGTTCTTCTGGGTCCCTCGAGAAGACTAGAAAGTCATCAAGGTACGGGTAGCAGAAGTCCAGGTCCCTCAGCATCTCATCCACAAAACGCTGAAACGTCTGTCCGGCGTTTCGTAATCCGAAGCTCATGAACGGAAATTCGTAAAGTCCGAACGGCGTAGAAATCGCAGTTTTGTGGATGTCGGCGTCGTGGACTGGAATTTGATGGTACGCCTTCATCAGGTCGATGGTAGAGAATACCTTACATCCTGAAAGACTGTGTGAGAAGTCCTGAATGTGACGAATAGGGTACCTATCTGGAATCGTCCTGGCATTCAGCATCCTGTAATCCCCACAGGGACGCCAACCATTATCCTTTTTAGGGACAAGATGTAGGGGGGAGGCCCAAGAAGATTCAGACGGTCTGGCTATGCCACTCTGCAGCATAGAAGCAAACTCCTCCTTAGCAATTTTTAATTTATCCGGAGCCAGTCTACGGGGGGTACAAGAAACAGGTGGGCCGGGCGTAGTACGTATATAGTGTACTGTTTTATGTTTAGGAGTGGTGTGTGTACCATGTGGACGTGTGATGTCGGGATATTCGCGTAGTATGTTGTGATAGTCAGACTCACCAGTTACGCATTTTACCGAAGAAATGATATCCGACGGTCTTGCACGCGAAGCCACGGTCGACAAGCTAGTGCTATTATCGATGAGGCGTTGACTCCTGCAATCGACAACCAAATTAAAAAATGATAAAAAATCCACACCTATTATCGCCCTTGTAACGTCGGCCACAATAAATGACCAAGCGAAGTCGCGGCGCAAGCCCAAGTTTAAAACTAAGTTGATATGCCCGTATGTTGCTATGGGCGTACCGTTAGCCGCACACAAATCATAGTCCGTACGAGCCCGGCGTTCTTTAAAATAAATGCGGGGAAAAACACAAAGGTCACTACCCGTGTCCACTAAAAATTGTACCTTAGTTTTTCTGTCTGTCACAAATAAGCGACCACTGTTGACGCAATCGTCGGCCGCCATTACCGATTGCGTGTCGAGTTTCCCGCCCCGAAATCACACGGTTTCACACATCTTTCCGCTTTGTCGCCATATTTGGCGTGGTACCAGCAGTTGGGATACTTGCGGTAATTGGAGTGGGAACGATTCCGTGATCGGGAACGACTTCGGTTGCGCCCGGCTGCTCGACGATGACCATCCCTCGACATCTGGACGATTTTATTATTAAGAGCTGCGACTTGTTTGGTGAGCTCGGCGATTTGGTTTTCCACTGGCTCATTGTTCCTACAGGATGGGGCTGCTCTCGAGGTCGAAGCAACCTGTTGACACGGTGAGACGACGTCATGGACCCGGTCAGCTAACTCAGCCAACTCATCCAGGCTTGCTCTCGGCTGGGAAGCTATGATGGTCTGGGTCCCGGAAGGTAGCCGACTCGTCCAGATCGTCCTAAGAAATTCCTCAGGAACACCAGGGCCAGCCAAGTTCTGTAGGTGACGCAGGAACGTTGATGGTTTGCGGTCCCCTAACTGCTCGTGGTCCATGAGCTGTTTTAATTTCTTCTCCCGGGAAGCCGACAGCCTCTTAATGAGCTCACTCTTCAGCTTGTCGTATTTCTTTTCCGGCGGTGGGGAGGTTATGACGTCCTCAACCTCAGCGGCATATTGTGCTTCCAATTGCCCAATCGCGTAGAAAAATTTTGTTCCGTCTGCGGTGATGTTGGCCAGCTGGAATTGGCCTTCAAGCTGCGCGAACCAAAGAGCTGGTTTTTCGGCGTAAAATGGAGGTACCTTCACGCCGACTCGGAATGTCTCCAAAGCCATTTTGCCATCTCCCTTCTCCGAATCACTCATCTTGTGTTCTGCGGGGTCACCAATGAAGCTGTGTCTGGATAGATAATAGGTAATAGGATAGGAAATAAGTAAAGAAGAACTGCAGAAAGTAGAAGGTGTATTAGGAGGAAAGGCGACAGAATAAAAAATGGCGTACAATTATCATAAACACTAGCGGCAAGCAAGCGAGATGCGCGCGCGGCGGCTATGCGTTCGCTGTGAGTTATTTTAGCGGACTCTTAGCAGCCGGCCCGAGGCGACGGCGACCGAAACCGGTTCTCTCGTCGTTGCTTCGCGCGTCAAGATCACTAGATACAAAATCATGTTCGCTTGTCCGTCCGTCCGCACCAATTAATTTTAATATAATATTACTATTTTATACAAACAATATATATTTATACTAATACAAATACTAATACATATTTCTTGTTATAATTATTTATACAATACTATATTTATGTACTTAATTAAGTACCTATATGTTTTATTACTTAACGCTAAGGTAATCTTAACCTATTACATATTATAAATAAATTTACTAATAATATTATTTAAGTGTATGTACGTTTATTACCTACTAACCTACTAAACTTTATACATTAACTTAGTGATATTTAACTAAGTACTTATTACTAACACAATAAATAGGTGGAGGTACGCCACATATTCATAATAACAATATAAACATTAGATAAGATCAAGTGAATGACAAAATCTGATTAATACTTAAGAGTTTAAACAATGAAGTCCTTACTTTCTTATACTAAATGCGATCTTATCTCATTCATATATAAAAGGATCCTGTCTTTATCACTCAAATTAACGATGATTAATTGAAAATAAACGAATTTATTCTTCAACAAGTAGTTGGTTCTACCGTCAAATTATTAATGCGTCACTTTTTCCTCGTTTCAAACATTAAACGTTATGACAAGTGTTGTCATTAGAATATTTGCCACTGATTCGATACAATTAAATAATCGACTAGATATTTAGCTATAATAGCTTTAATAGCCAGTGTTTTAATATTTACTAATTTTAATGTCACTAAATTAAAATTAGTAAATATCATAATGTTAAATCTGGTTCTAAATATTAATTCTAGACAGTATTTTACAAAGATATTGGCTTATTAACCTTACATATAATAGCTGTTTTATAGAACATTTTGAGGAATAAAATCGTTTAAAATTGTTAACCGTTAACCGTTAACCAAACGTTCGTTCGTAACTTACACCGACAGCACACAGCTGTACATTGGATATCGGTTTGACATTCTCTTCATCTCTTTCTCAGATACGGGACGACGTAAAGTTAAACAGAGAGGGAGCGAATGTCGAACCGATATCCAATGTACAGCTGTGTGCTGTCGGTGTAAGTTACGAACGAACGTTTGGTTAACGGTTAACGGTTAACAATTTTAAACGATTTTATTCCTCAAAATGTTCTATAAAACAGCTATTATATGTAAGGTTAATAAGCCAATATCTTTGTAAAATACTGTCTAGAATTAATAACTAAAGTTTGTATCTATGTATTGTATTTATGTGTATGTATATAAATGTATGTATATTGTATTTATATAGAATATTTGTATATATTTGTTCATTTGTATGTGAATATAATGTTTTTTTTTTTGTTTCTTAATATTTCATCTTTATACACCTGCCATGTCCCTCACTGAACCACCCAAAGGTTGACTGGTAGATAATGCCATGTGGCATTAAGTCCGCCTCGTGCGTTGTATTATGCAGGAAGAGTTTTAAATAAATAAAATAAATAAATATCCGACGAACAGCTGTGAGCAGTACCTGTAAGTTATATTTTTCGACAATCAAACCTATAACTTTAATCTATGTTAAGGTAGTTTTTTTTGATGTGATGAAAATAGATGTCTCGCAACATCCAATCGAACGATGTCATTAGATGTCAGGACGACATCAGATTTTAGATGTGGTTTGATACATCTGACACATGTCTATACTATACTTAATACAAGGCCGGGATTTTTTATTTTGGGTCTGTTTTAATTATAATACAGGACTGCCATTACATGATATTGCACTGCGAAAGGGACTTTTAAGGTCAATTTCACTCTGCTGTATCACATGTCAAATTATTAACTGCATAAGAAGTATATTTCCACTATTATTTGTTTTAAATAATGTTATATTATTCTCCTTTTCCAGACGCCACATGACACTTAACAAACCATGAAGAAACCTATAATTCCACGGAGCAACGAGATAGAATTTAACACGAGTTACGATACAGAACTGGCAGCCATTTTTAAAATTGTTCTATTTTTGTATAATTATAAAAAATACTGCCTACGAGATATCTTAACTGATACTTTCTGTGTATACATTTTTTGTGGCTAATTTTAATAACTTTTAGTGACGTTTATAAAATTTGTAATGATTATTACCCGACTGCGTAAGAATTAGGGTTATAACTATTATTTTTCTGTGTCACTACAAAAGCGATATTAAAAATTGACTGCTGTTTGAATGGGTATTTCTTAAGTTTTTCGAAGGGTATTTCTAAAATGGCGGCCAGTCGCATTTTATTATTAAAGATTTTTTAAAAGAAACAATTTTCCAAATGCTAGTTTTGAACATTTTGTTAATTTTTTGTGAAATTAAAAATTTTAAGTGTTACTTGGGTAGAATTTAATAACACAATGCTACACTACTGTGCAAAAGTGGTAGTAGGTATATATATGATCTCACTGTCATGACATTTCAACTTAAATGTATATAAAATCTTTAAATCAAAATTTGTATACACTTAAATCTTAAAGTCAGTTTAAATGACAGTAATATTAACAAATTATTAACTTTTAACTTAACAATTAACTTACGAAATGATGGAGTCAATCTATTTTTATTAAATATTGTTCGTTTTATTCACTATTAAATTTTAAAAAAATATTTTTTATACTTAAACAACGAAACGATGTCAGTTATACGATCGATCGACAGAAAAAGAAATACTACTATACTTTATTTCAGAATTGTTATCGTCTCAGAACAAGACTGTCAAACAATGCTTGCATTGTTCTGCAGAGTGAGTGAAGTTACCTGCCTCTCTCCTCTTTGTTATCTCTCTTCATCCCCTCTTTTCTCTCCCATCCCTCATCGAAGACCTCATTGACCTGCGGCGGTTGTCACCTATGTACATCATACAAAATAATTAGAATATATAATATATATATAATAATACCATAGGACTCACAGCCACCTAACTACGCAGAGTACACATGCCTTTTTTACTTTGACAAATGCATACACACGATTAAATTTTTAATAATCGAGTTCAATGAGACTTTAATATTCTCATTAATGTTTCAAATATAATTAACTTAGGGAGCGTTCAAGTATTACGTAACGCAATTTTTGAAGATTTTAGACTCTCCCTCCCCCCCACGTAACGCACCGTAACGTTTTTCTGTACCCCCTACCCCTCCCTAAACGTTACGTAACATTTAAGGGACCATTAAAGTCACAATTATGTTGAACAAAGTAATATAATACCTTTGTTATTGTATTAATTGCGTTTGCAGTAGTAATAAACAAAAAAAGAGATTTTGAAGTCACATGTTTTTGTTTAAACATAAATCATATAAGTGTAGGTACATAAAAACACAATTCAATTGCAATTACTGCTCCTCTGTCCATGGGTTTTGCCAGCCACTCAGACTCTTTCATTACTGGTATTCGGAGAGCAGACGAAGATGGTTCCGGTATTGTTAAACTACTTGCAACAAATTCGTCTTCATCGAGCCAATCGGCATCCTCAGACAGTGCTTCACTATGGCGCACAATGCAGAGAAGCTTATTTGCCCTTCTGGCAGCAGGTCGCTGTGGTCGTACTCTACGGTCGGTTTTGGGCAGTTGGGTTTGCCGTGCACGTAACGCCTGTGCGTTTGCACACTCTTTTAGGATGTGAAATAGATCCCACAGGTTGCACATATTCTGTTCTTGAGATCGGATTGTACGGATGGACAGTAAAAATCGTAAGGCATTTGCTTAAACCCTTCAAGAGGAGGCGACAGATCATCGGACAACCTTACAAGAAGTGGTGAAAACTTGCATGATCCTATGTCTAGCTGATTAGGTACCACCAGCTTGCTTGGGGTTTGAAGGATTGGGCAGGGTTGCGGCAAGAAAGTATTTGGAAAAACAGATTTTAAAGCACTCCTCGACCAGGAACAGCAAGATTCGTCCGCGCATTTCATCACTTGCAATAAATATGGCGATTCACGGACGTTAATGCTATACCACGCCAGATTAGGTTCTGCTGGATCCTGCAAGCTATCTTCAAGCTTTCTATATTCCGCCGAAACATCATAGCTGTCAATTTTCATTTCACTCCAGACCTTGGCTAGTGACTCTCCAGCGTGCTGAAAATTGCGTTTTTCCAAATTTTTATCAACAGTTATTCCTTTGTCGTCAAGATGAGAACAAAAATGTTCATGCGGCAGGATAACGCCTGACAGGCGTTTGCTGAGCGGGGCCATGCGTCACTCAACTCGGTTGAATGCACTCCGACGAGGAGCATTAGTCGCTATGAACAGGGCGTCCAGGTTGTATTTTTTTAAGTGTTGAATGGCAAAATACATGATATTCCGATAGCGCGGATTTTCGTCTGGTCCACTTTTTATCAACTTATGAAATTATAATTATTTATTTATATTTAATTATTCAGTATTTTTTTTCTTTGGTATTAATTCAAGTTATACTTTTTGAGCGTGGTGTCAATTTCTTTTCTTTTATTGAATAAATAAGAAGTTAATATCGTTTAAAATATTTTTATTATCTTACAATACATGTAGGTTATTCAGGAATTTTTATCATTGAAACTATAGGTTTATGGTAACTGAAATAAGAAACATATGATAGATACCTATACACCTATTTACTTTCTCACAAATAGCTGCTTACGTATTCGTCCAATTTCGGAGCAGCTCGGCTGAACGACATGGTAGGCGGAGTTAGGTTTTATTTTCGTTACGGAATTTCTTGATTCGGTCGCCGCGCTCAAAGCCCGCGATAAAAGCTATGCAATAGCTTAAAAATTCCAAGTATTTCGAGAAAGAAAAACAGTATAAAAATATAATCGCCACGTTCTTGCTGTTTACTTATCCCAAGTTCTAGCCCCCTATTATCTTAGTTGGACTAGATTATTGGAGACAAAATGTTCGCGTTTAATATGATTCTGCCTTCCCCATTCGGATATACCGGTGTGAGGGTATGTATGTATGAAGTCTTATTTCCTGTTTAAAAAAAAGTATAAAAAATGGGGTATAATTAAAACAAGTTTTAGATAGATTTTTATTTATTTACAAAAAAATACAATTAAATTACATAATTAATTTCAAATAAAAGAATGTCGTTAATTTTAAAAAGATAATCATAAAATAATACCAACATTGTACAGTCATAAACTGTCATTTGAGATTTTCTTTATTTTTCCTTTTTAACTTCAGAAATCTCACACACGGCCGTCTGATCCCAAAACTAAGCAGGTTTGAACTCAGCTGATATACATACTTATACAACATTACTAAATACATACATATTATAGATATACTACACCCATACACAACAAATGATCATGCTCCACACAATTATTGTCTTGAGTGGGAATCGGAACCACGATCTCTGGCTTTGATCACTAACTACTAGATTGACATATATATTAATGTGTTGGTAACATTAAATCATTAAAAGTACAATAAATTTCTCCATTTTAAATTGCCAATAAGTACATACATACACCAAAGTTGAACTGAATTGAATTAAACTAATCAATAATATTTCTTATTTTTTTTTAAATACAACTATCGAATGGGAAAGATTTTTGTGTTGCTGGAGACTTTACAGACATTCAAACTACAGACACAATGAAAACCGAGACTCGGATCACAATTTTTTGTCCTGTGTTGGCAACATACAGTCTAGTTATTCAGCATTCAGGATCACTAATCACTGAACAAGGCAAGGCCAGTAAGTAACTATACACACTGTTACAAGAGTCCAAAAACAAGTTGGAAAGCTAACCATGGGCCATACTGGACCCGAGTTGCAGAGGAGAGCTAGAAGAAGCCTTTTGTCAGAATATACATCAATTTGCGAGACATACATTGGAAATATGTATTGCCAAGTTTTAGCGAATTCAAAATAAAAAGCCTCGTGTGGATCTCGTTGGAGTAGACTGGGGCTACCCATTCTCTGGTCGGTGGTGTTGTAAAAGGCTAATAAGGGATTGTAGTGTTATCTATCAGACAGTTTATGTACAGTCATATAGTGACCGGTTGACGCGAATAGGCTTGCCAATACGTCAGTGGGACCAAATTCTAATTGGCAAAATGTGGGTTAAACACCCACCTGTATTCTAATCTCTTCTATTATCATTAACTCTTAAAATGGGATCGACTGTGGTTTAGTTTGTTTGTGTGTCTAATGCCACAGACAAATACAAATGTTAAGCTTATAGCTTTTAGCAACTTGAATGAAAAAGAAAATAACATTCAATCAATCAATCAGAATCTTCCCGATGATATTTTATTTTATTTGATTTAATCTGTCTAAATATATTAAAAAATTCACTAGTGGGTGCCAAAGCGCCTTTCTTTACCCAATATTTAAGCGACATAGCCACATCTTCAGTCTTAATATTCACAGACAAATTTATCTGTTTGTCCAAACGGTTTCTGTCAAAGAAATAGTTTGTTGTTTTGATTTTTAAATCTGTTATTAATGGTGGATCAGGACCTAGAAGGTTTTCTACATAGTTTTCGTCATATAACTTGTTGGTGTAATCAATGCCAGAGTTGGTAATTACTGGTGTGGGAGCGTACTCAGGTATCTCAGTTAAATGATCAGCATTTGCATTCCAAGATCCATTGCTTATCCTCAGAAGAGATTTCACGTCCCTTCCATACAAGTTAGCATTCGTGTAGTTCTTGTACCCTAAGCCTGGAACGTAATTATTACCTATTAAATAAACTCACTTACATACACCCCTGAAGGGCTAGGCAAAGACGTATGAAACGGCCTCGGTTGGTCACCTGGTGTACAATCAAATAATTTAAAAAATAATTAAAAAAGTTACATACACAAATGCCTTTGCATTATAAAGATCCCCATAAGGACCTAGGCATAGAGTGTAAGTTTTAATTTATATTTCGCAGAAAAATGTGAGATTCAAAATTTCCGAGCGAACAAACTCGTAGGCAATAGCTATCATAAATGAGAGAGGAAGATGGGACTTAGTATAGAAAACAAACCTTCAACACAAGCTTTGAGAAGCCCTGCCATAGTGGTGCTGGATACCAATGCCACCGGTTCCCCCGGAGGAGTTGCCACATACAGGATGGAACCTTCCTTGTGATCGGAGAGTAACTGTGCACTCAAATACATGAGATCACCCAGCAGAGCAGTTTGGACCTGAAAACAATTAGGTACAATATTAATATTTTTTACACATATTCTCCTAGATGTCATAAAAGCCAACCGAAGAATTACACTGTAATCGATCAGACAGTATATATACAGGTTTTTTATAGCCTGAGATGTAAAACAAACTTGACAACCGGTTTTTTATGAGGCCGATGTACTACTCCGGTCTAGCCGGCCCATTCCACGTATATAAGGGGGAGAATATTATAGTTGACAAAATATCGGAGAGTAGATCCGGCATATAGTGACTAAGAAAACTTACCTCCGGTCGCATGCCTTTTTTGTTCTTCCGCAGCACCTGCACTACTCTGCCCTGGAGGGCTCTAATTGTGTTTGTCACTGGTTCATCAGTTGTCTTTTCTGTGAGGCGGATCACATGCCATGTTCGAGTCTGGGTTGCAACCACTGAAAATATAATTGTATAGTTTGAATACTTTTACCTGAATGCGCAATTCTACATGCATACATATATCCCTGCCTTATTCCCGTACAGTGTAGACAAAGACGGTAGAACGCAATTCATCACATTCCTGGCATACAACTTTCGCCTTTACCACATTCATCAGTCCTTTTATACACATTTATCGGTTACGGGCGCTGGCCTTCAGTATACCGGACCTGGTCAGTGTATACGTCTTTCTAGGCCTTAATCAAAACCATAATCCCTCTTTTTAGCAGACAGAAAAACAATTTAAAATTGCAGGTAAGTGTTTTTTACCACTAACTTTTTCTATATTTATTAATATTAAAACCAGCCTGATACAAACAGTACCACTTTTTACAGAATTTATGAATTTGAAAAATAGGGAGGATGTTAAAATAAAAATATTTTCTTATTAATTTCAGACATTTTTATTTTTTTGTTGTATTTTAAAATTTATACATGTAATTTAATTTTTGACACTTATATTTCAAAATAATAATATTTGGTAGTTTAATATTAAAACGTAAATATACTGATAATGCATACTAACAATAAATTTATAAGATTTTAAAATGTTGCACTTGGGCTGCAGTGAAACCTGCTACGCTTTATGCAATATTAACTCAATCCTGTTAGCATGTTGCTTGGAAATAAAGATTCATATTCTAAAACGAGACATTGTGTCACTTGTCCACTCAAAAGGTTATGAGAAATAGTTTAACCTAAAATAAAATGAGCAACTTACATTTAAGACGGAGTCTTGCAACAATATCTTCTATTTCATCTCCGCTCAGAGCTTTCGCGATATGTCTACACAACACACGGGCTACACTTGCTGGTTGCATCGGCAGCCTTGCATTTCGTACTGCTTTGGACACATCTCGCCAACGGACACCAAACTCAGGTAGAGCTGCCACACAGAATACCTCTAGAGGCATCTTGCAGATGATGGTATGAAGTTCAGATAGTTCTGAAAAATTAGTAAGGGTTTGTTTGATAATTGTTTATTACATTTATTACACATTGTTGCAAAAGAACAATATAATACAGCAAAAATGGTCCCTGTCGGGCATGGCAACATAGAAGAGAAGAGAAGAGAAGATTAATAAGCAATCAAAATTCAGATGTACCTAAATTCTATCTTTTGAAGTTTTTATCTATTATTGATATTTATGTATAATAATGACATTTTATTTATTCTATTTAATTTAATTTAGGAAGCTTATGGCTTAAACAGTATTACACTGAAATATGTAGTAGAAGGAGCCAATTACAAGCTCCATTTAATAGACAAAATTTTATATGAATTTATTTAAAAGGTAAATTTTAAATTATTATAGTTATATTACATTTTATTTCTTGTTATAAAAAAAATACTTCCTGCTAAAGGGAAATTAGGATTATAGGGATGAATTGGGGAGTATGCGCCAGGAAGTCTGAACCCTCTATGTAATGTGTGGGAATTATCTGACAACATATTTATTAAAGCTGGAATTAAACTGAAAATTAGAGAATTTCCACACAGTACAATTTTTTATATAATTTATATTTACTTAATTTCTGTATTTTTATATACATATAAAATGTAACTATTTCCAAAAAAAACATTTAAATTATAAGTGTTTTAAAATTAATGAGATCTGTCCCATCCTAGAACACTATTATTATTACAATTTATGAATTTATTGTTATTATTTTATTCAGAAGTAATTTAACAGAAATTAACAAATAGCGATTTCTAAACATAGTTAAAGTATATTTAGTTGCTAAAGGGATGAGAATTATAGTTAATCATGTATTACTTAGAATAGGTACAGTGTAAGTGTAACTTGTAAACACAAGTATGACATTTAAGTTTAAGAACGCTATTGACTTACTATTCTTTATTGAACCTTCCATCTTGACAGACGTAAACCATTCGCTGGATTTTGTAACTATTACTGTCGTAAATTTAAGTTATTTAAGCAATTCTCCAACACTCATAACAAAACACAAAGTCAAAAGGCGAAAACAATTATTATTATTAGTTTCTGGACTCTCGCGTGTTTATTCAACGCACAGATTTTGCCAATGTCATGTATTTCGAAAGAATAAAAGTCTATAAAAATATGATTGTCATGTTGGTCAAGCTTTAAAAAACAAACAATTATTAGTTATTACGTGTATTATGTTTATGGACTCTCCAACAAAATTTAGAGCCGTTGGTTGTGGTAGAATTCAAATTTGACAGTTTAACTCTGACTCAGTGGTGTTTCGTTCAACGAAGAAATTTAGGTTTGACAGCGATCCTAAAATATTAGAGCTACCAGTAAATAATATTTTTTTTATAATACACGCTTTTATCCTACTATTCAAGTATGGTTCGAAGGAGGGTTCCTTCTTGCATATTTATTTCATTGCTTGCAATATTTATATTTGTTTGATTATGTATGAAGTTAGTAGATTCTATATGGCTTGATAGATTTCGAATTGGAAGGTGTTATATGAAGCGTCTTAGAGTGAGAATTAATACAATATTTCGAAACAGCGTCAAAAGTGTAGGTGAAGGTTATATTTCAGTTGAATCTTAATAATTTTTTTACACAATATAATTTTCAATAACGATTACAATTGTAAATTACTTTGGCACAACTTTAAGTCACTAGAGAGAACACTGTTCAATGCATTGTGATTCTTTAGTCCGTCACGAGACAAGAAGTTATGAACTTCGTTATTACTACTCCAATAAATCAGTGCATTCTCTAGAACCGATGGCTTTTTCTCAACCCGTACTTTTACCTGTTATGTGTGTATTATGATGGAGTTGCCAGCGGGTTGATAGCATTGTATCATACTTCATACTTTTGTACACATTAATAGGCTCAGACAGCAATACCCAGTTAGAATTACCTTTATATAATATCACAAAATAGGTTTACTTAAAATAGAATAATTATTTCTTAAATATGGAGCCAACCTTTAAAATATCCTCAGTGTACAAAAACATTATAATTAGCAATTATAATTATATTTTGGTACTAGCTTTCGCCTTCGGCAAGTGCAAAAGTTATTTTGTCCATACCCGGAGAACAGTATTTTTTCTATATGAATATAATCCTGTTCTGTGCCCCTGGCAGTGGTTTGGATTACCCTTACGAGGTCCTTGGTAATGGCCAATGAACCAAGGAAACGTGGTAATTTATTTTATTAAATAACATAACATACACTCACTCCTGTATCCTCGAATAGATAAGCAAATGTGTAATTAACCCATACATTTAGCTAATTATAATTTAGTCCCATTCACTTAATAGGGTGTGTGGCGACCTCCACAAACAGAAGAAACACATCAGCACCATCTAGCTAAGAAAAGCTTAATTAATGACGCAGTACGATCCTGTACCACGTTAATAAAGTTTTCGCGACGAGTAGTATTTATACAACTTTCCAATTTCAACAATTGGGCTGCGGTCCGGTACTTTTGATAATAAGCTTGGAAAATGTTGAGTATATTGATAGAAAAAGTAGGAAAGGGTTTTATTGCTTAGTCAGATATAATATGTAGTTTAAGTAATCGCTCAAGCAAGCCAGAGTATACCTATAACCCTCTAACGTCTTATGTGATATGGAATGGAAATAAAAAGAAACGGATCATGTAACAGTTATAATGTACAGTTTATTATTACAAGATTAAATGCAAAACTCATACAAGACATACCAATAATTACTTTTTAATATTAATACCTCCTTTTCTATAGATAATTAAAAAACAAATTTTGGCACCACAATTTTCCTAAGTAAATATATAGTTACCTTTTTTTAACATTCAATAAATAGATTTTTTATTGGTAGGTACTTGGCGTAGGGGTTTGTCTTCCAACTCACCTGGTGTTAAGTGACGAAGATTTATTTTTTCTCCTTGCATTTAATCGTTAGACTTATTCTATTACAAAATAATAACACTTCAATAAAAATATGTAATTTTTATCAAATTTATTTGAAAAAAATAGAGGAACATCAGGGTTCAAAATGTACTACGTATGTCACGTAGTGATACATTTCCTGAAGTAGTATCCACATTGAAATAAGAAAAATAATATTTATATAGATTAAATTATTTATATTTACTAAAAACATATTTTTCCCTTTTTTTTAATTTTACCTTCTAAAGGTCGTAACAGCGTTCCCATTGGGAAAAAAATAATGTTTTTGGAAGGTATTGGTTTAATTAGCTAACTTTTTTACCACAATTTCTCGAATTATGAGATAACGGATAAGAATATCAGGTATATGTAAATGCACCTCGAAATCCAATTCGGATTTCAAATCGAAAAAATAAAATTCATTCTTATTTTTAGTTTCATTACGTATTAAGTAAAATGAAAATAAGATATAAATTTTAATGAAATTAAGTCAATTTAGATTAATAAAGATGATTCTGAGTCCTCTAATCATTTACAAAATATAAACATGGAAATGTAAACGAAAATGTGTATCAGGTAAGGCACTAAACCAAATCAATTATTTCTCGAGTAGAAACGAATACCAACACAAAAAAGGAAATTAGATTGTCTTAACAGTCAATTACAATATTGTGATGAACTGTGCGGGGGACATTCGTTTCAGCAGTTCAGTGTTCCATAGGAAAAGGAGTGCCAAAATTGAAATGGTTGGGTTCGCTTTTAGTTCATTTTATTCTGCCTTTCCCTTTCAATATTCCCAATTTTATTTATTTCTCGAAGTGCGCGGTTTACGGCAATAGGCTTGCTTATTACGTAAGTTCGTTTAGATTAAAAGTGATAAAATGTGTGCGTACAAGCGTACTTCGGATGTAGAGGCTCCAGTGTATGCATGTATATTTATACATTTCACTTTGAGCAATCTGAAGAATTCAAAATTCATATTATACAAAAGTATACATATTATTTTATTATAGAATGTACAATATTTGCCTTAAAATTATGGATTGGTTTGATATTTGTCATCCTATTTTTTGACGTTGTTTTTAAAATGAAGTGAGCCGCGAGTGTAATTCTTGTACAACATAAATGTTAGATAGAATTTTCGTAAACTTCTATTTAGTTCAAATATACATGGTCCAATTTTGTAATTGGGTGTTCTTTATCGCCAAATATATGCAGGTCAGAGTGCATAAAAATGTTTTAAGATATTGTCGTAATCTATTTTCTATTTTTCACGTCTAGCAACCCTCTGCGGTTGTTTTTTTACTATAAAGCATCATCTTAAAAAAAAACATGTTGCCTTGATCGACCTCTGACTTCATGCGTTTTATTTTTACTAGTAATGTCATGTTAAGTAGATGACAACTGAGGAATCAGGAGGAAGACATTATAAATAAAACTTAAAATATTAGTTATTACTAGATTGATAGAAATGTACTCTCACTTATCAAGGTCATCATCATCATCACCTTGGGCCAAAGATAGTGTTGCTATCAAAAAAAAAGTTATATTATCAGACTTTTTCGAAACTCATATTTTTAAAATGAGTATATTACAGTCATTTTCTTGTTCTTTAACTTCATATTTAAAATCTGGTTTGATTTTGTATTCTATATGATTTATAGGTGTTTTAGGGGAAATTGCTGGTTTTGGCTTTTTCGGTGACAAACTTGGTTTCATTCTCTTAGGAGACAAACTAGGTTTGGTTCTTTTAACAAGCAGGCTTGCATCTATTTGTGTAGGAGATATTTTGGTAGTTTTAGGAGAATTGTCAGCTTTGATTGGACTAGATGGTGTAGCTTCACTTGACCCCTTAGGGGATAAACTCGGTCTAACTTTGAACTGACCCATCTTAGTTTTCACTACCGCTTTTTTTTTTATTGTATTTCTTTTCGGTGTACTTGTATCTGATGTTACAGATTTAAAGTTTTGATCAACAAAGTCTTTGTATGTATCGTTGAATGATGGAGATGACTGAATGAAAGGTTTTTTCATTGGTGTTGACGGCAATGATTGCACAGCCTTTTTAGCAACCGTCTTATCCAATACTGGTTTGTCAATTAATGTATCCTCTTTCAAATTTTCATTTTTTTCTTCTTCATTTTTGTTTTGTTTTACATCCTTCTTTATTGTATCAGCTTTACGTTTACTGGGATATGTTTTAACTTCTGTCAATACTTCAGTTATTTGGTCATCAGTCATGCTTTTATTAACAACAGGATGATCTACTTCACCTTCATTTTTGAACAAGAGAGTCATGGTCAAGGCTTTGTCGAGTAAAGAATACAAGATACTCATATCAACCTTTGCCGCACTCAAAATCACATTATTCATAATACTTTTTAGTTGCTGATAGACATGTTGATCTGAGTCAATATGTTGGATTTCAATATCTTTTAAGAATGGTAATATTGAGTTTTTACTGTATTGCAATGGTGGCAAGTCCAAACATGTGTGTCCAAAGTGTTCCTTAAAGTAAGTTACTTGGCAACCGTTAGTGAGTTCTGTTATGATTAAAGATGATGGGCATAGTAACGTTTTATCCGCTTGAATAGGAGCTACATGAGAACAGTGGTATGTTTGCTTTGATTTTTCCACTGAAGGTGCTAAAGTTTGAAACTGAATTTTGGTGATAGCCTCTAAATCTGTTTTCCATGCAGTAAATTCTGAAAGATAAATCAAAAATCATATTAATTTAAATTTTAATATTCTCTATTTATATAAACAAAAGAAATTATATCTTAATATCTAATTATTCACAAGTAAGGCAATTGATAATAGCCAACATCTTGGCGAGCGCCGTATTGCCGGACCGATATGACCTTTAAACCTTCAAGAAAAGAGCGTACTCCTACCTAAAAGCCTGGCAATGCGATTGACTGTTGAGTTGCGGGTTTCCATGGGCGGCGGTAGTCACTTACCATCAGGTGACCCATTTGCTCTTTGCCCCCTATTGCATAAAATACAAAAGTAATAAAAAAATTATATATATGTTGGTGACCACAACCCAGCTAAATCATCATTTCAGCCTATAAGTCAACAACTACTGGCCTGGGCCTCCCAACCATCTGTGATTTTACTAAGGGCATTTGTACCTTTAAATGAACTAACATCTTTAATATGTAACATATAGTAATTAAGATGTAAAGTATCTAAATACAGCTAGTAAATAACAGTGTACCAAAAAACTCACAAGAATGATTTCTGTGGACATGCGATACAAAAGTCAGTTAATAATATAAATGTAAGACTGAAGACATACACAATGTAATGTATTGCTTTGCAGTTTTTGGCGGACATGGTATTTATTGATTTTTGCCAAGTAAATTATTGAAGTAATAAAATTAAGTCATGGATTTTCCATTTGAAAAATTCCAACTACATATGTCCAACATAGAATGTTGATCTAAACCTACTATATTACTATTCAGTGTGCTGTCTCTTTCACCCTATACAGTATTTAATTGTTGAATAAATCTAAAGAACAATCTAATTTATAAATTACCAGTTTTACTCGTAAAGTACAAACAGTCTGCTTTAGATGTATGCAACACTTTCACATGTTGCTCAAAAGGCAAAAGACTGTCAAACGTTTTTTGGCATCCCAAACACATATATCGGTCTTTTTTGTCTTCTGCTATCTCTGTGCATGTGCAAACATGGTCTGATGCAGGTAAAGTTTTATTACAGCAATCATGCATTTCCACACGGATTGGGCGAATTAAGTCAGAAGAGTTTGGTGGTCTGAAAACATAGAGACATACTATTTTAATGCCTGTTAGACAGTCCAATTAGTAGTAGTATTGTATCCGTAATGTTAGGCAATAAGCTTGACCCTGTTAGGTGATTGAAAGTAAATTAAGGGGCAAAAGTGGATGTTTGAGTTGCTGCTGCCTATGCCTTTGGAGTCTATGATATTTAATGTTCTAGACACCATAATAAAAGCTACGCTTAGTTGTGGTCTTGACGAGGCTGTGTAGCATGTTGTAAAAAACGATTACTTACACAGGTTTATCATTTTTGTCAACACAGTGATTCTTCTGTATATGTTTGTATGCGGTGAAGTATACACTAAAAACCTTAACGCATTTCGGGCATTTAAATTCAATTTTATTTTTCGCAGTGAGTTTTTTACTGTTAGAATCTTCGTTTGTTACTTTTGAATTGTTTTTGTTCATGACTTTTGAAGGTGGCGTCTGGGCGCCTAATTTTGAATCAGTCGGCTTATCAACTTTTTTCTTGACCACTTTTCCTGCCTGTAAATCTGGTGGCTTTTTAATCGACACACGCTTAGTATCAATACTCGTTTTATGCACGAATTTGCGATGCGAAGTCAATGCTCTGATGTTAAGAAATTTTCTACCGCACACTTCACATTTACACGATTGACGACGCAATTTTAGCTTTTCGGGTGCTTTTGCTCCCATTTTGAAAACTGCATTTGCTACCACAGTTGCATATGATGTTATATCAAGAAGAAATCTAAATAACTTCCTTGTGTTCCGATTCGAGCGGAATTCACAGAGACCGCGTTCCAGTTACTAGCAGCATAATGTGTTTGAAATCAATTTACATGACACTGTTCTGACAAACGTTATTTAGACCTGTTAGAATGAAACGGGTATAATATTAATGTTTAACTTTTTAATAATGGTATCAAACGTAACACATATGACGCGCTCTCTTGAATGTCAAGTTGGCGTTTTGAAATTTGTTTCCTTTTCCGTTTAGAAATATTATAAAAACATGTAATTTCCTGAGATAAATAAATGGAGAAAGTGAAATCTAATTGCCTACAAATATATTTCGTTAAAATCACGCTATTAGTTGGGATATTATAATAATCTCAATTTTCACCTTTTCAAATAAATGTGTCACTTTACAACACTCCCCGCTCTCACTGTAATATTTCACTTATTAATTGTTACCGAATATTCACTATGTTTAATCATAATATGGTTTCCAGTTTGTGGCATCAATATTTTAATATTTTTTTTAGCAAAAAATCATAAACGCCTGCGTCAGGAGTGGGTCTACACTCTAGAGGCCGTTAGAAAGTGACGTCACAGCAGTCGTACGCCTTACGTATAATAATATTGCGTATCAAAAAAAATATTTTATACTTTTTCTTTACTTTTGAATAGTGTACTTTGCAATAAAAATCAAAAATTTGTTATATTTTAAATTATCCTTAAGGAACATGTACCTAAATAACAGTCCTGAAACATGAAATGACCAGATAAGAATATGTAGTCGTTCATACCGCGTATTCCTTTGATGCCTTTAGATTAGTAATTAGTAAATTAAAGTAGTAAATTAGTAATTAGTAAATTAAAGTAGTAAATTAGTAATTAGTAAATTCAATAAAATTTGTAAAAAATTAAAAAGATTCGAATTATAAAGTTAAGTTATACAATATCATATATACAATGTGTCCCAAAATTCAACGATAAGCGGGCGCCAAAAGGTAGACCTGCTCATGAGTACATAAGGAAAAAAAAATTAAAAAAATATACCTAGTTTTTTTTAGTTACAAGAAAAATTTAGAATTTCTTTGAAAATTTACACCCTTCATGATATTTTGAACGACCACGATGACAATTTCTCAAATATGCTTAGGATTTTTTTTTTATCTTATACCTAAATAGTGCTACTATTCACCACAACTCTTAAAAACACCAAATTGCCCGCAGTTTTTACACAAAAAACGTTCAAAATCATTTTTTTCCCTTAAATTATGAAATATTTTTACTCTTTAGTGTACTTTGACTCATGGTCTTGTAAAAAAAAGTATGGACATCACTACGGCAAGTTGTTTTTAAAATTGGCGCAACTAATCAAGATTCTAAAATGGTATAGTACTCCAAAATAGCTAACCACAAAAAAAAATGTCTACCATTTGTAAACAAGACCCAAATTTCTTAATTGTTCTTGTTCGTAGAAATCACTTTTACTTTATGCACAAAATTAGCCAGATGTTGCAAATTGCTAGAATTTTAATGGAACGCACGATAACATTTAAAATTTAGAGAGAGAGAGAGAGAGAGATAGCGAGATGTGTAAGGTAGAGAGGGATAGATAGGTGTTTTGTTGAATGACAATAATTCAGGTAGAGATCATGTTCTCAGCAAGTCAGTACGCTCTGCTCCTTCGTATTGCTTGCGCATATCCGTATTCAATTGACGTGGCTCTCGTACTAACGACTTTTGGCTTTGCATTTTGGACTGAATTTAAGTGATCTGTGAAGTGAACTGACCTGGCATTATTTTGGACTGTGACATTGTTTTGTGAATTGGACTTTTGCCGTATTTTGGGCTGTTACGCGTTATCATGCCGCTACCATACACGCCGGTAGAATACGCTAACATGCACCTCATTTATGGCGAATGTCGGTGCAATGCTAACGCTGCTAGCAGACTGTATCGAGAAAGGTACCCAAACGCTCTAAGATATCCAGATTATCGAGTATTTATTAATGTGCATCAAGCGTTTTCGGAGGGTCGTTTGCCTTCAGCTAGAAGAAACGCTGGAAGACCTAGATCGGAATGTGATGAAGAAGTTCTCAATGAAATAAACATTGATTCAACTACCTCAGTACGTGCCATAGAAGCAACTACGGGAATCCCAAAAAGTACAGCACATCGAATTTTAAAACGTCACCGATTGCACCCATATCATTACAGACGTGTGCAAACATTACTACCTCGGGACTATCCACTGCGAATCGCATTTTGCCGTGTGATGCTTCAAAATCACCGGGAAGACCCTCAGTTCCTGGACAAAATATTATGGTCGGATGAATCAACCTGCAAGAAAGATGGCTATTTAAATCTTCACAACCTACACAGCTGGAGCAATGAGAATCCATATCTGATGAGACAAGAGAAATCCCAATATCAATTTAAGGTTAATTTATGGACGGGAATATTAAATGGAAAAGTGATTGGGCCTTTTGAATTACAAGGAAACTTGGATGGGGACAGTTATTTGAACTTCTTACAAAATAATTTGCCAGAATTACTTGAAGACGTCCCCTTAAGTGACCTTCAAAACATGTGGTCTCAAAATGATGGTTGCCCAGCTCATTACGCTCGTCCTGTGAGCCTGTTTTTAGCAGTGGTGGAGCCATGCTTAGGCACGAATGGGCCGGCTCGACCGGTGCGATACCACGGCCTCACAGAAAATCGGTTGTGAAGTAACGCTTGCGTTGCATTTCCCCGAAATGAGTGAGGTTTCCGGCGGCCCAAATCCCCCTCTCCCCTCATCTCCTTTCTCTTCATCCCCCCTCTCTTCTTTCCGCTCCCTGTATCCCCCATCCCTCATCACCCTCAAAGGCGGGCAGCGCACTTGCGACTCTTGAGAAGCGGGTGTCCATGGACGGAGTTGTCACTTACCATCAGGTGACCCCGTTTGTTCGTCTGTCCCCCTATAGTATAAGAAAAAAAAAAAAAAAAACAATACCTAGACCAAGAGTACCCGGGGCGTTGGATCGGGCGACTTGGTCCTATCTTATGGCCACCCCGAACACCCGACCTCAACCCCCTGGACTTCTTTTATTGGGGTTATCTCAAAGACAGGGTCTACGCAAAACTGATTGTGACATTAGATGAGCTTCGGCATGAAATAACTCAGGCTGCGGCACATATCAATGCAAGAAGATATGCAAGAAAAATAAAACGGTCCTTTTTAAGGCGATGTCGTGCCTGTATTAATGCCGGTGGAAAACAGTTTGAACATTTACTGTAATGTAAATTATTTAATAAATTAATTACACAAATAGTTTCCATTGTTTTATTCATTTTGGAACATTATAATATTTATTACTAACAACAAGAACAATTAATGTTGGGTCTTGTTTACAAATGGTAGACATATTATTTTTTTGTGGCTAGTTATTTTAGAGTATTATACCATTTTAGAATCTTGATTAGTTGCGCCAATTTTAAAAACAACTGGCCGTAGTGGTGTCCATACTTTTTTTTTACAAGACCATGAGTCAAAGTACACTAAGAGTAAAAATATTTCAAAATTGTAGGGGAAAAATTATTTTGAACGTTTTTTGTGTAAAAACTGCGGGCAATTTGGTGTTTTTAAGAGTTGTGGTGAGTAGTAGCACTATTTAGGTACAAGATAAAAAAAAAATCTTAAGCTAAAAGATATTTGAGAAATTGTCATCGTGGTCATTCAAAATATCATGAAAGGTATAAATTTTCAAAGAAACTCTAAATTTTTTTTGTAACTAAAAAAAAACTAGTTATATTTTTTTTATTATTTTTCCTTATATATTTATATTTTTTTTATTACTCATTAGCAGGTCTACCTTTAGGCGCCCGCTTATCGTTGAATTTTGGGACACCCTGTATAAGTACATCACCAATTATTGTAAAATGGAAGTTAAAAATTAACGGATTGTGTACTGTATCCATATTGTTTTACACCTGATAGATAACAGTCCGATTCCTTAGTCGCAGTCGTCTCTTACAACACCACCCGTAAAAGATGGGCTGGTCCCATTCTACTTCACAAGGAAAGAAAAAAAATAATTAAGTCTGATCTGATCTCCGTAACTCTTTCTTAATGGAATTGGCTGTACATAAGATCTATTTATTTTTAATTGATTTATTTTATTTCATTGAATAAAAATAAAGCTTATCACAATTTATCATAATAATGATATTAAGTTGGTTATGTACTTTTTCAAAGTTATTTATTTTAAATTAAATAATGTCATTAATTAGTTAAAATGTATTAATTGAATCTGCCAGAAGTACCTTGACGAAGACATCAAGAACTACCATTTATATTTATTATATTTATCTGAACCATACTGGTAAGTTGACATGCATAATAAATAATAGAAAATAATAATAATTAACTTTATTCATCTATTTCCTTCACTCCCCATAATCTAATCTCATCTTCACATGCAGATATAAAACTATTACAAGTTGGATGGTGTGTTATTGAAACAACAGGTTTATTTTGATTATGTAAATATTTCTGAATACATGTACCACTTATTAAATCATAATAAAAAATTTCTCCTGTAGCTGAACCAGAAATAATGTGACTATCTTTTGCATTTACCGCATTTTCTAACAAGTAGTCCTTGCTTTCATGACCTACAAATGTGTTTAAAATTTCACCAGAGTCTTTATCAAAGAGTTTTATTGTACTGTCTGCACAACTTAAAATATAACATTGCCCGTCTCTAGTTAAGCTCCCATATGTAACTATATGGCCAATATAGTCAGATACCATTTTTCCCATTCGAATATCATATAATCTAACATGACAATCAACTGATGTTGTCAAAACTTCATGATCAGTAACTTGAATAGATGTGATTGTGTCCTTTGCATCTTTTAAAACTTGCACAGGTTCTTGTCTACGGCTTATTACATCCCAAAAAGCAATTGTATTGTCTATGGATCCGGAAACAGCCATTGAAGATTCTTCATTGAATTTTATGCATGTTACTGAGCTGGCGTGACCGCGATATCGCCTTATCGGTTGCCCTGTGGTAACATCCCATAGAATCACTGATTTATCAGCACTACCAGATATTATATGACTGCTGTCGCACGATCCTGCAGCGTCTAACACCTCGTTTGCATGTCCTCCGTAAGTTTTTAATAAAAGTTGGCGATGAGGGTTCCATAAGTTTATTTTCTTGTCTGCACCGCAAGTGAGACAATAAGCACCGTCTACGTTAAACCGCACGGCACGGACAACTTGCTGTTTACACTTTATTATAGCTAACGTTTCTAATTCCGTCATGGTGTTATTTGTTTTTTATTATTAAGATACCGGTGAACAAACACCATCCCTGTTTTGTTAATATGAAATGACATGTAAGGTTTATTGGGTTTGTCATTTGAATTTACGTTCAGCAATTGCTATCACTGAATAGAAAATATTAAAATTTAATTTAACTTTATTATAGCGTAGTTCAAGAACAGTTTCAATATTATTTCCTCACTTCACTTTGTATTTGTATTATTTCTTTTTATTTAATTGATAAATTTCAGCTTTCATTTTATTATACAAGTGTCATCTAGTGATGACCTTGATCAATCACTCAAATTCTTATTCCTGCCATCTATCGTCGAACTTTCGAAATACTATTACACTATTGCCATCTATTGGCATTACCACAAATTACGGCCACCATTGTTTACCGCATTGCACATTCGGACGGCTGTATAACAATATATTATTATGTACGTATTATTCTACATTGACACAGTGCCTTAGTTTAGCTCAAACATATAGCTTTGTATGCACATTGTACATAACACGACTGCCTATACAATTGATGCACTGAAACCTTGTTGTAACTTATTATTTAACAGAATACTAACTCTTCTTATTATATTTGCTATTAAAACACATTCATACACTCACGCGTACATCCGGAAGGTGTAGACAGGGACGTATTACATGTCAACATTTGGCTAATTGGCGAAAACTGGACAGTGTATGACTGTGTACCTATATACTGTTTGATAGTTAATAGTACAGATCCTTAGTCACGTTTTCAGTAGTAAACGAATGTCTACATCCACACGGGAAGAGTGGTGTCCCTATTCTACTTCTCTGAGAGCCACACAACTATTTGGCGGCACACATTTAAGTTGCGGAGATTTTTATTCAAGGTGTATATATAACATGGTATATTTGACCTCAATTGGTGTTCAAGCCGTCACCCCATCGGGATTTTCGATGGGACCGTGTGTCGGAATCGAAACGAATAAAACCCCACAGTGTGTCACACTGCGCCTGAAATAGGAGGAGTCCGGGAACAGCTTTATTAAGACATCTGGAAACTTTTAAATGCCCGCAGTAACTTGGACCATCGTTAGAGTCCTTATATCATCCCTAGTAGCACTGACTTGAAATATTGCATACTTTAAAAAGTTTTATATTTACTTTTAGTTAGAGAACTCAGACGTCCTGATACCAGGCAGTTATAGGCAGTTTGAGCTGTTGCTTGTTCTCTCCAATCGACCTGTATAAGCCATATCCGTTCCCTTCTCTCTCTATCCCCCCTTTCTTATCAATGTACCCCAACTTTTCCAATCTACTTCTTAAAAGTGCCCCGAGGACGTCAATAGGTTTGCCCACTGTTACGTAAATGGTACTAAATTTTAATTGGCAAACTGGGAATACAGGCGTGAGTATATATGTACTTTTTTTGATGTTTAATGAGTTAGTTTTTCTTTATTTTTAAATTCTCTAACTTTGTACATGTCGCCAGCTTTTTTTGTGAAAATGTGAAATGTCTGAACCTAACCGACTAAAACCACAAGGTGTTCCGTCATAAATGGGTCCATAAATGGATTGCAAGAGACCTGGTAATACCCTCAGAAAAAAGCCTCCGGGAACATAAGATTGGCAGTGATTGGCATAAGAATTTTCCTATAAAGTGCTTGTTTCTATTGATAACTGGCCTCAACGTTTAAAGGACTGTATTAAAGCAAATTGAGATCGTTTTGAAAAAGCTTAACATGGTTTAAATGTTATTACATTAATGTATACTGCTGTCGCATCCTGCAGTGTCTAACACCTCGTTTGCATGTCCTCTGTAAGTTTTACTAACACACATTACTTAGACACGAATGGGCCGCCTCGACCAGTGTTATCTTCACTGTTAGCGTCACAGAAAACCGGTAGACAAACAATGCTTGCATTGTATTGCCAATCATACTTCCAGAATGGACGAGCCGATTTCGATTTATGTATATTTTTGTTTGAAATATGTCTTATTGGAACGTGTTCTTAAGTGTCCTATGATTGCGTGCATGTTTAAGAAAACCTGGTCAGCCGTTTGACTGTTATTTAAGGGATAAAAATACATATTATTTTCTATTTAGAGGTAGGATGGGACCAAAAGAGAAGCAAACACTTAAAAAAAAAAACAATTTTTATACGATATAATAATCATAAAAAAGTGATATTTAAAAACATACAGCTAAAGCAAGAACCTCCTTTCTTGACGTCGGTTCAAAAAATAATTAGGCACGTATTGAATCGGGTGACAATTTGTGTAAAATACACACAAAAAAGAGATATTCAGTCGAATGTTCCTATTTTTGGGTACATTTTACGACTGAAAACTTTCACCTACTTGTTGGTTGAAAATGAAAGCAAACGCAGAGAGCAAGGTTTACACCCGATTTTCCTATTCCTGTTCATAAGTTTCACACAGTAATTAATTACTTTTCAAAAGCAATAAGCCTTTACAAAACTGCAGAATTCGAAAACAGGTCAGTACACTGCCGCATGCAGACAACATAATGCGGACTATGTATAATCCGCTGGAACTGGGGAACCAGAGACAAGTTACTTGTTTATTTTTTTATTTGACATAAGTTTTTGCGGTAAATAGTGTTATTAATTTTGAGGTTATAAATAGTTTAAACTAATTATCATTACTTAATGCTTATTGTAGATACGTAGAAATCGTTTATTTGATTTAGAGTAGTTTTAATTTAATTAAAGACGAGATAATGGTGATTTTACTCTTTTTAGTAAATTACAGTCGCCATCTATGGACACCTCAAACTCAAGAGTTAAAAGTGAAAGGCAGGCAGCATCCTTTGAGATTAAGAAGGTTTCTATCCTACAGTATCCTCATTCACTCGGTAAATACTAGTAATACTCAGTGAGGCCGTAGTGTTGTTCCGTTCGAGCCGGCCCATTCGTGCCTAAGCATGGCTCTCAAACAATAAAATTTAGTGTCGTTCTGTTTCGTACTTTACTTTGCATTCCTTCCCGTGTCGCTTCAGTAGTGAGCGAAAGACCTTTTTTTTTTTTCATACTATAGGGGGACAGATGAACAGACGGGTCACCTGATGGTAAGTGACAACCGCCGTCCATGGACACCCGCTTCTCAAGAGTCGCAAGTGCGCTGCCCGCCTTTGAGGGTGATGAGGGATGGGGGATGTAGGGAGCGGAAAGAAAAGAGGGGGGATGAGGGGAGAGGGGGATTTGGGCCTCCGGAAACCTCACTCATTTCGGGGAAATGCAACGCAAGCGTTAATTCACAACCGGCTTTCTGTGAGGCCATGGAATCGCACCGGTCGAGCCGGCCCATTCGTGCCTAAGCATGGCTCTACCACTGTTAGCCTACCACCACCTAAACCATTGTTGAACGCAGCCCGACTGGCAATGTAGATACATCTAATTTTTTATAATAAATTCATACATCTCACACAAGAGCGTCTTATCCCAAACTAAGTACAGATTGTATTCATTAATATTATATAAACTAGTTGTTGCTGAAAGGCCATTTAAAATATATTTTTAAAAAATGTTACCTCTGTGCAAAATTTCAGCTATCTAGTCCAAGGGTTGGGTTGGGCGTTGAGTCAGGAAGTGGTCAGGACTTTTGTTTTTATACATTAAGATTACACCTAGACACAGTACAAATGATCATGCTCATCACACAATTATTTGGGCTGGGTGGGAATCGAACTCACGTTCTCTGGCTTAGCAGTCAGAATCACTAAGTATTAGAAATTGACGGAATGGTCAGTCTAAATTAAATTAATAGATAAAAAAATCCTAAGACATTTTAGCAACATTTAAACAATTTGTGAGAAGGACTCAACACAAAGTGACAATGAGGAACTTGCTAAAATTTGACTAATAAAACTAAATTATATAGAGAAATTATGTTAACAAGTCAATAATGATATGTAGTTGTTTTCAGTACATTTCTGAGAGATTTATTCTAAGGTTTTTGTCAATATTTTAATTACTAGTTACGTAAATTGAAACGTAATTTGAAATTTATTGCTAAGTGACGTCACTGCCTCAGTAAGTTTGAGCAAAACACAGTTAATTTGTTAGTTTAATAATGTCAGCAATAATTAATTTTATGTAACTGTGCATCTCTGTATTTTAAGTTTTTTGGTATCTTTATGTAATCCTCGACTCTTTATAATAAGGTAAAAAAACATTCAATTTGATCAAATTAAGAAACTTGAATGATTTTTAGATTGTTAGTTAGTTGTTGACTTTATTCGTTTTTTAAATACTTACTTCAAAAGTTTAATTAGTACATATCACTACCAAAAGAAGTTATTATTATTATTATTAGTTGTTTATGGACTCTCTATCGCGTGTATAATCAACTCAGAGGTTCCGTCAAAGTCAAGAATTTTTCGAGAGAAAAAAACAGTCTATAAAAATATGGTTGCCATGTTGGTCAACCTTCAATACGTTTTTCCAAAGTTATGATAAAATTTATGAAATGCCACTTCGCTATATATTTATATGTTGAATACTGACAACCTTCTCATAAATGATATACACTCACCTACATATATATTTTTTGACGCAAAGTTTAGTAAAGCGATTTTAAATCACGCTAGAGGAATGTGTTTTACGTTATAATAAATATAAAATAAAAAAAAATATTGAGCTTACGTGGCTGCTGGGAAGAAATTAGCTTCACACATATGTACGGTATCCTATTAAGGATAACGCGTCCAACTGTCATCGGTCGTCATCGGTCCTTGATAAGTATGCCAAATTTTGAGTGAATCCGATGTTCTGAAGGGGGTCAAATCGTGTTCAAAGTTTCCGTCACATACATACATACATTTTTTTTATGCGATAGGGGGCAAACGAGCAGACGGGTCACCTGATGGTAAGTGACTACCGCCGCCCATGGACACCCGCAACTCAAGGGTCATACATACATCAAAATGATAATCCTTGTAACTAACTAAATAAAACTAAATCTAAACTATTGACACACGCTTTTTTACAATAAAATACTTTTTATCTAATATATACTATTTTTAATTTATATCTATTAATTTTTTTTACACTATTCTTAATTATTTTTTTTTTAAATTAATTTTCTATTTTTTGGTTTGGTTGTATAAAAGCATGTTTTTTAGTTTTTTTTTCATCTCATCGGCATCTCTTCCCGGCAATCAATACTTATATTATAAAAAGGAAGAGTTAGCTTGTTTGGAAGCGCCAATCTCAAGAACTACTGATCAGATAAAAAAAATGCATCATATAGGTTTTAATTGAGTAAGACTATAGGCTATATATCATGATGCTACTACCCAAAGGAGCGGAGCAGTAATCGTAATAAATGTTGACAAATCGGGCAGACCTTCATATATTGTAAACCTAAAGGGTATATGAATCATACATAGATACAATGTACAATCAAACTCAAAGCAATTGAAACCGCGGTGCTAAGCTAGTCTTAGATAATCTCGTTGTAGAATATGAAGGCAGTAATGTAAGATTAAATAGCAGCAGTAAAAAGTATTTAGTAAAGATTTTTAGCAAACTGTGTCTATACTAAAAGAGCTCGATTATTAACAAATCACAACTTTTATATCGATTAAATATATGCAAAACACTAGAGCAGCAACCGCCAAACCTCTTTTCAATTCGTAAGTTATTAAGTACGAAAATTTTTAATGTAAAACACGCCAGCTCCATCTAGACAATTTTCCTTAGCGTAAGAAATGAAAGCCGTTCAATACGTAGGCTAACTTCCATATGGCCTGAAAATATCTTATTTAGCATTAATAACAGCAAAAAGCAAATTAGATTGGTTGTTTTCATGATTTCTTAATGTTTTTATACTTTTTTTTAAAATTACGAAGTCTACAAAACTATTTCCACATTCGTTAGTCAAATCGTATAAAAAAAAAAACAAAAGAAAAACAATATACATAAATCCTAGACTGCGTCAAAACTTCAAGTTACTAAACGCAGTAATCATAGTGAAAAAAAGATTTTTTTATGTCCCTGATGTCAGAACTAGGTAACAAAACGTTTGGCTGCGCGCGCACTTCGCATCGACCGATATCTTATCGCCCCAGTACGAGTCCGACCGCATTATCGGTCGGACCTATGTTATAAATGGGCGAGTTGCAATACCCCGGGGCACCTAACGTCGCGGATGATGAAAGACAGTACAGGGCTCCTTTCCGTAGGGCCCCACAATACAGGTGGCCCGCGCCACAGCCACCGCAGCCTTCGGCCTTCGCCCCGTGGCGTAGGGCGCCCGCTCCGCCTCGGCCTCCGGACTATCGGCGAAGTGCTTCCTACCCGGGCAAACCTGATGAGACCTACCAAGTAAGTACTCTTTAAATAAATATGTTTTAAACGTAACCTTCTTGCTGCCTATTAAATTTAAGAAGCTCTATGCAGTTTTGAATTGAGAGTTTTTTAAATAAATTATAAATTGTTTATGATTTAATTGTAACTTGTAACTGCTATAGAATATAATATAAAACTAAAACATATGCGCGTATTTCATGTTAAAGTGAAAATTTAAAATTGTAAGATATTTGTTCGGTTGACTGAAAACGTAATTTTGACGTGTAGCGGTGCCTACGTATGTAAACGGGCGTTATCAATAACTTCAACCTGATTCTGTCAAGTGTATCAGCTGAGTGGCAATATCTAAACCAAATGACGATATAGAATTGCAAGTTTCGCTTGTTTGAAAATATTTTTTTATTGCAAAGAATATTCAGACTAAGAATTTCATGACATACCTAAAATATCTATTAGTGTAGCTTATTATAAAATTGAATTAAAAAAATTAGTGAAAAAAAGTGGTATAGTAAAAATAAAATTAAAATAGTTATTTTTATGTATGAAACTATATAACTACGTTTAGATGTGAACTTACTCTGCCTAAAGTATTGTTTTCACAATGTTATCGTATTATTGAATTGATTTAGATATAAAAAAAAAACTCTGTATTTGAATTTTTTGAGAGCTATTAATTCTTTTTTGGCATATGACGTGTCTTTAAAAAGTTATTTAAATTTAAAAATAAATTATATTTTTAAAAGAAATATTGAAACAGAGGAGGTTCTTAATTCGAATAATATTAATATAATTTATAATTTTAACACAGTTAGAAATATATCAACCGATGTCAATAATATATTATTTATTGAGGAAAAAAAAGTTGTATTCCTCTGTTAAATATTCAACTTTAAATTAGTAAAGATTGATCGCATACTGGTTTGTGCTTATGTGTCAAGTTATTTGAGTAACAAATAAAATATAGCATGTATTTATATAATAATGGTTAGTTTTATATTGGACGTACAACTCCTCTAGTATAATTAATTATTAACAGATGTAAAAACTAAAACCTCCACAGAGTAGCGTTTCGAAGGCTGGAAGGCTAGGCTTCGAAGCCGTCAGAACCTAATAGCGAGCGGCTCATCGTCTTAATTCTTGCTTCAACTCCATCTACATTACATATAACGACCATTAAAGCGAAATAGGCACATTGGGGGTCCTTTAAAACATGAATTAGAATCCCGTGAGTTGTGTAAGGATAGAAGCAATTGGTGAGCTGATGTCTCTGCCAACCTACCTACCAATCTAAAAAGGGTGGAGTTCATGTCTATATCTTACTACTGTTTTAAATAAAATAAAATAAATTAGTTATATATTGGACTTGAAAAAGTAGACACAATTTAGTCTGTATTCTTTTCATAAGCTACTGGTGCCGATTCCCAAACTAGGTTGAAAGTTGAAAGTATCTTGGGAAATACTGTTTAGTCGTGCAAAAGATATCATAGTATATACAGTAGATTATTATTATTATGTAGCTAATATGTGAAAGAATGGATGTATGTTTTGTTACTCAATTACGTCAGATCAGAATGAAATGCGCAGAGATCGATACACCACACGTTTATTCCGCAATCCATCTTATAAATTTTTTTTTTCTGTCAATATACATATTTCATATCAGAAAGTAAAGAAAAAGATATTGGTTATACAGAAGAAGAGTATAAGCGATAGCTAGAATTTCGAGTCATATAACTACTATAGTTAATTGTATACAGACAAAACCTGCACTATTAATGATACCTCTGTCTGTGGGACATCACAAACACACAAACAACTGACACAAATAACACTCAAGACCCTGTGTATTAACACATATTTGACAGTTAGAATTTGTCCCCACTAACGTAATAGGAGGATGTTGAAAATTAAAGGTAAAAACAAGGGAATAATGTCTATAGGAATGAATTAGAAACTTTAAGCTATAGCTTAAGGATGTCGGCGTGGCATAACTGTAACTCGAACTGACTTTAAGATTATGTAATTGACTTTTATAAAAAAAATAGATTCAACTCAATAATATTCTTCATTCTTTAATTTACCATCTTAAAGGTGGAAAATTTTCTACATAAAAAATCGAATTGAATTAAGAACTCTGCTACCTTTTGATATCAGTGTTAACCATTAAAACATAATTCTGTCAAAAGTTATAAGATACTTGTATGTTTACTTACAAATAATATGAGGCAATAAAACAAAAGAACAAATAAAACGATATACGTACTAAATGCACTAATAACTCAGTGTCGGAACTAAGTTATTTTTGCAGTTAAATACGTCGCTGTATTAATTAAATAATTGACTTTAAAAAAACTAGATAACCGCCTTCAATTGCCTGTAGAATTCCTGTTTTCTTATCGTATGGGAACCTCCGCATCATCACCTCACAGGAGCTAACAGTGAAGTGGTGTGTCGGACTCGAACCGACTCAAACCACACGGTGTTCTGTCACGAGTAGGTCTATTTCAGAGGACCCGTATATACCCTAAAAAAGAAGCTTCTGAGAGAAAAGTGCAAGAATATATAACATGAGCTTATAACAACCACGTTGCTATATCATAATGATCGTCGCCCGTACAGGGACTTGAACCCTAGAACTTGTATTAAAAGTCCAATGCTCTATGGACTGAGCTATCCAGGCCTTCGCCTGTACAGTTACTTTACCCAAGACTTAAAATCGTAAAATGTGCAATTTAAAGAAAATCCGTAACGTAACGTAATTTAAAATGAAAGGCAAATATCTGGATAAAATCTTATTAGTGCTCAAATAATTTGAGGGTTTCTCTCAATTACCCAGGGATACTACGATCAAATCCTAGAACCGGAGTCGGACTTGTGGACAATGCGGTGGACATGTACAGAAAAATTATAAATAAGTTTTTATATATTTTTTTTTTTTTTTATATTAGCCTACCATAGTGACTCCACTTTGCCTGATGGAAAGCAATAGGTGGAGTCAAAGAGTGGTGGTCACCATCCTCATTGCATGTCTAGTCAATGCAGCATGGTGACCCACACTATGGCGGCCTGGTGAGATGCTTTTTCACGCCCCGCTTAAAAGACCCGGGATCATAGTGGGAAGGAAACACGTGCGCTGGTAGAGAATTCCAGGATTTAACCGATCGGCACAAGAAAGAAGAGCCAAACCGTTTAGTTCTAGTTCCGTCTAGTTATTTTCGACGCACAAACGGTGACTCCTCAGGCCAGCACGTGTAGTCCTGTAGAGGAAGGGAGAAGGTGAGTTCTGACGCTTTAAAGTGTTGCGCAAAGTTTTTGCAAATTAGTTAGAGAGTTCACAAAGAAAGTTTTAGCTAGCTTATGTTATAGCCAGCCGCCAACCTGACGATCTTGAGAATGTATTCGTTTAAGAGTAGAAAGAAGGAAAAAAGGGATTTGTTGCAGAAGAATGGGTAAGATCAGTAACATAGGGTATGAGACACCATAGGCCTCAATTGAGGAAGTACACTATTCTACAGTATACTACAGTAACTCGCAGAAACTAGTACTTCTTATGGCTGGGAAGGCTACGAAAACAAGAACACCTGCTGTCTCTTTTATAAATTAATTTTATGTGAATCCTATAAAGGCCATGTATGTATTGGGGCACCATGGTAACACCGTTACATTCTATTTTGGCGTGTCACGAATGGTGCAGCGGTTTAAATGGTCACCTCGCCAATACGCTGTCGCGCCGAGCGTTGTGGGTTTGGTCCCCGAACGGGACAACACTTTGTGTAATCCTCAAATTGTTGTTCTGAGTCTGGGTGTTCTTTGTGTACGTTGTTTCAATGTTTGTAAAGTCCCCCGCGACACAGGAATTAATCCCAGTGCGGAAGTTGTCTTTAAAATAATAATACTAAATATAATATAACGTTATAACGGTATACTCTTTCAAATAACACATTTTCGCCCTTTAGGAGCGTATAGGTAGCGTGATGTTAAATAGGTAACAACTTTTCTAAAGAATTGGGCTATAAATTTATAATACATAGTATAATACGTTTTGTTACCATTTCTAATGTATTCAACTCGTTGAAATAAAGGAAACCAGCCGAAACTCGAAGGGTTTAGTTGAAGAATTCAACTGTCTACTTCCTTGTCCGATCATCAGATCAGCTCTAATGCATAATTTTATTGCATTGTCATTAACTATATGTACATGCAAAGTTTGTTGAAGATTGGCAGTAAGTAAAATTAGACTTAAGATATATTTTTACATTTTTTTTACAAGTGAAGTAAACAATAATAATCGCTTGTTAAGAAGAAAAAAATCCGCCTTGTACATAGTTTCAGATCAGTACAAGTAAAAAGTTTACATACACAAGAATTTAACTTCATCGGGGCTTTCGGTAAAATACCGGAATCGAACCGTTTAAATAATTAATTTTAAAAAGAATATATAATCTATAAATATAAATTTTTCAGACTTTTACTTTGAACCTTAGAGGTTGAATATATTCTTAAACTGAAAACAGGACTAACCTAGAGTATCTTTTTTTTTTTTTTTTCGTGTGGAAACCCCCACGGGTCATCACCTTACCGGGGCTTACGGGTGTTCCGTCACAAACAGTCTATTGCAAGGGACCCGGGAATACCCTAACAAGGAAGCCTCCGTGAACCCCTGCAGACCTTGGTCACCTCAACAGGTGACCACACTGTGTAGGGGAACCTAAAGTATCTACCATTTCGATTAAAAGCAGACTTTTTAAAATCGGCTTACGAATGGCGCTGATATCCAAAAAATCTGTCCAATTTAAACTTCTCCTTTTCGAATGCGTGTAAAGGGAGGCGGGCTTGTTTTTCAGTTCCTTCCCTTTATATCCTCACTTTGCTGTCAATATTCTTCAAATCCCATCTATTTTCCAAAAGTGACCGTATAACAGCAACAGACTTTCCCCCTATTACGTAAACGGGACTGAATTATAATGAGAAAAAAGTTGTTGTTAATTACGCTTCTACCTAGCCTTTCGGTAAACAGGCGTGAGTGTAATTTTCCGAAATACAGTCTGCCATTGAATCCCATTGAATTGAAGCACTTTAAAAGAAGACCCTTACAGTATACTCATTATAAAAACAGAATTCTTAAACGACGTAAAGCCGATATGAATGCGTGTATTAAACACTCTTTGGATCCCAGACAAGCTAAAAAATAAAATGTTATTTCTTACTAAGTTTAACGGCTACTATAAGTAGGTCAAGTAAAAATACCCCATCGGGATCGAACAACGACCCTTGAGAAACGGTCCGCCTCATTGCGCCACTCTGTCATTGATCATATTGATTTCAACAAGGTTTTTTGTTAGAGCGGGACGCGGCTGGCCCTCTCGCTTCCGCTACTTAAATGAGTGCAATAGGTTACACACTTGTGAAAAGTTAGTATTGATAAATATTATATGTACTTACTGTACTTTTTTTTTACACAAAAGTTTAGTGTCACATGTGTTTTTTTTTTTATATATAAGCCTACCATAATAACAGTAAGCCTATTGCTGTCAATCTGGCACTGTACATATGGCACAACAAAAAAGTATGGTCAAATTTAAGACGAGCGTTATGTTTAGCTGACAAATAGTTCATTTAGCTTATAAAAAATATTTTGAGATAATTACAAAAATGATGGTGATTCCCAATGGTGAGCACAGATTTCTAAATAAAATAGTCACTTATATAGTCTATGGTTGTCTGTAAGATATCGCAGATTGCGAGATATACATATCTCTGCATAATTATTTTTATTCTAATTGGCAATATTGTAGCTGTTTAATAAATCTCTGTCAATATATTCACGGATACATGTGTGAGTTTGCATTTAGTATCTTATGGCGAATAACGTCCAAGATGTATATTTGAAATCGTTCTAAAATGCTTTTTTTAGCATGCTATTAAAGATTACAAGGAAACAAGTAAAAAAAAAACAACCTTGACCCTTTCATTTCTTAGTTAAAGGATAAACATGTTTACCAATTTTCTAAAGTAAGCTATTTTCACTTTATAGAAAACGGAACACAACGGCTTTGGATTCATCTTGACTTAATGTAGTTAACAGGGTATACTATCATATCATAGAAATGGGAAAAAATAAATCTATATTGACTGGTTTATTGGTCTAGTGGTTAGTGACCCCGTTTGCTGAGCCAGAGGTCATACATATACAATTTTCACCCAGGACAAAACAATGTGTGAAGACTGTGTGTGGGTGTCTTTATCTACTTTTATAAAGTACTTAATCTTTGATTGTGCGCGTTTTCAAATTCAATATGACATAAAACTAGGCTTAAAATATTACAACACACAGTTGCTTAATGTCTATTTATTCTTCGCATAATATGATAATCACTTTATCACGACTAGTACCAGACCAATGTATTTTTTAAATGTGGCAACATTTAAAAAAACATTGGTCTGGTACTAGTGAAGTTGAATTTGAAAACGCGCATAATAAAATATTAAGTACTTAATAAAAATAGATAAATGACACCCACACACAGTCTTCACACAATGTTTTGTCCTGGGTGAAAATTGTATATGTATGACCTCTGGCTCAGCAAACGGGGTCACTAACCACTAGACCAATAAACCAGTCAATATAGATTTATTTTTTCCCATTTCTATGATATGATAGTATACCCTGTTAACTACATTTTTTTTTTTTTTATACTATAGGGGGACAGACGAACAGACGGGTCACCTGATGGTAAGTGACACCGCCGTCCATGGACACTTGCAACTCATGAGTCGCAAGTGCACTGCCCGCCTTTGAGGGTGATGTGGGATGGGGGATACAGGGAGCGGAAAGAAGAGAGGAGGGATGAGGAGATGGAAAAAAGGATAAAGGAGATGAGGGTAGAGAAAAGGGGGGAGGGGGAATTGGGCCTCCGGAAACCTCACTCAATTCGGGGAAATGCAACGCAACATTAAGTCAAGATGAATCCAAAGCCGTTGCGTTCCGTTTTCTATAACTTGAAAATAGCTTACTTCAGAAAATTGGTAAACATGTTTATCCTTTAACTAAGAAATGAAAGGGTCAAAGGTTGTTATTTTTTTTTGCTTGTTTCCTTGTAATCTTTAATAGCATGCTAAATTATGTTATATGGTTGAAATTACACAATATATTACAGATTTTGGAATGGGTGTCAAACATAAAATATACAAAATAATCTCGTTGAATTGTGACAGTATTGTTAGTGTTTTCTTATGAATTATACTGACTCAAGTTACAATGCTAGTCTGCGTGTTCTTTGACTCCGTCATATGTATGTTTGCAAAGTACCCGCTACAAAGGAATGATAAAGTTCCTATTGCTGGAGTTGATTTAATAAAAAGAAATACTTATTTTTACATACACTCACGCCTGTTTCCCCGAAGGGGTAGGCACATGTTGCTGAACCTAAATTAGTACTAGTTGTATTAGTATTATATACTTAGTAGAACTATTATTGACATCAAAACACTTCGGGAATAAACGGATAGATGGAGTAGATGAAATAGATGGAGTAGATGAAATAGGTGGAGAATATGAAATAGATGGAGTAGATGAAATAGGTGGAGAATATGAAATAGATGGAGTAGATGAAATAGATGGAGTATATGAAATAGATGGAGAATATGAAATAGATGGAGTAGATGAAATAGATGGAGTATATGAAATAGATGGAGTAGATGAAACGTCAACATTTACCTTGAAATAGAACTGATTCTAGTCGTCCCTTCTGAATGTCGTTTCGTATGGAGAAGAATGGGCAAGAAACTCCACCGTTACTCTTTTCTAATGTTTTGTTTACATACAATCATTATATATAACTAAAATTATGTGTGAAAACGATGCACCCAGAATAAAATTACTATACCGAAATAGGTAAAAAGAATTAAAGCGAAGCAACGACAGATAAATTAATTTTATCATAGATACATGGTGTCCGCACATTTAAAAACATAGTAAAAGAAAGTATACTAATTACATAGAATATTAACAAGTAATAAGTCAGTGTGTGAGTTAAAATAATCGTGTAAATCAATATTACAAATATATGATTCCTTATACAATACAATTAGCAACCAGTGTGATTTTGTCAAGACTCTAAATTGTCCTATGGAGCAGGACCAGCACGTTTCCAAGCGTTCTTATCTTGGATATAATCCTCTAATTTGTAATAAGCTTGTTTACAAAGTGTACTTTTAATATGGGTTTTAAAAGTGTAAACAATAGCTCAAGTAAGTCTGGATCGCATACCATATAACAGAACTGGCTGATGCCGGAAAGTCCCAGCCCTCTAACCACATCCAGGGTTGTATTAATCATATATAGATGTGTCTTGTCATTCGAGACTCAAACTTACAAAACAACACTAATACATACGCTCTTGCTTATACTAATTAGAATTTGGTCCCACTAACGTCATAGAGATAGAACTGTTTATCACAACGAACTTAAGAAAATTTTATTTATAACCAAATATTAAGCACCTCATGCTATGAAATTGATTGTTTAGAATACTTACACAACTGTGCAAGAAGGAGGGTTTTTCGAGTGTATGTGTGTATGATGTTTCACTTTCTTTTGCCCTAAAGCCTTTGATGGAATTCTACATGTGATTGTTTCGTGTTTGCATTTCGAGATAACGAGACAAACATAAGAAAATAAGTTAGTAATTTTTTGTTTTATATATTTATATCAATCTTACTGGTTATTATATAGTAAAAGAATGGACGTGATTTGATAAATCGTGTAAAAGAAGGAGCTTGAAGAAAAAAGGCCTTCTGGTTCGGGATCGATTTCCCATCTGTGCTCATAATCTTGGAGGAGGGCATCGAAATTTAAATTCATATTCTAATGAGTTTTTCATTGCCGGAAAACACTGATAAAATTACGTTTTCTAAAAATAAAACCTAGCTAGGCCGATTTGTCGGCCCGAAACTCCTTGCATACTAAATTTCATGAAAATTGTTGAAGCCGTTTCCGAGATTTAGATTATAAATATACATATATGCAAGAATTGCTCGTTTAAAGGTATTATATCTGTGTTTTTGCTCGTTTAGTTTATCTCAAGTCACAGAAATATTCAGACATTCCGCAGAATTAACTCCAAAACATTTTTTTCCAGCAGAATGTTGCGTTTTACATCAATGTTGTCAATCTGTGTATCCGTTTGTGTGGAATACAAACAAACGTGGAAACAATGCAGTAAGGCGTTCAATTACGTATCGTGTAAAATGAAAAAGATGTTGTGTAAACAATAAGACCTTAGATGAAGTACTTGTAGATGTAAGAAGCGTCAACTAATTCTAAGAATAAAAAAAATGTTAAACTTTATGATTGAATATGAATTCTGCTGACTGAAGTTACAATGCTAGTCTGTGTATTCTTTGTGTCCGTCATATGTATGTTTGCTAAGTATGATACACAGAAATGATAAAATACCGACTTCATTAAAAAAAACTTATTTTTAAATACACTTACGCCTGTTTCCCCAAAGGGGTAAGGAGGCGTCTCAAATGTTTCGCCTTGCCAATCATAATTTGGACACACCATTAGGCAGTGGAGTCATTACGGTAGGCTTATATAAATAATCGGACTTTAAATAAGTAGACAACCGACTTCAATGCGTCTATTATAAAATTTAAGACAAATATGGTTTTCTCATGTACGCCATTGTCAGAACCTAACCAAACTCTCATCTAACTACCCTTGAAGTACATCCTTTCCATCATGAAAACAAAATAATCGAAACCGGTTGGCGTGATATTGAGTTATTCGTCCATTTGTCGCGCACCAACTTAATGCAGATTTAAGACTCATATGGTTTTCTTATAGATACCACTGTCAGAACTGGACCACACCGGAAGCACCAGCTTTCAAATAAAAAAGAAATCATCAAAATCGGTTTACCCAGTCGAAAGTTCTAAAATTAAAAAAAAAAAAAAATAATACAGTCGAATTGAGAACCTTCTCTTTTTTGAAGTCGATAGAACAGTCCACGATTGCATATGTTTATCTCCTGTAATAAATATCATTAATCTCTCAAAACGGTCATCATATTAGTATCTACATTGCACCTGTGCCAAGCGGGGCGTGTCGCTAGTAAGCTATAAACCACCTTGGAGCAGTGAGCAGCCTATAGTAGTAGCAGTCCTACAATATATAAACTATGCTTAGCTTTAGTATAGATGGCGCTGCGTATCCTGGGGCATTATTATTATAATTACTACAAGTTAACCGGGTTAGTATATCTAGATTTAGGTTTCTGGGTCTTGAGCTTTTTCTAGGTCAACCATGGGCCAGGCTACTCAATAAACAGGGCATCAGGATCAAATCCAGGTCGGATTTTACCCTCGGCTTGCCCGGGAGAGCGTTCAATTTATATACAGATTGTCGTGTTTTCAGTTAAAACATATATACATAGTATATTATACACATGTATTAAGAGACGTTTGTTCATATTTTCAACTTACTTCAAAATGGAGGTTCTCAATTCAACTGTATTTTTTTTATTGTACCTCAGAATTTTCGACTGCGTGAACCGATTTCGACGATTTTTTTTTTATTTGAAAGCTGGTGCTTCCCGTGAAGTCTCATTATAGTTTTTTTTTTTTTTTTTTTTTTTTTTTTATATTAGCCTACCATAGTGACTCCACTTTGCCTGATGGAAAGCAATAGGTGGAGTCAAAGAGTGGTGGTCACCATCCTCATTGCATGTGTAGTCAATGCAGCATGGTGACCCACACTATGGCGGCCTGGTGAGATGCTTTTTCACGCCCCGCTTAAAAGACCCGGGATCATAGTGGGAAGGAAACACGTGCGCTGGTAGAGAATTCCAGGCTTTTACCGATCGGCACAAGAAAGTTTGGTCCAGTTCTGACAATGGTATCCATGAGAAAAACATACAAGTCTTAAATTTGCACTAAGCATATGCGCGACAATGGACGAATGAGTTAATATCACGCCAACCAATTTCGATGATTCTTTTTTTATTGGAAAGGATGTACTTCAAGGGTAGTTAGATGAGAGTTTGGTCCAGTTGTGACAATGACATCCATAACAAAACCATATCAGTCTTAAATTTTATGATAGACGCATTGAAGTCGGTTGTCCGATTATTTAAGGTTGTATATAACTTGTATAGCAGAGCCAGTGAATAACATGGAACGCTAAAAGTTTTAGAAAAACTATTCATTTTCAATAAAGATATGTTGAAACGAAAAATCAGTTATCTATTGTCGTCTTGTTTATGTTAAGTCGTTTTGTCTGTCCGTGTGGTTCTCGCTGGAGTTCTTACTATCTTCGAGTCGTAAAAGGCGACAGATATCTTTTCCTTTTCTTTCCATCTTTTCTATTCATTTCAATATACTTCCAATTATCAAATATAACTAGAGGACTAAATTTTATTTGGCAAAATGTAGCCGTTGCTTACACCTCTGCCTACCAATTCGTGGCGATAGAGACGTTATGTATGTATGTACGTATATACATATATATGTGTGTGATATTAACAATAATTATTAAACATATATATATACATATATATCTAATGTTACCCTCCCTATCCTACAAACCGATTCAAGGCTCTGACCTACATTCTGCCCGCAGTGCGGCGCCCTCAATGTTGCCACGCTGAAAAATGTATGCCATTTATTACTTGGCAAGTTTTCGGCACAGGTTTTGGTCTGGACTCTTTGGTGATTTATACATTATGGTAACTTCTTTTTAATTTAACTATAACGAAACTTAATTCTTTAAAGATAGTAAATCTAATAAGAACTTAAATTATTTTACTTGTTATATTTGTTTTTTTTTTACCATTCCCACATACTATGGCTTCGGGAGGCTTCAAAACATTCAAACAACGAACAACGAACACTCATTGTCAGATTCGGGACAATTATTCTTGGAACGCACAAATTTTTGGTTCGTGCACGAATCGAACCTACTTTAAAGGATTACTAACCACTAGACCAACATGCCAGTCACTGTGGCAGCAAACAAGAGATTACAATTATACAATATGTATATTAATAATTTAGATTATCAATACTAACTATAAATTTATAAACTGTTATCGACGATAAAATTAAGTAAATAATTTGTGTTTTAAAACAGCTGTGTCATTTATACAACCTGGCAATGATATTACAAGGCACATACATATATACAGTCAGGCCTGTGCCACTGAACGGGTAGGCAGAAGCGTAATTAAAGCCCGTATTCTGCCGATTACAATGTAGTAACATTTTTAAAAGGGCAAGTCTATTGCCATCTGGGAATTTTTGGGAATTAGATAAAAAAAAATAGATGATAGAAAAGTATATTGCTTGCAGAGCAAAAAGATTGGAATTCTCTACCAGCGCACGTGTTTCCTTCCCACTTTGATCCTGGGTCTTTTAAGCGGGGCGTGAAAAAGCATCTCACCAGGCCGCCATAGTGTGGGTCACCATACTACATTGACTAGACATGCAGTAAGGATGGTGATCACCACTCTTGGACTCCATTTATTGCTTACCATCAGGCAAAGTGGAGTCATTATGGTAGGATTACACATTAAAAAAAAGATGGATATATATATGTTATCTATACAAATAAATAAAATTGGAGTGTCTGTTTGTAATATTAAAATAACCGTTTTATACCAATTGCATATGGATGTATACACGGTACATATACCAAAACCATATTTTTTTACAATTTTTGTCTGTCTGTCTGTTTGTTCCGGCTAATCTCTGAAATGGCTGGACCGATTTTGACGGGACTTTCACTGGCAGATAGCTGATGTAACAAGGAGTAACTTAGGCCACTTTTATTTTAGAAAGTAAAATAGGACCTCACAAAAAAAAATTAAAACTAACCAATCAATTAAAATTCAAATTGAAAACTGTGAACTGAACAATAACTTTTTTGTTAAGTACCAACCGGACGAAGTCGCGGGTAACAGTTAGTAAATAATATGGGGCAAGCCTTTACCGTCGACTGAGCAGCACTGTACTGTGACTGTATACTTACTATCTGAAAGATCACAATCTGATCCCTCAGTCGCCTATTACGATACCCTAAGAAAGAGATTAGGGTGGCCCTATTCTATTCCTCCGAGAATCACACGGCATTGCCTGTTAGCCTGACATTTTAGGTAGCGGGAAATTTCTTCAGGAAAAATACCGATGTCATGAGGCGTGGCGGAAAATAGATACTTTAATAATGGCTGATAGTGACGAAGCAAAATGGTTGTGCATTAATTACTTAAAGGTATTTTGGGTTATTATAATATTTTGGGTTATTAGGTTATGTAATAAAGTGTTTTGTGGCGCAGTGTTGCCAACCCTTAGAAAATATCCGTAAAGTGCGAGTCACTGTATCACTATCTATCTATATAGGGTGTCCATTAAATATAGTGCTTCAAGGATCGTTTGGCGCGTGTCTAAAATCGGAGTTAAGCGGCCATTTTGTAAAATTTTATTTTATTTTTGTCAAACATCTTTCTGTAAATGGATATTTTTTGGACTTCCGATAGTTGCTTCTTTAATACATCAAATTAAAGTAAAAGAACCCATGAGCTTGAACTGTATGTTCAATAAGTATTGATAAAATGTATGCACTAAGAAAACAGTTGAGCCACGCTTAGCAGGAATGAGCTGACTCGACTGGTGCGATAAAGTGACCTCACAGAAAACCAGTTGTGAAGCAACTCATTGCATTGCATTTCCCCAAAATGAGTGAGGTTTCCGGATGACCATCTTCCTTATTACCTTTCCTCCCTCGGGCAGTGCACTTAGGACTCTTGAGTTGCATTTGTCCATGGACAGCGGTTGTCACTTACCATCAGGTAACCCATCTGTTCGTCTATCGTTCTTTTCGAGATACTACCAAATATCAGAAAAAATTTACTACATACATTCATACGCTTAGTCCTGTATCCCCCAACGGCTAGGCAGAGGAGCATTAAACACTCACATTACACTAATTAGAATTATGTCCAACTAACTTAATAGAGGGCCTATTGTCGTCAATCTGGCACTCTATATATGTATGTACTGTCTGGTAGATAACAGTTTAAACCCTGTAAAATAATACTACTCTAAAAAAATGTTGTTAAAAACTTGACTTTTTAATTTTATATATATCAGACCTAACTGTAACCAATGCTATTTGGATAAAATTAAAAATATTATTATTTTATTGTTTCTAATGTCAGTTAGATTAGTTAGTACACGTCTTATGTACAGTAGTTTAAGATTGATCGATTTTTAGATTTGTTGAAATATATGTGTACTATCGGGCTCACATTATCTCTTTATCTTTAAGCAAAATCAAAATCAAAAACGTTTATTTCAAGTGAACCAATCATAGGTATTTTTGAATTGTCAAGAAAGGAAGTCGGTCAGACTAAGTCAGTCATTAAACTAGTTGCCTGTTCCAATACGTAGATGTCAAGTATTTCACTCCCAAAAAAAAAAACAGTCTTTAAAAATATAATCGTCATATTGGTAAACTCTTCTTCAATCCAAAGAGATTTTATTAACAGGTAACCACAGTAATTGTCAAATTTGCGCGCCAAAATATTTTTTTTTTTACTCTGGATTTGCCGCTGAGCAAAGAAATTCTAAGACGACGAACCATGAAAACTTTATAAAATGAATATTGAATTTGAGGAAAGACATTAATATATAAAATAAAATAATATGACATGAAAAAACTAGGTGTGACTAGGCAGTATGGTCGAAAGTCTAGCTTATCCGTGGGGCAAATAAAAAAAAAAAACATTTGACTTTTTACTGTCTAATGAAAAAAAATATAGCAAAGATACTGAAAACTATTAATGTATATAAATGAGTCATAAGCGAATATCTATATATATAACAATAACATTTATAACAACAATAAATATACAAACACTGTTATCAGTTATGAAGAACAGTCAAATCAGTTTTTACAATAAAGCCGGATAATGAACCAGTGATTATTTTTGTAAGTAAATAATACTTGATAGGTAGGTAAAAGTAATGTATGCTCTTCCGCCAGATTAGAATTGGAGTTACCCCCGTACCAAATTTAACAAGTTTATTTACCTCCGACAAAATAACACTATATGGTCGCCACAAACGAGCAGACGGGCCACCTGATTTGTTTGGGCTTCCAGTAAACGCACATACACTCAACGCCTCATTAAGAAATATTTCAAAAGAAGATTTTTTTTTAGTTTTTGTTAGTTAAACTTATTTAATATCACGCTGCGTGCCTAGGAAGCGGACCTGCAAGTATAATCGCAAATGAATAAATATAATGTATTTTTATTATAACACCCAGACCATGCCACGCCTGCAAATTAAAGTACGATTCAATAAATCCAAAACTATGTTGGGTTAAAATAAGCAAAGGTAAAAATTTTTAAAGGCCTAGATCGATAATATCATAGTGAATTGAAAATATAATAATTTACTAGTACTTTAAAGTAAAATAAATGTTAACTTGATGTTGAAATGAGGCCTTACGATTACAGCTTCCTGTGTCTTGTTCTCAAATAAAAAAATAATGTATGAGAAAAAATACTTTATGAAGTGGCGAGAAAAAAGATTTATTCTCCACAAATTTTCCTGCTACAAAATCCATCCAATTTAAAACATAAATGTTTGTAAAACTATGAAAAAATAGAAAAAATACTAAACAATACGTTGTTCAGCAATTTCTCCTCGTTATCAGTGCATAGTTAATATCCAAGGTTGACCGCCAAACGGCCATATTGTTTTCGTCATCTCACGTGTAATATTACTATCTCGCTCTCTCATGTTTTGTTAGACGGAGATGAGTATAGTTTTATGGTTGCGGTACACATGAAAACGTTTTGTTATTGACTTGTTTTTTTACAGTCGTGTTACGGTAAGTACCTATACAGCCTTTTTACTTGGTACATATGGTACTCCCATATGGGGGAGTTTAGGTGGCAAAAAATCAAAAAAAGGATTCCTATTTATTACTCGATTGAAATGTAGGGGGGCTATCTTTTTCGAGTATAGGTATGAGTATGTGTGATGTTTCTTTCCAACATGAGTCGTCATTTGAATCGGGTTAATAGTGGGAGTGGGAATTTGAGAAATTTTTATCTTGGTAGAGCTAGTTTAGGCACAAATGGGCCGGCTCGGTCGATGCGATACCACGGCCTCACAAAAAACCGTTTATGAAGCTATGCTTGCGTTACATTTCCCCGAAATTAGTGAGGTTACCAGAGGCCCAACTCCCCTCCCCTCGTCACCCCTCTCCTCCTTCCCCTCCCCTTAGCCCCCATCCCTCATCGCCTTTAATGGTGGGCAGCGAACTTGCGTCTCTTGAGCTGCAGGTGTCCACGGACGGCGGTTGTAAATTATCATCATATTACCCGTCTGTTCGTCTGACTTTATAAAAAAAAGAAAAACGTCATCAAGAAAGGGGTTGTTTTTTATGAATGTCGTTTAACATCGTGTTTTGTTATGTCATTGTTTTTATAAATTATCTATGTACCTACTTTTAGATTTAAAAGGAAATCATAAGACTATGTTTTACCATAGATAATTTTAAACTTACAACCGACTTCAATGTTTCATGCTAAATTGAAAAGAATTATTTTTTCATCCCATAATTATCCATCCATAAAGGTAAAACAACAATAATATAATAATTATAAATGAAATTCTCTTCACGTATTTAGTCGGTGCGGGTAGGCCCGTAGTAACACGTACATATATTGACTATTAAGAAGGCCAAATTAAAAGCACCGTAACCAACGAATGTATGAAAGTACTGATAAATGTGGACGTGTCGCAAGTTTTTCTTCAGGGTCTTGGTATATGGCGTTGTAACGTATCTATTTACCCCCGACGCGAATAGGCGTGAGCATATATAAGTATGTAGTACCTATCCATACTAATAAAAACAAGGTTTGTTTTTTGTTTGTTTAAAAGCGCCAATCTCTTGCGGTACCAGACGGAGACGAAAAATATTTTCATATCAAGTAGAGTATTTACAGATAAATAATATAGGTCAGAAACGCCTTTGAATTTGCTGGGAAAGGGCCTGGTCTATATCGATATATAGTGTATATATAGACCAGTCGCTCCCAGAAGCTTCAGTGCCCCGCTTCTAAGGGTTGTGATGCGACGATTTTATAGCATATATTATTTCTCATTCAATTGAATACGCTATCTAATATAAAAACGAACAAACAAAAAACTGTTCCGATTTATTGATAAAGATAGCTAGAAGATAGATGTCGGAACTTACCAAAACCCAATGAATTGCCAACTTAACACAATTCTACCAAACTGGTAGGAATGAATTATGGCCAATTGATTTACTACCATTGCGGTTAACCACTGCGGGCAGATATATCGTGACTGCAGTGTATGCTGCAATGCCGATTAAGCATAAGTACGACTGGATGTTCAGGCGAGTTTCCTAGGTACAAGCGTACTATTAACACGGCTTGTTGTACTGAGGTACTTATTTATTATTTGTCTTTTATACAATATACTTTTTTTTTCGTGTGGTAACCCCACCTCACTAATAAAGTCCGAACAAAACCAACTAAAACCACACAGTATTTCTTTTCAACTATGTCTATGGCAAGGGACCCGGTAATATCCTAATTAGGAAGCCTCCGGGGACCAATGCAGGCCTTGAATATAAAAATAATACGAGTTCTTAAAAAAATTAACTGCAGCTGAGCAGTCGGGTAATAATTCACTCTAAAAAAGTAGACAACGTACTTCAGTGCGTTTATCATAAAATTTAAGACTTATATGGTCTTCTCATGGATGGCATAAGCTTTCATCTAACTTGAAGTACATCCTTTCCAATAAAAAAAGAATCATAATGCAGATTTACGACTTATATGGTTTTCTCATGGATGCCATTGTCAGAACTGGACCAATGAATGGATTGAAATGGGACCACACCAGACAAACATTAAAAAAAATGCAATCGAATTAAGAACCTCCTTCCTTTTTCAAGTCGGTTGAAATAGTAAAGTTTCTAATAGTACTACGCGTGGTTTGTTATTCACATGATAGGCTGTTCTCAAAAATATTAGATAACGATATTTGCTGAACCGTGTGATATCAAGTTAGTGATAACCTGGTTCAGTTCTCGTGGGTTTTGATGAGCAACCTTTTTTTTTTCATTATCTTTTTTAAAAGCAACTCCCGCACTAGGATTAAAACCTGTATCCCGGGAGACTTCACAAACGTTCAAAACGGACACAAAGAACACCCAGTCTCATATCAACAATTTAAGGTTTTTTTTTAAGCGGTAGGGGCAAACGAGCAGACGGTCATCTGATGGTAAGTGAGTGAGTCACTGGTGGCCATGGAAACCCGCAACTCAAGAGTCACAAGAGCATTGCCAGCCTTTTAGGTGGGAGTTCACTCTTTTCTAGATGCGGTAGCGTAGTGGCCTATGTGGGATAGGTGATATTCCATTTTTAAATAATTTAAAAAATTTAAAATGGCAGACTTCTTCAAGGAATATGTACATGAACATGAGCGTATGTTTGTTATGAATGTCAAAACAAAGAGGTTCTCATTTTAGTTGTATTTATTTAGTTTTTATTTAGAAGAGTATGCTTCCCCTTCCCAATTTTAAACAGGACCACATTAAAATTAGAATAATCATTTTACGGCTAAAGAGCCATACTTAGGCTCGAATTGGCCGGCTCGACCGGAGTAATACCAAGGCCTTATAGAAAATCAGTAGACAAACAATGTTTGCATTGTATTGACGAATGAGTTAGGGTACCGAAGGCCCAACTCCCCTGCTCCTCTTTCTTGTCCCCTCATCTCCACCTCTCCTCCTCATCCCTCTTAGAAGGCAGCGCACTTACGACTCTTGAAATGGAGGGCGGCGGTTGTCACTCACAGCATAAAAAATAAAGAATTCCTTATGCCGACCGGCCTTGGATCGGAGTCTGTTTAAGGATTTCCAGAGCGGCCGGTAATTCATGTCCAGATGAGTGTCTTTGCAGGTGGTTTGACAGACAAAAGAACGGAACAACTCTTTATAGACACACAATTTTTTTGTCACGTACACTATACCAACAGGCCAGTCAAAATAAAAGCTTCCCCTTTAACTATGGTTAAAAAAAACTTGGCAGTCAATTTTTATCCGACTGCGCAAGAAGGAGGGTTATTTTTTTTTTTTAGAGTATGGATATCGACATGTGAGGTATCATTTGAAACGTCTTAATAAGGCTTTTGATGTTAAACGCGAAAAACTAATGAGTAAAAGTTAAAAGTACGTTTTATGTAATGAAGTCGGGTTTTAAATGCCGTATGGGTCAATACTAAATTTCAGCACTATGGAGGTCAGCTGATGGAGCCAGTAGATGGATACTGGAGTAGTAGTAGTAAACCCCTCGAGATCTACTAAAGAAACCCCATGTAGTTTGTTTTAACGAGTCAAATACTTTCTTACATAGACACGTTCACGCCTGTAGTCCACTGTCCTCTGAGGCGTAGGTAGCGGCGTAATTAACACCTATATCTTGCAATTTATAAATTAAGTCCCAATTACGTAAGCTTGTTCCAACAATTTGAGGTTTACACAAAGTGTTGTCCCGTGCGGGGATCGAACCCACAACACTCGGTGAGGCAGCGTAATGGTGAGGTGCCGAACTGGCTGATGCAGGGCAGTCCTCTATCTAACGTGTTTTTTACTATTTTAAATTCTCATACTCTTCCTCAATGATAGTACATATATAACATATATTTTTACCTACTCAGTACCTAAGGAACAAGTCGTAAAGATATGCTAAAATGCGCTTTCAAACTTATCGTGCGTTCACATTGATAGGAATGCAAATTAAACAGTACACGGTGTAACAGTAATTTTGAGTTTTAGTTGTGTTTTGTTTTTTTTTATTCAATAATTTAAATTACTTACAGTGCAACCAACCACATTGTCGAAAAATTATGTAAAGAATATTCTCTCCCCCCCCCCGCCGTCCCTCATTTTACAACAGAGTAAATAAAATTTTAAATATCCAGATCCACTGTCCAAATGTAAATAACGTGTCTCCAAATGGTTACATAGTCTTACATACAGTGCAACAGAGAATTTTCTACTTTGATTTGGTATTTACACAAACAACACACTCTCACACAAACAAACACACACACACACACACAAACACAATCGTATATACATACACATATATACATAAAAATACATTCTTTTAATCTAATTTATTGTTTAGAGTCTTACTCTTAATAAACATTAGCTTTTAATCTAGTGGAACTTAGACCCGATTGTCTCTTGCAGCGGGGCGTTAATGACTGTGGCACAGTTTTTAACAACTGCAGTCATTATCGAACCCATTTATTTGTAAACATGTGTTACTTGTTCCGAAATGAAGATTCATTATTATCTACAAATCACATTTCGCATAAATAAAACACAATTCAGTAAAATTTTGTATCAACAAAGATCTTACAATATTTTCAAAAATTAAGAAGTAAAAAGCAATTTACAAATTTTATTCATACATTGACTAAAATCACTTGTACAGGTCTACATATTTAATTATATAAACCTGACCGTTTCACCTTACGGCATTTTCAAAGGTTTCTAATTGTTTTGGTAGTTTATGGAGTACGAATATATTACTTGCTCAGCGTGCTATGGAAAGGGCTATTCTCGTTGTTTCTTTAAGGGATCGCATCAGGAATGAGGTGATCCGACATAGCCCACCGGATCAGCAGGCTGAAGTGGCAATGGGCTGGCCATATTAGCCGCAGAACCGACGACCGTTGGGGAAAACGAGTTCTTGAGTGGAGACCGCGTCTCGGCAAACGTAGCGTAAGACGCCCACAGGCCAGGTGGAGTGACGATTGCGCAAGGTGACTGGCAGGAGCTGGATGCGATAAGCCGAAAATAGATCGAAGTGGCGTGCAATGGAAGAGGCCTATGTCCAGCAGTGGACTGCGATAGGCTGATGATGATGATGATGATGAATATATTACATTTGATTTTATTCATGATGTGTACGAAGTTCCACCAAGTGCCAACAAATAACAGTATAAATAGAACTAATTTTATTTTTTAAACTTTAATAGATTACTTTTTACTACTTTATTAACAAAAAAAATTGTCAGATCTTTTTTACTGAAGTGTAATTTATTTATTGAAAAAGGTGATTGAATGGGCCGGCTCGACCAGTGCGATACCGCGGCATCATAGAAAACACGCTGTCAAACAATGCTTGCATTGTGTGACCGAATGAATGAGGTAACCCAACCCCCTTTCCCCCTTCCCTTCCTCTCTTCCCCCTCCCCATTTTCTCATCCTGTCTTGCCTCCTTTTCCCCTACCCAAAAATGCGGACAGTAATCGTAACTCTTGAGTTTCAAGTGTTCATGAGCGAAGAGAAAAGAAGAGTGTCTAGCACTATTGTTGGTCACTCTCAACACAGTATCACAAGGACCTCCGTGTCCATATCCGGCTGCTAAGGTCTCTGTTCCCCCATATCAGAGGAACACAGTCGTACAATAAAAAAAAAGTGTTCATGAGCGCGGTAGTCGCTTACCATCAGGTGACCCGTTTGTTCGTATGTCTCCCTATGCCATAAAAAAAATAATGACTTGATGGAGAACATGCAAAAATATCTTTAACATGATTAATATTGTATGTAGTCTATATTGTACGTTCTATGTTCAGTAACACATATTAGTGTGTATATTATGTACTTATGTGTTTATGTTCTTTATATTATAGGAGGACAGACGAACAGACGGGTCACCTGATGGTAAGAAACAACCGCCATCCATGGACACCTGCAACTCAATAGTCGTAAGTGCGCTGCCCGCCTGTGCGGGTGATTAAGGATGGGGTTTGCGGGGAGGGGAAATAAGAGAGGGGCAATGAGGGGAGGGGAAAGAGGAGAGGTGGAGTTGCGCGTCCGGAAACCTCACAAATTTCGGGGAAATGCAACGATAACGTTGCTTCACAACCGGTTTTCTGTGAGGCCGTGTTATCACACCGGTCGAGCCGGTCCATTCATGCCTAAGCATGGCTCTCCAGCTCTATAGCCGTGTGGTTCTCAGTGGAGTGGAATGGGACCACCATATCTTTACGAGGGTGTTGTAAAGGGCGACTGAAGAATCAGACAGTATATATACAGTCATAAAGTGCTATGATGACGGCTGTAGACTAGCCTCCTATTATTTAATTACTACCAAATTCTCATTAGTAAAATGTGGGTTTTTGAATAACCTCTGGCTATATTTGACGTTTGGTTCTCTCTTCTTACATACTTACAAATATACATACACTCTCGCCTATTTAACCAAAGGCCAAACGCTTCTCAAACGCTCACATTCTACCAACATTTACGTAATAGGGAGTAAGATAAAAATATATAAACATATATATTTGAAATCAATACAATAGTTTTTTTTTTGCTACAATCTCTTAACTCCATCTCGTGGCAAGGTTCGATATGTCATGAGCTGTCAACATTCATCCACAGATAAGATAAAATATTAATATTGTGTTCCTAACTACTAAAATTGGTTAGAATATCTTTACCCACATCATAAGAAAATTTCAGTTTAACAGTGCTATGTACATACATACATACGCTCACGGGTGTATCCCTGAACGGATAGGCAGAAATGTATAGAATACCCGCATATGGTCAATAAGAATTGCTTACAGGGACGTACTGGGAAATTCGAGACGTTTGAGTTTGGGGTTGCATACTAGTAACTCGAACTGGCTGTAGGTAGGAGGTATGAGCCCTCTTCGCATTACACTAGTATAGATGCTCATAATATTAAGAAATTATGACCTATCAGCTCCCTCGAGCGGGGCATCGCCATCGCGACAAAGAGCCAACTTTCGACCTTTCGCAGGCGGCTCGCTGGACCCCTCTTTAGAGGAGCGATCGGCGGGCCAGCCTCGAGGTCGGTGAATCAACTCCAATGACCGGCTCACGGTGGTGAGCTGCGAGGAAATTCACTATAAGGAGCCCAGAGCTCAAAATAGTTTCCTCACCCCCCTCAACACGGGTGAGATGACACCACTCAAATTATGACCTGGACAGAAATCAGTTGGACTCTATAAAAATATTTTTATAAAACTTATACTAAAAAAGATTCAAGATTCTGAGTAAAGATAAGCGGATGTAGTCAAAAGATAAGCTAATATGTACTATGCAAACAGTAAGATTTCGACAGCATCACTGACACATTCTGTAATACCAACCTCTAGAAAAAAATTACTATAGACTATAGACTAATTTTGACGGGCCTATCGGTATAGTGTTTAGTGACCCTGACTCTGAGGCTCGGATTCGATTGCTACACGGAACAAAAATTTGTGTTATTGACAAATAATTGTACCTAGTCTGGGTCTTTGTGTCCATTGTTTGTGTGTTTGTAAAGTCGCCCTCGGCACTGGAATATTTCCTTGTTATATTGAAGAAGAAAAAGATGTAAATAAATTGATTGTGTACCTAAAATACTACTGTTCCTTTTACAGTAGCATGCGTGATGGTAGTCTATATGTTCATAATATTGAGAAGAAAGTTATTCAACCATGGTTAACTACGGACTCAATTGTATTTACCTTCCGTAAAATTGGCTGTCATTTAGAGATGTAACCATTGTTTAACAATGCGTATAGAAAATATTGAATTTGGAAATGCTATGTGCCTGCTTAAATCAAGTTGAATCTCACATAGTAAATAACCGCCTTGAACTGCATTGCGAGGAATTGCCTTTATTTAAATGGAGGGATTTTTAATTTGGATTTATTTTTAATTTTGAAACGACCCGGGAAAGGCGGCTAGAATCGACTGCATGCTATGGCGCGCATTATCTATCTATCTGTTGCCTCTCGCGTCTAAACGGCGGTACCGATTTTCATATAATTTGGGATACTTTGAACCCTGGGGAAGAATATGAGCTACTTTCTATCGACACAGCACGAGGGCGAAGCCACGTCCAGGAGCTAGTAAGAGTATAAGTTAAAAATACCTCCACCTCAAAAATCCCTTCAACAATTAGAAGAGAGATCAATTAGATGTTAAAACAGCTGTAAAGATTTTCTTGAAACATATATAAGAAAAATCTTGTTTAAGACGGAACTTCCGATAAGACGTACCCTCCAATAAAAAAACTCTTCAAAATCGGTTTTTGGCTTTTGTTTAGGTGCTATTTCGTACAGATACACATTGCAAACTTATAAAACTTTAAGTTTCGTTGGGGGTTACATATAAAATTACCTAATACTTTACAGTATAGTCCATCAGGTTGTCTGGAAGAGATCGCAGATTGTGATAAGACCGCCATTTGTTCTCACCTATTATTATGTTTTTTGTTTGATACCTAACGTGTACAATGAAGAGTATCTATCTATCTATCTATAAAATGAAAGCACAGGTCCTTCCACTCCGATGTTGGTACGGTCGGCAGTGTTCAAAGTTACTTCTTAACAAAAATCGATCCCAATATTAGGTCACCAGTGCCTACACATGGAAAAGTAAACGAAAAAAAAACAAACACAAAACGACGTCGGCTTCCAGCTACGTCAAAAAAAAAACAACTTCCGTCTATGCCTCGCATTCTCATCGTTCTATTTTCAAGAAAACTAACCTAATTTCGCCGTGCGATTGGCTGCATTGTGCATTGTTTTTTTTTTGCAACAGACAGCAAACCATTAGACCTGGCAAGGAGTTTGGAGATTATTGTGGCAATTTGTAACACGAAATTTAAGGCGTCGAGACACTCAGGAACTTTTCCAAACTTGTTCTTTCAAGAGGTCCAATTTTATTTTATTCCAAAAAACTACTTTGGCACATTTAAGCCGGATTGTTATCAGTCAGATAGTAGTGACCCCTTTTAAAGTCTGAACAAAACCACGCAATATAAGGGGGAATATATTTGCCTACCTCTTCAGGGCTATAGGCGTGAGTATATATGTATGTATGGATTTAAGCCAATACTACGCATTTACCTAAGATATAATGTGCGGCTTCGCAAATAAATCTGTACCCAAATAAATTGCGGTAAAAATTCCAATGCGGCAACCTACAAAATATATATATGACGCCTGTGTCCCCGAGTTGTTACGTCATCAGCGCCCACATTTTGCCACTTATAACTTAGAGCTATTTACGTAATATTGGTTAAGCCTAAATTAGATTTTTAGCCGAATTAGAATGGCAAATTTGGAGTACATTGACAGGCAATTGAGGATAGGCAGGGAAAGAAAGGGTTATTGCTTATGCAGATGGATTGGACAGTATAAGCAATATAAATAGTATAAGCAATAGCTCAAGCGAGTCAGGGTCGCATACCTATAACTCGAAGTGGCTGTTGCCGGGAAGTCGGAGCCCTCTACCTAATGTACGATAATCGGACTTTAAAAAATTAGACAACCGACTTCAATGCGTCTATCATAAAATTTAAGACTAATATGGTTTTCTCATGGATTCCATTGTCACAATTGGGCCAAGCTCTCATCTAACTACCCTTGAAGCACATCCTTTCCAATAATAAAAGAATCATCGAAATCGGTCGCCGTTATATTGAGTTATTCGTCCATTTGAAGCGTACAAACTTAATGCAGATTTAAGACTTATATGATTTTCTCATGGATGCCATTAGCAGAACTGAACCATATTAAAATGGGACCAAGCGGGAAGCACCAGCTTTTAAATAAAAAAACGTCCTCGAAATCGCTACACGCAGTCGAAAGTTCTGAGGTAACAAACATAAAAAAAAATACATTCGAATTGAGAACCTCCTCCTGTTTTGAAAATACAACTGTTTTAAGTAAATACATTACATACAACGTTACCAAATTATATTTTTTAATTTATCAAAACATAATTTGTTAACAGGAAGAATATTAACTTAGATACAACAGTCATATTTTTATACATTTGAGAGGGCTCCAACTTCCCGCCACCAGCCAGTTCGAGTTACAAAACACACACAAAAACGGTTAAAGTTTGAAGGTAATCCTTCAAATTAACCGTTTTTGTTTGTATCTACGTACATAACAGGCGACTAGTTAGACAGGATGGGATTTATCTATCAGACTGTATATATACAGTCATACTGGACTCGGATGATGGCAATAGTCATGCGCCCTAGATAAATAACCAAACTAAATGATTTTAAGCCCATTCTGTTTAATAATCAATACAAACAATGACAAAAATATCAGCGTTCGTGACAGAATTCATGATAAGATCATGTTTCCTTATGATAATGGCGGTGTATGCGTGTTACATTACCGCAGGACTAAATAATGGGTCCGATTTAATGACGTGGTTAATAAATGTGATTGTAGCAGCTTTCTAGTGCCTGAAAATATGCTATAAACCAACCGAGTCTGGCTATTCTCATCATTTTTATCTTTATTAGCCTCACTTCTAAGTATGTAAACAAACGAAAAAAAAGAAAATAGAAATATATATATGTGATGTCAATTTTATATACGCGTACATGCATACATTCACGACCATATCCGCGATGGTGTAGGCAGAAGAAGGTGTAGGTTCTTTTGGGAATTAAGTGGGAAAATTTGGATTATATTGATAGGAAAGGAAGGACATTGTTTATACAGATGGATTGCGAGCATATAAGCAAAAGTTCAAGCAAGTCAGAGACGTATACCTATAACGCAAGTTAGAACGCATACCTTTAACTTATAATATCTATCTTAGATCTTATCTTATCTTATTTCTTATCCTAATTTAAAAGCTTTTCAAGTGTCGTAATTTGAAATCGATCAATCGACCCACCGCACTACACTGATAGACATAGGCCTCCCCTAAAGTGCTCACATGGTAAACCGCCTCACAATATTAGGTAAAGACTGCAACTATTTTGGTAAGATTACTTGGCAACTATTTTGATTCTACTTTTTAAATCTTTAAGTAACAAAAGAATATTAGTCAAACACAACAACTACTTATATTTATATTATTTGTCATAATTAAAATCATAAATCTTGTTTATGAATGAAGATATATATAACCTCATTTTAAATTAAAATGAAATTAAGTTTATAATTGCCTATGGTATTCGTTCTAATTTGTGTTTTCCCGCCTTTAACAAAACAAATTTGACATTTCCAACAGTATCATACAATATTAATGCTTTAATTATTGTAAGTTTAGTATTTACTCAGCCGCGTGTCTTTGCAGATATGATTAAATATTAAATTACGACACCAAGTTATTTCGTCTTTAAAACTTAAATTATGTTTGTAAGTAACTTTGGATTGGAAGCAGATGAAGGAATATATTTCAGGTGTATGATTCTTTTTCAGAAAACTTCTTTATGAATGATTCCTGTTTCGCGGGTGACTTAACATATATAGAAAGTGATATTAGCAGTTGTGGATCACACAAATTCACACGGAAATCGCAGTCAGGATTACAAAAAAAAATTCTAGACCAACAGGCCCGTCCCGTTGGTCTGGAAATTTTTCCTTCTCGTTTTATAGGTGAAAAAGAGTTCGTTCCTTAGACAATGTTACAAACAAATTTAGGTACGATTCGATAATTAATAATACCAAAATAATAATACCATGGCCTCACCGAAAACTGGTTATGAAGCAACGCTTGCGTTGCATTTCCCCTAATTAGTGTGGTTTCCGTACACCCAACTCCCTCTCACCTCGTTCCTCTCCCCTCATCCTCATCACCCTCAAAGGCGGGCAGCGCACTTCCGACTCTTGAGTTGCAGGTATCCTTAGACGGTGGTTGTTATTTACTATCAGGTGTCCCATTATATTATACAAATAAAAAACTACCACAACAATGCACCAAATTTTAATTTCCTAGTTAAATTTCTAAAGTGTACGACAAAGGTTGAACATTTTCTTTGAATTAAAATTAGACTTACATACCTCGAGTACCGTGTCAATAAAAAAAAAGAATTATATAATCAGGTATGACATGGCAAAGGTATAGCGTAAAATACATACAAAAACCCTTCTAACTGAGGACATTTTCCTTTCTGACGACTGTTAAAAGCACCGTAATTATCGAATACTACGTATTACGTTACTTTAGATAATTTAATACGTATTTAGTAACCCCTGCCCTTGGGGGACACAGGTAAGTGTATGTATTTATTAATTGTATAATTATTTAGTTATTCATCTTGTAATGATATATGTAGCGTCTCTGTTTTTTTGGAAATGTTACACACGGTCGTTTGATCCCAAAGTAAGCAAAATCTGTAGATCGACGTACTTCTATATTTCAAAATGCATGCATGCATCTTAGAACACCGTAGAAACGGTCATGCTCACCGACTAATTTCTCCCGGGTAGGAATCGAATCTAATATGTACATAAAATTTTTGTTTCAGTGTTTGTTGCCAGACACTTCCGAAATGGCTTAACCGATAGTATAATATAAAAATATATATTAATAATATGTACAGATTTTCTGTTTTATTTTACACCGTTTATGTATTCAGCGCTGTCTGAGTCTTCCTCCCGACATGTCGACGCATATCCTTAGAGTTTTTTTTTAGAAATGAAAGGCTGCGTAGAATGATGCCTATGTCTGGAATATATCTACTATTTGAAGAAATGTTTCAGAAAAGGGAAGTATTGTTGACAGACGATTCTTTAATGACACGTGGTGACGAAGAGTGGGAAATATCAAAGTAAAATACGATGAAGTATAACAGAGTAGTTTAAATTATATTTTTGTACTAACAAATATTCTACCACATTTAGTGGCATTGGTAGAATTAAATATTCTAGTACAATTGGTAAATTTTAAATAGAAAAAAATCTAAATAATTCCTATTATATATAGAAGTTGACAGACAAACACAAAAATCGGCTAGATGTAAGCGGTCACCGGCGCTATAAACACTCGGAACATCATTTATGTAATCTCTGTCGTCTGTGTTTAACCACTGCTGAGTGGATGTACGGGCCGCTGTTGATCGCTTACAAATAAGTTGTATATCTTAAATTATTTTTTGAACTGAAAATTTCTTTAGGCCCGTTGAGCACTCTTTGGGTGAACAAAAATGATGGACCTCGCGTCGTCGTCACCGAACGCTTTCTATGAGCTATATACTGTGTATATATGTGTACTTTTTGGGTGAACAAAAAGCGTGAAACTCGCGTCATCGTCACCGAGCAGCCTACATATAGCTATGGGAAGCCTGTCCCATGAGCTATATGTATACTGTGTATAATCTAATAGCTCGATACGATTCACAAGTTACTTAGTTTTTCCTTCTATCGGCAATCCCCAAAGACTTTAGTATTTTTTTCTCTCGTTTGGCAAACTGTGTATAGACTATATTATCAAAGCGCAAGACTTGTTTTTTGTTTGTTTAGAACTTGTTGTTTCTCCGTTAATATCTGTAGGATTTTTATTATTCTTTTTGTATTGGATAGAGTATTGGTCAAGCTTTAATACTATATTATATTATCTATAAAATATCACTCTGTGTCGCGTAGGGGCAGAGAAGTAAGCATAAACGCAGATGCAACTGCGGGATACGGCTGGTGTAATGAATTAAAAATTACTTTATAAAACTTTAATTTTATTATATACTTAAAACTGTTAAGGTCCATTTGGATTCTGGGCGTTCACACAAACTCCAAAGTGAGTAGGGTCCAGTAATTGTACCTCGGAATACACGGCCCCTCATAACTCTGCGGAACTCCGAAATGCGGCTTCCGTATCCGGACCGTGTGCGCACTGCAGTATGTTCTGCAGCTAACTGACTTAAATGTTTAACAATGAATGTTCAAATCTCATTTTTTCTTTTAAAAACTAATAATGGCCATAGACAATTTCGTAATTATATTTTTATTTTGTTTAAATTTCGAACGCCTATATGTGACGTATGAGTATAAGCGATTCGGAATGAGAAACGATTTACGTTTATTCCCGAACATTATTTCTTAATAAAAGATATGTCATTTGTTTCGTATTTCAAAATTTAGTATTCGTATAAACTGCGGGAAAAATAAAAAAATAATAAATGTCAATTGCATAAGGTATTACGGTCTTTATATCATATTAATTACAGTTATCTTCATACCATCTACCGGAACATAATTTATAAACTGTTATATTGTGTTTCAATTGCTTAGTGTATATTATAATTTCTTTTGATAAAATTATATAGTTTTCTATTATTTACTTTTAATAAATTATAAACATTATTAGCTTAGAAAGTGAACTCTATACAAAGTTGTTTAACAAAATCCAATATAGAAGCAGGTTCTATGTTTTTTTAACACTGTCCTACAGCCTAGACGGCAATTTATTGTATCGGTATATCGTTGCGCTCACTTGCTCGGCATTACAATGCAATCATTGTTTGTCTACCGCTTTTCGGTGAAGCTGAGATATTACTGAGGTCCAGCCGGCCCATGCGTGCCTGAGCATGGCTCTACTACTGTACAACTTTGAAGAACTTGCTATTTGTGAAAATAATGCAAAGCGATAGGATAAGATAAAATAAGAATAATCTTTATTGTACACTAAAGATATTTTGCTTAAAATTAAATGTACAAGGTGATATGCACAATGGGCGGCCTTATCTCTAAGAGCGATCTCTTACAGGCAAGCTTTGCGCTATACCGGTGCGCTACCACGGTTTTACAGAAACCCGGTTGTGAAGCAATGCTTGCGTTGCATTTCTCCGAAATCCGGAGGTTTCCGGAGGCCCAACTCTACCTCTCCTCTTTTTTCTCCCCTCATTCCCCTTTCCCTCTTTCTCATCTCCTCACCCCCCCCTCCTATTTTCATTCCCACATCCCCCCATCCCTCATCACCCTCCAAGGCGGGCAGCGCACTTACGACTCTTGAGTTGTAGGTGTCTATGGATAGTTGTTGTCACTTACCATCAGGTGACCCGTCTGTTCGTCTCTCCCCCTATTGTATTAAACAAAAAAACTGTACTTGTCTATGATCTTATAAATGAAGACATCCCGACGTCCTGCAGCTATTGCTTGTCCTTCCCAATCCATCGGTAGATATAAGCAATATCTATCCGTCTACTACATTCTGTACATGTCTCTTGCTCTATGTATTCTTAATTTTCTAATATTTATTTTTAGTCTATGTATGGGGCTTGCCCTCTGTTACATTAGTGGGACCAAAGACTGTTTGCCAAAATGTGAGTGTTTAATAAAGCAAGTGGAGGAATGTTTACATAAAAAATATACTTTAGTGTCTCTCTAAATAATGACGCCTCAGAGATAGAAATCTGTTCAGGTACAAAAAAAAAATATAACGAAAAGCTCACATACATACTTTATTAGGCAATTTTGTAAAAAAAAATCATGTTTTAGTCATATTTCAACAGATTGTTTTAAATTTTTATTTGTATTTGTCAGGTAAGTAAGCGCTTTCTAGTAACCTGCTGATTGTGAAGGCGCTCAAAGAAGTATAAATGTAGAATTTGCTAACATGATAATTTGTACAATTGTATTTGTACAATGTAATTAACAAGGGTAGACAATGCTACCAACCTCTTAATGTTGCCCAAATATGGCTCCCGTGGGAAGGAACGGAGTGGTTCTATTCATAGATAAACCATAGACAAGGCGGGATAATATATCTACCACGAATAGATGACAAATGCAGTCTTATTTGTATTAAGTGTTAAATTATGAGAATTAATGACATTATTAATGAAGATGGAATAAAAAGAGAGTGCATGCACGTTTACTTAATAATCTAAATTTAATATTCATTACTTAAATAATCAATAACAATCAATCATCATATAAAACCTTAGCGAAAAAAACCAGTTTAAAGAGATCTCTATATCTTTTATATTACAATCAAGTGTTATGTTGCATCACAGCTCTAAGTTAACTGGGCTTTAAGCTATACTGTAAACCTACTGACCTATTTTCCCGCTACGCAGTGTGACGTCACTGCAGCATTGCGCCATAACGCTACAGAAAGTAAAAGCAAAATTGAATCGTGCCTCAGAATAAATAAGGTTGGTATTTCACTGAACATGTGAACTGTACAAAGTACCAACCATTTAATTAAAATGGAAAATTTAACCCTGTTCTAACTAGTTAAAGTTTACATTAAAGTGAACGAGATATTTTTTAAATTTGTTTGTAATTCATGACATAGGTTAAACAGACAACGTAATGCGATTCCAAATTTGAATAGGGTCACGCAAGTTGAGTAACTAGTTTCTGTGTGCAATCTAGGAGCAGCACAAAAAGTAATTGAAGTATTTTCCGGTGGTTGTAAGCGACGTCCAATCGTTACTCGTGTAGTTGTGCTGCATTGGCACGCTATTGGCTGTTGATATAGACTGAAAACATTGAAATTGTATTGACAACGTGATCAGGACTTCTTTACTTTTACTTTAAAAAAGGTAGTTAAGTCTAGCATGATAAATCGTATAGAGCTGTATTCTACATCTTGAATTTTCAACCTTAAAGATGGAACATTATCTTCAAAGTTAAATGGTGGTCCTAAAGAAAATATATTCTAAATCGGTAAATAAACGACGGAGAAATGTGGTATTTATGTTTAATATTAAAAGAAGTTTAAAGTCATTGGTTTTAATGAATTTCGTACTCATTAAGTTGGATTTGTCATAGTTCATCACTTCTAAATAGGTTTTTTAATATTGATTAACGAATTCAACTGCATTCGGCGGCAGTTGCTTTGGGTTTTATATGACTTAAACATTATTACTTTTAACTTATTAATAAAAAATGTGAGGTTATATTTAGTCATTTTTATTAAATTTATAAAAAGGTTAAAATTTTTGTATGTCTATAACCTTTTATTGAAGAAGGCCTAGAGTATATAAAACATCACGTAGGTACTTTGAGGAGCGGAGCAGTGAGCATAAGCGCAGCTCAAACTGTAGAGACCGGCTAGTTTTTTATACTCGTAAATATCGTGAAAAGAGGTTTGTGTGTAACCTATTTTAGATGTGCAATTAAGACAATATCAAGTATTTGAATATTGAATCTCATTACTGAAGAAGGGTTTTATGCGTCTCCAATTCAGCTTAGGTTTCGGATATTATAGCTCTTTAAAAAAAGTAAATAACGGCCTTTACTGCGCCTTTCCAATTCATTTAGGGAATAAATTAAATCGTAAGAACGGTGAATTTAAATACTTTATCATAATCGGTAGACAATTAGTGGCAATCGCTAAACATACATAAAAAAGATTCATACAGTCAAACATAGAACCTCCTTCTTTTTAGAAGTCGTTTCAAAATTGGGATTGTAGGCTTCTTGGAGAGGAGAACTTGAACTGATGTTAAATACACATATTACGAAATATGTATATAAATATATATACATATTTCGTAATATGTGTATTATGTTTATTATAAAAGACACACGTATATATATATATTTGGGGGCTACCGCGAAGACACTGCACTCCACACTTTGGTGGAGTGCCCTACGTGGGTGCAGCAACGTGCCGATCTCGTGGCAGCTATCGGTGTGGGTAGCCTCTCGCTGGAGATCATGGTCAAGGCCATGGTACAAAGCGAGAGTGCTTGGGTTTCCGCCGCCTCGTACTGCGAGGTAGTGATGTACGCTAAAGAAGCGGCGAAACGGGAACGCGAGAGGACAAGTTCTGTCCCGTCCCGCAGAAGACGCACCAGGCGCCGGAGAGCGCTGACTGATCTCCGGCCTCCATGAGCGCTGGCCTGAAGGTAGCGGGTCGGGCTGATCGCTACCCTAGCAGAAGCAGGCCCGAGACGGTGGTGTGGCGTGTTCCGCGCACGCCTCTAATGTGAAGGGAGGGTATGGCCCTCAAAGTCCACGGCGTGGTCACTTACCAATCAGGTGGCCAAGGTCTGCAGGGGTCTCCCGAAGGCTTCCTTCGCAGGGTATCCCGGGTTCCCTGCAATAGACCCAGTTGGACGGAACACCGTGTGGTTTTAGTCGGTTCGAGTCCGACATACCACCTCACCCTCAGCTCCCGTGGGGGTTTCCACACGAAGAAAAAAAAAAAAAGACACATATATATATATATATATGTGTCCGATCCCTTAGTCGCCTTTTAGAGGTGGGGTATCCCTATCCTACTTCTCCGAGAACCACCGGTTAACCAGTTCATAGAATTAGCTAATATTATTCTCATTACAATATATAGTATACTGCAATGCGTTAAATCATAAATTATAGACATCTAACGTGGATTATTCTGTCAATAATAGATAATCCAGTTGAATAATTCAGTTGAAAGCCAACAGATACTCAGGGTCGATCTGTATTAGGTATTTACTCAGATCACAGTATTAGATATTAAGAGATGGGAAACTAAGCAATATAGATGCCTGTTAGAAAGTAACCGGATTCAATATCATGATAAATCGTAAAAACTCATTCGTTACGTAACGTTATTAAAGGAATTACTTCCTTACTCTTTAAGGTGTTGAGATGCCAATATCATAATAGCTTTAGAACGTTGTTTGAATGTTGGTGAAGCCCCTGCGATAGGCATTAATCATAGTGCAAGAATTGTCTTTATTAAAAAAACAAGTGTTTGTTAGTGGTTGTAAAATTTGAGGGTTTCTATCGATTACCCGTTTTTTTATATTTTGATAAATAAAATTTGCCCACATCTCGGAGTACGATTGAGCTGAAATTGGACATAAAGCTGCAGTTCTGACGAAAATTTATCTTTATATTAAGCGTCTAACCCTAATTCTAAGGGATTAGACGCTTAATATAAAGATAAATTTTCAGATAAAAAATTTTAAGATAACATAACATATTTTTTAAAAGCCTGTTTTAAGAAATATTAATTTTAATTTTTTACTATCTTGTTTCAGGAACGAAGCGGGTTGGACAATATGCGGTCACTGGAGCACTATTTAACGGACATTATGAGAGCGGACACGTCAGATCACAACATGAAAGGTATTAAAATTCAATCAGTATTCACACACAAGGCACTTATTTGAGTCTCAGAAATACAGATGGCGTTGTACTTTTTATAAATTTATATTTTTAGAGAATTCTCTACACTATCATTATTTACTTAGAACAAAAATTTGTGGATTACTCAAAGTGTTGTTCATTGCGGGGACCAAAAATACTCGGCGCGGCAACGTAGTGGCGAGGTGACCACTTAAACCAAACACTTGGATAATAATCGGACTTTAAAAAAGTAGACAACCGACTTCAATGCGTCTATCATAAAATTTAAGACTAATATTGTTTTCTCATGGATGCCGCTGTCACAACTGGACCAAGCTCTCACCTAACTACCCTTGAAGTACATCCCTCCCAATAAGAAAAGAATCATCGAAATCGTTTGGCGTGACATTGAGTTATTCGTCCATTTTTCGCGCACATACTTAATGCAAATTTAAGACTTATAAGGTTTTATCATGGATGCCATTATAAGAACTGGACCAAATTGAAAGAGGACCACATGGGAAGCATCAGCTCTCAAATAAATCGTCGAAATAGGTTCACGCAGTCGAAAGTTCTGAGGTAACAAATATAAAAAAAAATCAATCGAATTGAGAACCTCCTCCTTTTTGAAGTCGATTGAAAAGAGATTGGCCTTTTATTGCATTACACATACTCACGCCTGAATCCCCGAAAGGATAGTCAGAGGTGTTATAAACGCCCTCACTTTGCCTGCATTTACGGAACAGGTAGCGTGCCTTTTGCCTTCATCCAGGTACGTTTCTAGTAAGATGGGAAAACTTGGAGCAGGTATATAGAAACAGACAGGGAGGACATACAAGGAAGTAAAGAGCTATGGCTCATATAGATGGATGGCGGAGTATAGCAATAGCTCAAGCAAGTCAGGGTCGCATACCAATAACTCGAACTGGCTGGTGCCAGGAGGCCGAGCCATGTGTTTTCTCCATTAAACCTCGGTTATAAGTTTAATACAATTTGTCATACTTACAATATTACTCAATGATATTGATCTGTACTACTATTATTTACTGATATGTATAGTGTTGATATAGCTGGTATGTGAGGTGGGCCATGAGAAAAGCGTTGAACCCAAGCGATAATGTGGGCGTAAAATGTTTTTGTCAATAGGAGAACAACAAAGATACATACTCTGACGCCTTATTCCTGTCTATGGAAGGCAGAGACGGCAGAAAGCCATTGGCTAAGATCTTGACATACAGCTGAAGCCTCTTCTACGTGTATCAGGCCTGTCATACGAAATATTTAATAGCGTTGTACCTATACAACATCTGGGGTTGGTAACTGTAGTAAGGACCCCTCTCCCTCTTCCTTTCGCTATAGTGTAAATATAACGTCCTGCCCCTCGTGCTATCATAATCATAACATCATCACACAATTATGGTCACAAAGTGTGGGCGTTAATTATGGTCACAAAGCGTGGGCGTTAATTATAGTCATAAAGTGTGGTCGCTAATTATAGTCACAAAGTGTGGGCGTTGATAACACCTCTGTCTACCCCTTAGAAGATAGACGCGTGTGTATGAACCGGTTTCATTTAGTTACTTAGTTTTAGAACCAAACTTAGTATTTTTTTTTACCTGTCAGAATTAGACTATTGACAATCTTTTATTTAAATTGCAGTGTATATTTATTCGGTTCAAATCTTGCATATAACCACCGCACCGCTTCCTGGTGTCCGCCCCTTAATAATCATAAAAATCTTTTTTCAACCGACTTCAAAAAGGAGGATGTTCTCGATTCGACTGTGTTTTTTTTTATGTTTGTTACCTCAGAACTTTGGACTGGGTGAACAGATTTTATTTGATAGCTGGTGCTTCCCGTGTGTTCCCATTTCAATTTTGTCCAGTTCTGACAACGGCATCCATGAGAAAACCATATAAGTCTTAAATTTTATGATAGCCGCATTAAAGTCTACTTTTCAAAAGTGAATTATTTGATAAGCATGACTCTTATTTGTAAATTAAAAAAATATATCTTAATTATCATTCTCCCACTTTTTTTAAACTTATTCCAGTCTGTGCACGATAATTAGTTCACTAAGATAGATGGCACCTTTACAAATCGTAACATGATAAAAGCTATTAATTCTAAATTTAAAACTCCTTTAAAGTACGCAAGTTTCTTTGCTCTACAAGGAATACGACCGCGTTAATGTGACGTGACTTCCTTTTTAACACTAACCGCTTACCATCGACAAAATAGTTCGGCTGTTACTCTTTGCTTGACAATATTTTTTACTTGGAGAACCGTACTTAGTAGTTTATTATCTATGGTCTCTTTTTTGTGTAAGTAAATATAAAAGGTACGCTTGACATGATTTTGTTTTGTTGATGTTACACTGTAGTAATTTGTAGTGAGGCTGAATCAAGACGAAGATATAAAATCTCTAGATATGATAATACATACGTATACGTCGGTTGCGAATACTTCTGACTATCCTTTCTTCAGTACATCACCAATTTGATCGCTGTATGATCTGCGTCATCGACCCCGTAGTTTCACCTGAGTTTAAGCTCACTGCTCTGCTCTTAACAGTCGAAGAGTGATGTTTTATAGCCTATAGCCTTTCTCAATAAACGGGCTATCTAAAGCATAAACATTTTTTCTTATAGAATCTGTAGTTTCTGAGAGTAGCGCGTTCAAAGGAACAAAAAAACTAACTCTTCAGTTTAATAAAATTAGTAAAAATTTGTCGTTCGTTCCGCATTCATTCTTTATTGGTACCATGATTATATAGTTAATATATATTTATATTTCTACTGTGACCTGCTCAGGCTTACATGTACATATATCCCCGAAAACTTATCAGAAGCGTATCAAACACTCACATCTTGCCATGAATGGTGTAGTCCCACTAACGTGACGGGGGCAAAAATATCACGTGTACACATTTATATTTTTGTGCGGATCCTTACAAAAACTTTTACAAAAGTAAAGGAGTGCATTTTACTCTTTACACCAGCAGCTATTTGATAGCGAAAGTCCCGTGAAACTTGGTCCCCTTTTTCATGGATTAACTGGAACAAAAAGACAGAGAGAGAGAAAAGAATTATAAAGTCTTTTAAGGTATATGAAATCACGATTTTATATGCCCGGCCGCCTGTCTCTTTAGGAATGGAAAATAGAAAAGTACAGGAGTTGAAGGTAAGGAATTGGGGGAGGGCAAGCCTCAAATAAGGACACGAGACCTAGATTGCTCCTGTGTTCTGTACTTCTTGTGACTGGAGAAGCTACTAAGACAAGAACACCTGCTGTCTTAATACTTTCTCCTATCGTAATAGAAGTAAAACACGGCTGCCAAAATTATCAGACGATACACGACGCGGTTTATGCACATTACGCGCCATTTTATACCGTTTCAGCTAAATCGAGTCGAGATTAGTATTTTCCGTACATTACAAACAGGTATAAACTTTTATTTTAATGTGTAATGTCGTTAAAATGTACCAAATGGGGTTATTGCCTATATAATGGCATCCGTAAAACGTTTGTTGGTTACTTGCAATAGCGGGTTTTGTTATGGAAATAATTTTTTAGAGGATTTTTGTGAATTTGGTGTTCACAATGTTCCATACCGGGGATGTGATGTGACCTTTAGCGAATTTGAAGGCCAGTTATTGGCTCTTTCTTAAATTAGTACATATAATAAAACAAGAAATGATACATACATACATACATACGTTAATAGTATTCTTAAAAAAAGTAACATTCGGATTTACTTTTCTTGTGTTCTGGAAACTCCAAAAGATATAAAGGGAAGCAGATAGATATTGCTTGTAGAGATGGATTGGGGAGCATAAGCTATAGCTCAAACAAGTCAGGGTCGTATACCTATAACTCGAACTGGCTGGTGACGGGAAGTGCGAGCCCTCTAAAATAGAGATGTGTTTTTTTTAATAACTGAATATTTCACCTCCTTCATGTTTATGCCCTTCTCCAAGTTTAGTCGTAGACATATATGATCACTTCCTACATAGATACATAAACTAACGCCCATATTCCAGAAGAAGTAGGCAGAAGCGTCTCAAACGCCTACTTCTTGTCAACATCAAATCAGTTTTTTTTTTATGTCATCTCAGGTATACAAGGTATTAGAAGAGGGATCTTAATTCTAAAGTAATGAGAGTTCTACTTATGTAACTTACGTAATACAACCCTATTGCCATCATCCGGGTACCGTGTGACTGTATATACTGTGTGTACTGTGAATATATACAAACTGATAGACAACAGTCCGATCCCTTAGTCGTCTACATTCTACTCCACCGAGAACCACATGGCTTCCATTCTTGAATATATCAACCACGATCGCTTACCACAAACCAACTACGCTCGCTTCATAATGACACATCTATTGTTACTGTACTCTTCAACATTGCGCAACGTTTGACAGCCTTCATTTGGCCTTGGTTTTGTTCACTAATAATATAATTAGTTTCAATACCTGTGGTACATATGTCCACTTTGTTATAGTTTTTTAACTGATTTTAAAAAAGGAGATTCTATGTTCGACTGCATGTATTTCTTTCATGTATATATTAAGCTATTGCGCCATTGTGGACTGATTTTTAAAATTCTCTTTTTATTCAAAAGACAATATGAATGATAAATTTGAAAGAAAGGCATGAAAGAAAATGAAATTATAATGAAGGTGATGGTTTTCAAAAGAGGTGAAGAGCTGACTACTTGTGACGTTAACGTTGGGAATAAAAGAGTGGAACAAGTGAATGATTTCGTTTATAAAGATGCAAACATGATAGAGAGCAGAGTCTAAAAGGGAAACTCAGTGAACAGTGCCCTTCACTCCTTTGTGAAGAGTCAGAATTTGTAATTATAAGCACTTCAGGCTGTTAATGACAGGGTGCTGGCCTCAACTTTGATGCATGGCAGCGAGCGAAATAAAACATGAGAGTAAAATTGATGTCGTGGAAACGTTTTCAAGTATGTGTAATGTTTGGTTAGAAAACGGTGCGGATTGAAAGAGAAGAATAGAGAAAAGAATGCTGCATTGGTGTGGGCACGTTGAAATGAAAAGTTAAGAGCGACTTCGTTCCTGTAACAACCGTCCCCGAAATATAAATACATTCATACATACACTCATGCCTGTTTTCCCGAAGGGGTGGGCGGAAGCTTTATTTTTTACGACAGTAATTTAGTCGAATTTACGTAATAGTCATCCTGGCACTTTTGGGAATAAGATGGGAATTGGGGTATATAGTTCATAATATATTTCATTTATTCGTTTGCAAATAATTGTATACATTTACATATCTTAGAAGCTAGTACAACTAGCTAACTATTACACAGACGGATTGGGGAGTATGAGCAATAGCTCAAGCAAGTCAGGGTCGCACACCTATAACTCAAACTGCCTTGTGCCGCGAAGTTTGAGTCCTTTAACTATTATAATCAAGCTAATAAAATATTTAATATAATATCTATATTAATAAAGCGGAACCTTTAATGTTTGATTAAACGTACTAATCTGGGGGGCAGTAACAATAATATTAAGAAGAATAATAATATATTAGTTATAAGATCTTTTTTCAGACTCTTAGTGAAAAAAAATTGACATGCAAATGTCATCTGACCATAGTGATAAACGATAAATACAATTTAATTAAATAACAAAACAAATTGCATTAGAAATATCCAGTAATAACTCATAATATGTTATATCTGTTAAATTAACTGTAAAAAAAATAGCAATTGAATTACATATACAGTGCAACATTAATAGAACGTACCTCAATAACAACTTCAAATATAACGACTTCCTCGATTTAACAAATTCATCGTAATCCCCTTGAATTGTCCATAAGAGTCAATGTAAAATATACCTTTACATTGCGAAATTTATTTGCGAACAACCTCTTTATAACGAATTTTCAAGTATCAAAAGAGATTGTAAATACCTCTTATTACCTAGTTTTGTCAACCCAACCTTTATATAACGTTCCCACCAATATGACCCTTACCCCCATAATATATAATTCAGTCGCGACATAATTTTATAAAAATATGTTATCATTTATTAGTAGAAGTTGTTCGCTATAACAAGATGAGTAAGTAATGTTGAGGTTGAATAAAACTATTTTTTACTTCTTTATAACAAATTTGAGGCCAACCAACCTCAATACAACAAACCTCAGTTTAACGAATTACTTGATATAACGAATATTTACTTCCGATTAGTTATATCGAGGTTGCACTGTATTTACCTACGAGTGATATTCTTATATTAACTAACAGAGTAAAACGATTTGTTAATAAGCTATGTAAAACAGCATTTAAGTAGATATATATAATAACATAGATGGCCTAGTTATGTGGCAGAGTTATATGCGGGTAATACAGCCTTTTTTTTTACGTGTGGCAACCCTCTCGGGCCGTTATCCCACTGGGGTTTTCGGTGAGACGGTGTGTAGGAATCCGACTGACTATAACCACACGGTGTGCCATACTGTGCCTAAAATAGGAGGAATCCGGGAACAGCTTTATTAAGACATCCGGATACCTCCTAGCGCCTGCTTGCATAAGCGCAGACCAGACGTCGCCTGGATCGCGTCGTTGGAGGGGAAAACTCGTCCCGACCACTTGTGGCCATACTCAGGGAGGGTTGAGGCGCTGGTAGGGTAGGGAGTCCTCCCGATATTGGTTATACAGCCTATGGTAACATCAGGAATCGTGGGTACGCATTTAGGACATAAAAAAAAAAAACAAGAAAAGTAGCTTAATTGTGATTTTTCATTCACATTCACAATGCAAGTACAAATTAAAAAGTTTGTCGATCACGTGGCCGTTGATAAAGAATTTTACAACTTCCTTCCATTGATAAATTGAAAAGTCGATTTCTCTGTGTCTCGATTTATTACAAACTAAATGTTACTAAAAAATTAAAACCGTTATTTTCCGAGATTGATAGCAGTAGCCAGCGGTTTTTACCTTCGGAGAGCTATGCTTAGGCAGGAATGGTCCGGCTCGACAGTAATAATACCACAGCCTCACAGAAAACCGGCAGACAAACAATGCTTTTTCCCTTCCCTCACCCTCAAAGGCATGCAGCGCACTTACGACTAGAGTTGCAGGTGTCTAATGGCGGCTGCTGTTACAAACCATCAGGCTACCACTAACCATACAGGCTTATTTTATGATATACATATATCATAAAATAAGCCTGTATAATGTACTATTTAGACTTTATTTTAACACTGAGTAAATTTCAGCCACATCCATATTTTTTAAATACAACTTTCGCATTAATAGTAATTCGTGTCTCGTGGGGCTTTACAAACATTCAATCAACTAACACAGAACTCTTTGTCCCGTATGGAATCGAACCCCGGATCAGTAGTCAGGGTCGCTAACCACTAAACCAATAGGCCCGTCATTTAGCCATTCTGCAGTTATTCAGTAGCAAAAACCCATCGAAATTTCCTGGTGGTCGGAGTTTTACCGTAATTCTTATTAACCATCCCGGGGATCAGTACTTTTTTCGGGATGAAAGCTATCTTATCACGGTATTTGTACCATTGAAAAAGTTTATGCAAAACATGATGATCAGTATAGCAGTAAACGCATGATAGTATAACGAACAGTGGTCTAGATGACTGACAAGTCAAAGTAGCATCTTTTAGTCAAACGTCAACGTGGTTTGTTATACTTTACGAACGTTACGTTACGGGTATGTATTCTCAAATTGTTCCCTTTTAATCTTAATTTGAAAAATAAAAATCTAAAACAGAATAAACACCTAAGAACCGTTCTATGACATTTCGAAAATAGGCTCCAATAATCTCATCACATTGTTCCATAATAGATTTAAACTCAAATAAAACCTATTAAACTGCCTCAATCAATGCAAAGTAACAACACAAACTCAATGACATTTTCACATTTGGCTCGCTAGTCTAAAACTAGTTAAAAATAAACTATATGCTACGAAAACTAGCCTACCTCGTGACTTCTAATGCGCTTAGAATTTCCATAACAACCGGATAAATTAAATATTCACTAACCAGTTCACACTGAATCAAAATAGACACGGTTTATATTGGTCGTATTATTCTCGTGATGATATGATATAGAATTGGATAGGTACTCTTCCCAATTGAATTGGTAACACTTGTTCGTATATTTAAAATGGTCGCTTAATCGATAACAATTGACTGGGAATCTGTGATGTGCTCTGTCAGTAGGTGAGCGCGCGCGAACGCAGCGCATGCGTCTGTAACTTTTTAAAAATACGAAATTAGAATCGTGGGCGGCGCGTGTTCAGTCTATTTTTATAAAAAAAATATTACGTGGATCGTTTGGGAGTGCAGTGAACTTTAAAATTGTGTATTTTGTTGTGTTTAGAAAAGTGGATATTAAATGAACATTATTATATTTTTTTGGTTATATGATAGGTACAATTTATCACTACATCTTATTTATTTAATTATGACATTGACATTTTATGATCAGATAATAAGTTTCATAAAATATAAGTTGACAACTACATTTCAAAATTAGAATTTGAATTAACTCAATCATATTAGTAGTTAGGAGTCATGATATAAATTAATAATTTATTAATTTATTTATCGAGGTTGAATATTACCATTTTCCTGCACCTTGAAACCGTATGGAATCGATTGGAAATTAAAATGCTGACTATCATAGGTTCGCATTGGCAGTTATTAAAATGATATCGTTGATAGCATGCAGTAATGCGGCGATGAAATGCAGTGCAGTGGTCCCATTCTAACCAAATCAGAATTTGTTTATGAGATAACAGGAAATGAAGTATTAGGTTAATTACAAAAAAAATAAGTTTTTAAATTGTACGTTTTTACGATTTGAAGTATTGCGGAAGCAACAAGAAAAGTCAGCTGAAATTTTGCAAGCATATGTTAATCAGACGATAATGCATTTTTTTTTAAATTAAAACTAACATAACACCTTGTTTTATAGTAAGTACTTACTTTAAAGTAATATACTTAAATATATGGCTTATTGCCTTCTTCATTAAACAGGCCATCAAATAGAATTTTTTTTTTTATTTATTTAAACTTCCTGCTGATAATTTACTCGAGGTAGACTTAATGCCGTAGCCATCTTTTCAAATTGGAACGTCGGATTAATAGTTCTTGAGAATAGCACGTTCAAACAAACAAACCATCTCTGCCTCTTTATAATTTTAGTGTAAATACTTGGTTATAGTTTTCGCCAAAAAGTCTGTATAGGACGAATTAGCATGAAGCTGGTTTTATTTAAAATATAAATTTGATATAGGTAATACTCTATGGTATTTTGCACCGTGTCAAAAGCGCTTGTTTGTTGGGAGACCTATCCCATATATGACATCAGTGCAAAGACCCAAAGGCGTCTGCAATTGTAATAGAAAACGTATACTTGTCAATTTCTACATTGTGTGCACACTGAAAAACAAAACCTTTTTTTCGTTGTATCTCGCTAACAAAGATAGGGTTTTATAGCTAAACGACTTAAAAAGAACCACAAGTGATTATTCGAGTATATTATTGTTTTTTATAATAATTTATATAATGACGCCAATTCTCCTTCTTTACATAACAAATAATGATTATAAATAATATTTTACTTAAGATGAAGTATGAAACTAAATCCATTTTAGTTATACATATCTGAGATTCTCACGGATCTACGAACATAAGATAAATTTTTGCATCGACACAGTAGAGAATCACAACACCTTGAGACAATGACTCTTTTGAGAAAACAATAGGTAATTAAAAAAAAGGTTTGTTTTATTGTTTTTGGTCTAGTTTATAGCCATGGATCTAATAGCTTGCTTTCATTACATAACGAAAAATAACACTTTTGATTATGCCTACATGACATACAAACATTTCCCGGTTCATGTCATCAAAATTTTTATATTTAACCAGGATGTGATGTCATAAAATATAAGGACGTCAAACATGGCCCAGGCGTTACATTTTACCGCCAATTTGGGTTTTTGAATGGCAACAAATTGTGTAAATGAAGCGAGACAAAATATACGCTGAAATGGCACCTGTAAGTAGGATGCTTCTGTTTATATTTTTGTTAGGTTGGTAGCGTGGGACTTTCCAGGGTTACCAGTGGTCGAGACTAACAGTTCTCCCATATCTTTATCTCTATCTTTATCTTTATCAATATGGGTGATCTAATAAAATATTTTATTTCTGAAAAGGAGCGGGGAGATCCAAGATATGACGGTTTCGGGTACTTCTGACCTGTCAAATAGACGATATAAAGGAAATTGGTCAAGTACTGGCTAGTAACAATTTAACTAGAAAGTGAGTTAAAGTCAAATTAACATAATCTGTAATAATATAATAAAACTAAATTGTTTTATTTTATTTTTTTTATATTAGCCTACCATAGTGACTCCACTTTGCCTGATGGAAAGCAATAGGTGGAGTCAAAGAGTGGTGGTCACCATCCTCATTGCATGTCTAGTCAATGCAGCATGGTGACCCACACTATGGCGGCCTGGTGAGATGCTTTTTCACGCCCCGCTTAAAAGACCCGGGATCATAGTGGGAAGGAAACACGTGCGCTGGTAGAGAATTCCAGGCTTTTACCGATCGGCACAAGAAAGAAGAGCCAAACCGTTTAGTTCGGGTACGTATATTTTCGACGCACAAACGGTGACTCCTCAGGCCAGCACGTGTAGTCCTGTAGAGGAAGGGAGAAGGTGGGACCAATTGGAAGAGCTCATCAGAACACTCCCCGTGATGTAGGCGATAGAGGACTGCCATAGAGGCGACATCTCTTCGCAACTGCAGAGGCTCAAGAGACTGGGTGATCTCAGGACAGTCGATAATGCGGACTGCGCGCCGCTGCGACCGATCGAGAGCGTCAAGCAAATACTGCGCATAGCCGTCCCAGAGATGAGAGCAGTACTCCACGCAGGAGCGAACCTGGGTCTTGTACAAAAGACACAGTTGCTTGTTCAAAACGCCGAGCTTACGCGAGGCCGCCTTAGTGACACTCTCGATGTAATCTCGCGGATTGAGATCCCGGCAAATATCCATACCCAGAATACTAAGCCTATCCTGCAGTGGCAGTTGAGTGCTCTGAAGAGTAGGAAGGGGAAGGAATGGATTATTATAACTACATACTAAAGTTCTTATTTACACATAAAACTACCTTAAATCGTTGTTTTAGAGTTCATTATTCTACTTTAAATAGGAGGCAGTTCTTCATTCAGTTGTATGTTATTTTTACCAGATTGAGTAAGGAGGGTTATGTTTTTGAGTGTATGTATGTATATTTCTTTGGCACGCCCTAGACTCTAAACGGCTTTATTGAATTCGACATGTGAGGTGTCCTTTGAATGCCTTAATTGGCAGTGACATAAAGTTTTTTAAATAACGTTAAAAAAAAAATACTTATTTATGCAGTAGTTTTTTTTTTAATTTACGTATTTAAATATTTGTTACCTAATAACTACGTCATTTAATAACCAATGTAGAAAATTAATCTACTATTTGGAGAGGTATGCTTTCCGTATAGGTCAATTTTATTTTAGAATATACCATATTACAATTTATATTGATAGGTGCACTGAAGTCCGTTATTTACATTTTTTAATGACACTCATCAAAATGTAATACAATGTAAAAAATCAATGTACAAGTGTAAAAAATCAATTAAAACAAAAGGCCAAGCTTAAAATAAATTTGCATTTCAAATGTTAGAACCATTGTATAATTGTTCCAAATTTAAAAGTTTTAGTTTTAAATGTTGTAGATAATAACAACGGTGTTCACAGCCACAATATGTAACCTTGAAATAAACGAGTAAAGACAGATGACCAAAAATGAGGTATTATTGCATTTGACTTTAAATCAAATCTGAATTAGTATATAAATTAAAACAAATAACAATGGTAAAAACATAAAAAGTCGACTGCGTTTCAAACTTGTTCTCTTTTTTTGATGAAGTTGTCTGAATACGATTTAGTTCGTATAGGTCTTAGGCCGTGAGAAACAAACATCTTACATTTAAAACAATCTAAAAACACGAGATTAACAGTGGTAGAGCCATGCTTAGGCACGAATGGGCCGGCTCGACCGGTGCGATACCACGGCCTCACAGAAAACCGGTTGTGAAGTAACGCTTGCGTTGCATTTCCCCGAAATGAGTGAGGTTTCCGGAGGCCCAACTCCCCCTCTCCACTTTCCTCTCCCCCCGTCGCCACTCTCCTCTTTCCTAACTCCTCCTCTCTTTCTCTTCCAATCCCCGCATCCTCCATCCCTTATCACCCTCAAAGGCGGACAGCGCACTTACGACTCTTGAGTTGCAGGTGTCTATGGACGGCGGTTGTCACTTACCATCAGGTGACCCGTCTGTTCGTCTGTCCCCCTATAGTATAAAAAAAAAAAAAAAACGAGCAGAAAAAAGTTCAGAGCATTTATTTAAGAATTGTTGTCATACGTTATGAAATTTGTTCCAAAAATTGTACACAATACACTCACGGCTGAATCCCTGAAGGGATACGCAAATAGCAGTCAGAGGTGCATCAAACACCTACATTTTACTAAGCCTATTGCCATCATGGTATACTATATCATACTGGCAGTGTATGACTGTATACACTCTTTCACTTTTCCGTCTCCCTCTAGTATCACACACGTGCCAATTCACCCTAACTCTCTTTCATCACATAGAACATAAAACATTTATAATCTGTTTACGTAAAAGAACCTTTTTGGTGTCACCTCAACCTACTAAACGAGGTATTGTTTTTGTGCATTTTAAACAAAAACTATTGTGGTGTCAAGGGCGTATTGCTCAACGGCATTGTCATCCACTTATATATTTTGTGTAATAGAGGACTTAAAAGCACATGAAATACAAGCGTTTTAACTGGGATTTTCTTCTAACATACAGACATTTGCACAGACCTATATGCCTAAAACGGTTAGGGAAAGGCATCTCCTAAGCCCTTTTTTTGGGGTTCCGTACCTTAAAGGGTAAAACGGGACTATTACTAAACCCTATTACTGAAACTCCGCTGTCCGTCTGTAATCAGCCTGTATCTCATGAACCCTGAGTTGAAATTTTCACAGATGATGTATTCTGTTGCCGCTAAAACAGCAAATATTATAAAACAGAATAAAATGAATATTTAAAGGTTAATACAACAAACGTCATTTTTTTGAAGTTCTTATTGACATTCAGTATACTTTATTGCACACCACGCCTTCTTGCGCGAGTCCGACTGAACAGCAACGTTGGCTTCATTGGACTGCAAACAAGATAGAAAATAAAATAGCTGTCAAAGTTTTGACATATCTGTCAAAATATTGATTTTTGTCTATGTCGAGTTGGTTTATATACGTAGATATATCATAGTAATTTGTTAGTAAATTGAAACAATATTTACAATTAATCATCACATACATCAATTGGGATCAATCAGAAATCGAGCCGTTTGATTTGTCCATATACATGCATACATGCGTTTTATAAAAGAGATCACGGAATCACAGAGTATATTATAATTAGATTACATGTTGAGTTTAAAGTATGTTTGTAATCCAAATCTGGGGTGGGTTCATTTTTATTTTATTTGATGGTAAAAGCAGCGGGTTTTAAAATGTTGGATTAAAAAATAATGAAAAAGGATGTATTGTTTATGGTTTTTGGGATAGTCTAAATTTATTTTCTTGTACATAGTACAACATAGTACAACAATTACCTTTTTATTTGCTTTCGGATTTCTTGAAGTTATACCTAGAATGAATCGCGGTTGGATAAATAAACTGGAAGAGGTGTATTTATTATTAAATGAACTTACTACATAGGGAGTAATAATAGTAATAACTCCGTCACACGGTCGTCTGATCCCATCTTATCCCAGACCCCCTATCTCTGATTTCTTCTCCCCGCATCTTTTCATCCCTCAAAACACTCAAAAGCTGGCACCGCACTAACGACTGTTGAGTTGCAGGTGTCCATCGACGGAGGTTATCACTTACCATCAGGTGAACCGTCTGTTTGTCTGCCTTCCAATATTATAAAAAAAAAAAACATAAAACCTTGGCAACTAGATCGCTGATTAACATACTTATATATTTCTAAATACATACATACATTCAATGAAAAAGATATTGACGCAATGCATTGATTTGTATATATTTAATGGTTGAGTGGCCCAACACCCCACTCCTACTTTGCCTCGCCCCTCCCCCACCCTATTACTTACAAAGGCGGGCAGTGTACTTACAACTGTTGAGTTGGAAGTTTACATGGGGGGATGTTGTCACTTACCATTAGATGACCTTTTTAGTTTGGGTGATTTTTCGACCATGTTGGATTAGCTGTGGTGAACGGGTGACTCTGTTGAGTGAATTCCTGGTGTAGTAATTTTATTATAGTTATCAAAAGCTTTCGAAGTCGGCTATACCCACTTTTTAAACGAATTTAGAAATTAGGAATCGAGGTTATTTTAAGCGATATTTTTGCCGTTTGTGAACTGATTTTATGAACTATTATTTTAATTACATGGGAGTACTATACCACACTCGAGGTTTTTAAATAAGAATATTTAAATTTTAAGAAAATATTCCATTTCTAATTTAAAACATCTCATTACAATTTATCATGATCGAATTATTATTTATTTATTCAACTCAGTTTTCTAAAGTCAATTATGAATAGATAATTTATAGTACAATTGTAAATAAAACAATTGATTGCGAGATAATAGATATAAACCGAGCCAATGAATTAATAGAGCATATGAATGGTGCCAAAACAATGGTTAGATTTGAGAAATGCAATCAAATACGCCCTTGACCAAACTGCGTGTGTTGAACTGCCTTGCACATCTTCTTGCGTAACCCGCATACAACCTGTTTAGCGTATATTTAGTACACGAGGCAGTGTATGACGTAACCAGCAATATGGCCGACAACTGTCAAAAAGAACATTTTTTAAAATACTCAGGGCGTAGAAATCGAGAATCAAAGTTGTATACTTCTGTATGCTAATATTATAAAGAGGCAGAGTTAGTTTGAGGGCGCTAATGTCAGGAATAATAATCCGATTAAAAAGATCTCTTTGCATTAGATTTATCATTTATATATCATTAGGGTCGTAACGTAAACGCAGGAAAAGCTACGGGGAATGGCTAGTAATAATATACATTTTCCTTTTTTTTGTTTTAAAAGACAACAAGGCGACTGGCCGCACTAGGATCAATTTCAAACAACAGACACAAAGAACACCCAGACTAAGAACATCAATTTGAGGATTACACAAAGTGTTGTCCCGTGGGGGGGGGGGGGGGGGTAGAACCCACAACAGTAGGCAGCGCATCTTAGTGGCGAGGTGACCACTTTAAACCGCTACGCCATCCGTGCAGTCAAAGTTGTGACGTATGTTTATGCGTAACGAAACGTATGCTAACAATACTACGTTTCGTAATACAATCAAGGTTCGACCAAACAATGTTTGAGTTTTACATTAGCGACTCGCGAATTAATGTTGCCGACATAGAAATCATGTTTTGGGGGCCTTTCATGTAGATCATGCAAATAATAGTTTAGCCGTATAGTTGGGACACCCCATCTCTTACCGTGGGTGACGTAATAGGCGACCGAGGGATTGGACTGTTATCTATCAGACAGTATATATACAGTCACACAGTGCCCGGTTGACGGCCATAAGCTTGCCCGCTATTACGTTAATAGAACTAAGTTATGCTTGGCAAAATGTAGGCATTTTATGTACTTTTTTCTACCCCTGTGGGTTTATATCGCCATGTAATTTAAATATATATATATATATTTAATTTTTCAAGTGTAACAATTCCATAAATTTAGATATAAAAACTCTTTTTAAGTTACTTCTAGAAAACTGACTGCATTACAGTGAAAAAAAAAAAAGAAACGGCCAAGTGCGAGTCTATAAAAATGGCAAAAAAAAAACACGTTTGTTGTATGGGAGTCCCCCTTAAATATTTAATTTATTTTAATTGAAATATATAATTTAAAGTCAATATATAACTGAACATTCTGTTTATATTTCAAGAGTCTACCTGTTGCCGTTATCAATATCGAGCAAAAACGAGCAAAAAAATCACTTTATTTGTATGGGAGCCCCTTAAATATTTATTTTATTCTGTTTTTTAGTATTTGTTACAACGGCAACAGAAATAAATAATCTGTCAAAATTTTAACTGTCTAACTATCACGCTTCATGAGATACAGCCTGGTGACAGACGGAGAGCGGAGTCTCAGTAATAGGGTCCCGTATTACCCTTTGAGGACGGAACCCTAAAAAATTACATTATGTCACTCGTACTATTGACGATTCAAATGACACGTGATATACGGACGTGAAATACACTTCATAAATAACCTTCTTTCAGCAGTCGAGTAAAAATAATGATATATTCATATATGTCACATACGTGTTGAAATTCACGCCTCTGGCCGTGGGATAGCCAATTAATTATTTAATTCAAGTTTTTCGTCCTCGGGAGTATTAAGCTGAGATCATGACTGTTCTCTTGTTGGCTTGTAAACGCCGCAATGAAAACATTTTAATGCATAGTTAACTGCACAGAAGTACATCAGCTCAAGGTTTGTCATTGTCATCTACTGAACAGACATACTTCTATTCATCTTATTATTCTGCAAAAGACAATTGTACTTCATTAATGAAGTAATATCTCAACGAATATGTAATTTTATGGCTTTTTACTCGACTAAGCAAGAACAAGGGTTTTGTGTTTCGAGTATGTTTCTTTGTCATGACGTGGAATTAGACGTCTTATATGATTTCGAAGAGATATCATTTAAATAATTTCAATTAACCAATAATAGTTATTTTCAACCGACTTCAAAAAGGAGCAGGTTCTTATTCGACGGTTTTTTTTTTGTATGTTTGTTAGCTCATAACTTTCGACCTAGTGAACCGATTTTGATGATTTTTATTTTTATTAGAAAGGAATAACCGAACACTTACTAACTACAAGGGCAGTTAATTGAGAGTTTGGTTAGGTTCTGACAATGGCATCCATGAGAAAACCATATAAGTCTTAAATTTGCATTAAGAATGTGCGCGACAAATGGACGAATAACTCAATACTTTTTTTATTTGAAAGGATGTTCCTCAAGGGTAGTTAGATAAGAGATTGGTTAGGCATCCATGAGAAAATCATACAAGTCTTAAATTTTATGATAGAAGCATTGAAGTCGGTTGTCTACTTTTTAAAGTGAATTATTGTAAAGAGAGAAAGTCAGTCAGACTAACTCAGTCGTGAAGCCAGCTAAGCAAAAGTTGCCAGCTCCAATAAGTAGATCCTACGGAGAAGAACAAGCAAGAAACTCCAACGACACTTTTTTTTAAAATATTGTACACAACTTTCCTATTACAGTTTATAAGGGCATAATAAAAAAATAAAATGTGACCACAATGCAATACATCATTCTGCAATAATGATACACAGAGTGTCACGTGTTATTAAACCTCTCATCATATGTATGTACACACATACATTCACTCGAAAAATATAGCCCTTTTTCTTGCTCAGTCGGGTAAAAAAAAAATACATACACAACTACAAAATCGGATGATAAGCAGATTATAAAATGATCCCCAACTGTTTTGCTCTTGTCATTTTATCAATTGATCAATCATACAGTATTTTTTAACAAAGTCGGCTCAACCCTTATTTGGCCCTTTCGTCATCCCCGAAATATACACAGGATAGAAAGGACAGAAATACCAATTCATTTGAAAGAGTTCGGTTCGATTCCCACCCAGGACAAATATTTGTGTGATGAGCATGATAATTTTTTCTGTGTCTGGGTGTAATTTATCTATAATATGTATGTATTTAGAAGTATATAAGTATGTTTATCAACAGTCTGGTTACCATAGTACAAGATCTGCTTAGTTTGGGATCAGACGGCTCAGTGTGAGATGTGTTAAGTCATTATTATTATTATTATTATTAAATCATTGTTTGTCATTAACTTTCAAAGTATGTGTGCTTATATCAAGATGAAATAAGACCTGCGGAATTCTCAACCTTAATATTGTAATACATATATACGGTCACGCTTGTATCCCCTAAAAGGTTGGCAGAGGTGTTTTAAACACTAACATTTTGCCATTTAGAATTTGGTCCCACTAACGTAATAGTGGCAGGCCTATTGCTGTCACCCGGTCACTATATGACTGTACACATACTGTCTGATAGATAATGCTTGACTGAGTTAAAAATATAGCATAAACCTTCAGTTCCGATCACAATGCATCTTTATATTAAGCACGATCTGACTCTGATTCCAAAAAGTTCTATTAAAAAAATGATTCATTTAATATCCATAGATATCTAAGTTTTTTTTTTAAGAAAGTCTATACTTAACCTGTTAATAAATTGCACATTAGGATATAAGTCATTTAACCTCCAAAATATACAGGAATAACTAAATATCTTCATTTAAATAGATATATATATGTATATGTACATATATTTACATAAGATCCGAAACCAATATGCCACCCCAAAAGTAAATAATCGACTTCAATGAGCCAATATCAAGATGAAATAGGCTCTTCATTCTTTCAGTACAATTATGTACAGTAAAATTATGAATGATGAGTAGGTTTACATAACTGATATTGCCTCAGAGCCGTCAGCCAGGACAACCACGACTCTGGCAGCTGACACTCGTTTTCATCACTAGCTATATCTTTTTTTTACTAGTGGAAACCCACACGGGCACACCCTAACCGCAGCTGATCGTTTAGTGGTATGTCGGACTTGAACCAACTTAAACCACACGGTGTTCCGTCATAAGGGAATTTATTGCGAGGGTCTTGGATATACCCAAGAAGGGGTGCTGCAAGGAAACCCCACAGACCTTTGCCACCTTTTTTCCGGGGGACCTAACCCCCCTCCAGTTTGAGAAGCGTGCGTGGAACACGACGCGCCACCGTCTCGTACGTACGGGCACCCCTATCCGTTCCCCCAGGCCAGCGCTCATGGAGGCCGGAGATCGTATCACTAACTATATCTGGCCTATGGACTACACGTAACATTTTGCGACCTGAAATTAACAGCCGAAATCAATGTTGTTTTTAACCGTACGTGCAATTTACAAATGAAATAACACGTTCTTGTCATACATTTATTTTATTGTTTAGCGTTAGATAAAAGAGATGTATTGTAATCTTGATCTATACGTGATAACATCATCAATTCATCATATTCTTTATTAGCGTTTATACACGACTCCGCTCGCGGTAACATTGATTATCAACCGACTTCAAAAAAGGAGGAGGTTCTCAATTCGACTGTACATATGTTTTTTATGTTTGTTACCTCAGAGCTTAGTGAACCGATTTTGATTATTTTTTTTTTACTTGAAAGCTGGTGCTTCCCGTGTGGTCCTATTTCATTTTGGTACAGTTCTGACAATGCCTTCCATGAGAAAACCATGTAAGTCTTAAATTTGCATTGAGCATGGTCGCGTTAATGGACGAATACCTCAATATGACGCAAATCGATTTTGATTATTCTTTTTTATTGGAAATTATCTACCTCAAGGGTAGTTAGATGAGAATTTGGTTTGTTTCTGGCATCTATGAAAAAAACATTTAAATCTTAACTTTTATGATCGACTGCCAAGATATTTCTGATCGACTTGACACCTTGGCGTTGCGTAGAGATGTAGCTTCACTCTGCATCCTCTATCGCTTGTATCATGGGGAGTGTTCAGAGTAATTGTTCGGACTTATACCGGCTGCTGGTTTCCGCCATCGTCCTGCGCTACAAAATATCCATCCCCATCATCTGGACGATTGGCACTCCACCACTTTGCGCTTCTCCAGAAGCTTTTTGCCTCGCACAACCAGCTTATGGAACAAATTGTCGCCTGCCGTATTTCCGAACCGATACGACCTTCAAACCTTCAAGAAAACAGCGTACTCCTACTTAAAAAGCCGGCAGCGCACTTGTGACTCTTGAGTTGCGGGTGTCCATGGGCGGCGGTAGTCATTTACCATCAGGTGACACATCTGCTCGTTTGCCCCCTATCGCAAAAAAAAAAGACGCATTGAAGTCGTAAAGGGCACTTAAAAAGTAAAGGCTTAATGAAAGTAGATATAGATATCTTCATAACAGTGGATAGACAGCTCATGACGTATGTAACGATGGAAGCAACTGGCAGGCTGTTGTCTCTACGTAACCCGATGGGAGAAACGTCGTGAGCTTCTATTTATGTACATTTACGTCACGCCTTAGTCTGTGAGGTGTCATTTGATTAGTCTTAATAAGTAGCAGTGATATATAAGATTTCGAGTAAGTTAGTAACGCGGTTTAACGGTAGGGTTTTGTATTTTTTTACAATTTTTATTGTTTTAATAAATCTCCCACATATACACATTTTTTTTAAGACTACTACTGCTGTTTACTAGTACCAAGGGTCACACATTACTAGTATTCTTGTTAAACCCCTAGCTAAGCTAATTACTTATGTTAGGGGTGGGTTTACGAAGGTAGTGTAATGGGTGGGGTTTGAACCCGCAACCACTTGATCCGTCCGGCGCCTCAGCCATCATGCTACCGCCGCCTAATAATTGTTCCATGTTCGATTATTAAGAAACTTTTAGCTAATTTCTTTTATGTCTGTATGTATGGCCTCCGTGACGTCAACCCTTCTTGGAAATGTAGTAACTTTAAGACTGAACATAAGGAAGCAAGGTAGATTTGTTTGGAAAATGGTAGGCAGAGTAACTTCAGGGACTGAAACTGTAGTAGCTTGGAGAAGCCAGGGTCGGGTACTCGTATGTCCTGTTCTTCCTGTGACTGAAGATGCCACTAGAACAGGAATGCTTGCTTAATCAATCTATCTTGATAATATCCTCACTCCTGTATCCCCGAAGGGTAGGCAGAAGCGTAATTAAAGCCCACAGCTTGCTGATTATAATTTATTCCTGTTCACGTAATAGGGAGCAACCCTATTGCCGTCTATTGCCATCATCCGGGTCCTTTAAGGAATTAGAGAGAAAAAAGGGGAGGAGGAAATATCCCTAATTTCGGGGAAATGAAAGGACAGCGTTGTTTCACAACCGGTTTTCTGTTAAGCCGTGGTATCCCACCGATCGAGCCGGCCCATTCGTGGCTTAGCATGGTTCTATCACGAAGAAGTATGCTTTTAATTTGCAGAGTTTGTAGAGTAAAATTAAATGATGGATAATACTGGTTTTTACAATTTACAATCATATATTATATATGGCAACCTCCTTATAGATCAAAAGCTTACAACAACAACAACATCTAGCGAAGACAAGCCGAATTACGTAGCAATTAGTTAAATGATATAGTAGAATCCTGAATCACGATAATAAAATTCTCGCACCGATTAGTATATATACGACTTCCCAACGATAACCGTTAGGCTGCGATCCGCCAGGTATGATTGACCTCGCCTGGTTGGAGGATCCTCCTTTTGTGTTGCAGGTATGTACATAACACCCCGAAAGGGTGGGAGTATATTTACGTAAAAGGGAGGATGGAAAGGGTTATTGCTTTATACAGATAGATTGGGGAGTACAAGCAAGTCAGGGTCGCATACCAATAACTCTACTCATACGGAGGCCGGTTTCCGAGCCGTCTAACAAAACCTATCTGATATGTATCTATTATATAAATATAATTTTAATATCCACTTTTTTTAGTTTAGTTATTTATTTCAGTTAAGCGAATTTAAAATGTGTTTTTGAGTTATTATAAAGTTATTAGTGAGTGTCAAGGAATTGTGCAAAAATGATTAACGAACATTTAGTCAGCAATATGGCATATTATGGTAAGTGATTCTACGAGTAATAATTTATCTTTTTACATGACTGTACCAAAGATAGTATAATCATTTTAACAGAGTTACGTATTTTAACCACTGAATATATATATATATATATAGATTTTTTGCATGCAGTTGCAAAAAAAGAAATAAAAAAATCTAACCATTTTTTTTTCTTTTATTAGCCTACCATAGTGATTCCACTTTGCCTAATGGAAAGCAATAAGTGGAGTTCCAGAGTGGTGGTCACCATCCTTATTGCATGTCTGGTCAATTCAGCATGGTGACCCACACTATGGCGGTCTGGTGAGATGCTTTTTCACGCCCGCTTAAAAGACCCGGGATTAAATAGGGTGGGACCAATTGGAAGATCTCGTCAGAACGCTCTCCGTGATGTAGCCGATATAAAACTTATATATTCAAAAGTTATGTCTTTTTTAATTTCCAAGTATTATGGACTCCGTTTCAAATAATTTAAGGTGGAATCTCTAATGTTATCTATATATATGTATAGAGAAAAGGTTAGAAAAACTATTTCTACGATTATAACTTTAAAAAAGATCTTAAAAAAAATCTTGAAGACCCCTCCAACGATTAGACAATAGCTGATGATTTACAAACAGCTGAGCAAACATAGCTAAAAACAGACACCATTCCATCGCAAAACTTAATCAAAATCAATAATTCGTTCAAATGCCACAGATAGAAAAACTTACATATTACGCACCTCTTTCGCATCAGGGGTTATATATACAAGTTTTTCTTGTACCTTTGAAACTAAAAGTGTATGTTATCTATATTTTAATTACATAGGCAATAAACTGGCAACCCCAAGCGTTAGGTACAGAAGCAAACGTTCTAAATTTAAAATAAAATGGCAATAACTTATTTTCAGACATTATATAGACAGAAAAAAAGAAAAAGGTTGACATCGAAAATTTCGTTATGAATGTTTAAACAGAAATTTTAACATTACATGAGGATAAATTGATGACACGTCTAAAAACCCCAAAGGGGTGGGCAGAGGCGTTTGAAAACATGCTGTTAACCATAATTTAGTCCTACTAACGTAATAGGGAGCAACCCTATTGACGACATCATCCGGAACACCGTGTGGTTTTAGTCGGTTCGAGTCCGACATCCGAGTCCGACAAAAAAAAAAAGACGTACTCTCTACTTACACACTAGACAGACCCTACCCTACTCGTGGGGGTTTCTAAAACAAAAAAAAAGTTTCCTGGAAGCATGCCTCCTAGGGTATATCCAGGTCACTTGCAATAGACCCAGTTATCACGGAATACCGTATGGTTTTAGTCGGTTCGAGTTCGACATACCACCCCACCGCCAGGTCGGGTCCGGTGATGACCCGTGGGGTTTATACACGCAAAAAAAAGAGCATAGTTATATAGTTAGTACGACAGTTTTACGACAGTACAGTTAAATCGCAATATATGTAAGGATAGAAGCAAGCGGCGCGCTGTTGTCTCTGGCGCCTCCGATTGGAGGAAGGCGGGAACTTATGTATGTGTCTATGATTCTGGTTGTTTTATAAATAGTTGATGAAAAAGAGGGTTGTTATAAAATTGTATTGTGTATATGTGTAGTCTGTGGCATACCTCTTGTTTGCCTGAACCAATTTTGTATTAGTTTATCTTGTGTTTTTTAACTGTTTCGAGGAAATCTCAGCTGTTCGAAAATCACCAGTGCTTTTCTAATTATTTATTGAAGGGATTTCTTTAGACAGGTATATTTGTTTGTAATGTATTATCATTGTTTGTTGACTGTTTGTTTATGAAGTTCACATACACAGTACACTTTTTCTGTGGACTTTATGAACTAGTGTTCGATTTGTCTTTGATACAAAATATAACTGTCTCGACTCTATAATATATAAATCTTTTGATATCTTTTGATGTAATCTTTTCTCCTTTCCATAATTACTTACTCTTAGGAAAATTGTAATATTAAATCGTATAATATATAACATATGAGGTTAGAATTTAACAAAGGGCTAACCATTATACATTTCGTAGAAAACATAAAACGAATATATTAAGAGTTGTCTTATTAAGGACAAAACAAATTAATTTTAACAATATTAAAGCTGTATGTTATGTAAGGATAGATGCAAGGGGTGGACGATGGTCTCTACGCTCTCATGTCTGAGATTATACATGTATTTATTAGCTTCATACGTATGTATGTTAGTACGTAACTGAAACTTTGAACATGATTTTGACCCCTTTAAAACGTCCGACTAACTCGAAATTTGGCATACTTACCAGGGACCGATGACAATTCAACATTTTAAACAGATAAAACCTTTATTCTTACTAGAATAATCAGGATTAGGTATTTTTTGTTTTTCTGAAACTGGTAGTGTCTTCGCGCCAAGGCCAAGAATTTTTTTTTTCAATGAACCTACCAGACCGACTCTAAACATTATTTAAAAATATATATATTCCATTTTGAAGTTTGTTTTTCTATAAAACCTTTTTCTATTAGTTATTTTAAAATATTATTTAGTAACGGTAACTTCGTGTCACGCGGAATTTCTAATTCATCCCTGGGGTAAAAAGTAGCCTATATTTTAAGTTAGACCTCTATCAATACATTTGTGAAAACTGCATTAAATTCAATGCAGTATTCTTTGCGTGATAGTTGTACAAACATACAGACAGATAGACAATAATTATAAATTATAAAAGTAGTTGAACCCATCCTTTATCTAACTTAAATATATTTTTTATATTTAATTGTTGTACATAAAACTTTTGCTCATACAACACTGCCAATAAATTTTAAACATGTCCGAATAAATTTTCGAAATCTGTAACCCGGCACATATCTTACGTCACAACGGTCAATGATGGCCCCTATTCTTCATTTTTATGGGGTGAAATAAGCGAACGGGCGCATCAATACGGCGAACACTCTTATTTAGGTCAACCCGGGACGACATGGCCTATATTTCGTTGCCATGACTACGCGGCCATGTTGGCGTTGTCATGGTGATCGCGCATGCGCGCCACGAAACAGATGATAGGCGTGTCATTTTGTTTTTTTTTTTGTAGTCAGCTGTGCTCACAGAGCCTAAAGGTTTGCTGAAATTCATTTGCCGTGGAAATAATTATTTGCTTTACTCTGATAATTGTGTTTGGATTTTAATACTATGTAATATGTATTGATTCGAATCTATAGGTCTGCCCGTAACGTTTTCCTAGCTAATGCCAACCAATCTGACTCAATTTTGGTATAGAGATAAACAAGAATTTTGGAAAGGACACTTTAGGTCGTGCAAACAAACCTTCAAGGTATCAAGAACCTGCTTAGAACTTACTATTTAAAGTTGGTTCTTTTTTAACCGATTTCTAAAAAGGATGAGGTTTTATGTTCTACTGCATTTTTTTTTAATTAGTAGGAAATATTCAATTTAAAGTTAAGGGATGATTACATCTCATTACAATTTATCAAGATAGTATTATATTAAAGTCTTTGTTATTTTTTTATTTTCAATAATTTCATGTACGTATGATAATCATAACATTGATATCTTATACATTATCTAGCGTATGTATAGTCATCTGATGGTAAGTGACAACCACCGCCAATGGACGCCTGCAACTCAAGAGTCTTAAGTGGGAAGTTGGGCCTCCGGTACCTTTACTCTCTCGGCAATGCAATGCAAGCTTTGTTTGTCTACTGGTTTTCTGTAAGTCTGTGGAACTCCCTCCTTAAAAAAGTATCACCTTCTTCTGTGTTTTATGATCCCAGTTATCTCCCTGCATACGAAAGCCTCGCCACGAAATAAATAACAAGTTTAAAAAAGTTCAAGAGGAACCATTGATACAATAATCGAAACTTCTCACTCACTCCTTTGTCCCTGAAAGGGTAGACAGAGTCAGTTATCAAACACCACATCACCCCAAAACAACTCCTTTAAAAAACATTTAAGTAACGGACACAAAGAACACCCTAACTCCGAACAACATTTTAAGGTATACACAAAGTGTTGTCCCGTGTGGGGATCGAACCCAAAACACTCGACGCAGCAGCGTAGTGGCAAGGCAGGTAACCAATGCGCCATCCATGCAGTCTGCCTACTGCCGTCTAGTCTTATATGTACAGAGTACTACAGATCAAGCGAGTACCGAATGATCTACTGCTGGGTTACCAGGTCTCAGTAATCTGTACTAATATAATATTGGTGAAAAGGTTTTTGTTGGTTTGTTTAAACGCTCAACGCTTTTATGTAAGGTGTCGTCATGATAGTGGGTAACATAGAGTAGAGGAATTCAAGATGACGTCAAAGAAAAATGAAATACAAAATATCTTAATATCCCGTCCTGTGTACTTCACAAAGCCCAGATCTCTAGAACTGTAATTACGATTTGAGTGGATATTTTTGTATTGGATTGAGTTGCTTATATCCGATTACGTAAGTAATACTTTTTTTTAAATATTATAGGGGGATAGACGAACAGACGGCTCATCTGATGGTAAGATATAACCGTCGTCCATTTACACCTGCAACTGGAGTCGTAAGTGCGCTGCCCGTCTTTGAGGGTGATGAGGGTATGCGGGGAGGGGAAAGAGAGGGATGGAATGGAAAAAGGGGCGGGGCATCAGGGGAGAGGAAAAAGGAGAGGGGGAGTTGAGCCTCTGGAAACCACACCAAAGTCGGGGAAATGCTACGCAAGTGTCGCTTCATAGCCGGTTTTCTGTCGCACCGGTCGAGCCTGCCCATTCGTACTAAGCATGGCTCTACTACGTGAAAGTTAGACTAAATTATTACCCTTTCGAGGATATACATGGGAGTGTATGTTTGTATGTAAATATTCAAATAGATAAATTTTCCTTAGTAAATATTTTATCTATTACTCCTGAAATGAATGTCATTAGGAGCCTTTTGCCGTCATCCGGGCACTATATGATTGTATATAATAAAGTCTGTGATAGAAAACAGTCCGATCCCTTATAAGAACTTCAAAAAAAGAGCGTACTCCTATCTAAAATGCCGGCAACGCACTTGTGACTCTTGAGTTGCTCGTTTGCCCCTTATCGCATAAAAAAAAAGACCCGAATGTAGAGGTACCACACGGCTTATACTTAAACTGATCACGGCGGAAACTCTTGTAATTTAGTTTAGTAAGTGGAAGGGCTTAACACCAACTTGTAGTTGTTATAACCATTTTCAAACACAAGGCAAAAGTCATAAAATTTTCTGCACAAATGTTTGTTCAAAAGTATTCATATCCAATATTGGTTGTCCAACGTTTATCGTCCAACATTCTTCTTCGTAATTAAAAGGGTTAAGTCGTGTGACGTCATCATAGTAAATATTACCGCACTTCAGTGAAGTCAGCAAATTAATATAACTATGGGATATACAATACTGTTATTTATAACAAAACAAGCTTTTCCAGCGGCTTCACTCACTTTTGTTGATAAATTCAAGTAAGAAAAAGTAAAGGTTGTATTTTTCGAGTATTTGTTATGTACAGTAGAAACTGGCTTATTCGGAACTCAGTTAAACAGTTTTTTTTTTATGCGATAGCCGGCCTACCGCCGCCCATAGACACCCGCAACTCAAGAGTCACAAGTGCGTTGCCGGCCTTTTTTTAGGTATTCGCGATTATCCGAACTACCAACCGCTACCAATTATATTAAATACCCACAAGTCGAATTTATGCAAACATGAATGTGTTCTAACCGGCAATACCCTGCAATTAAACGAAAGTTATTATTTTTCAACCGACTTCAAAAAGGAGGAGGTTCTCAATTCGACTGTATTTTTTTTTTATGTTTGTTACGTCAGAACTTTCGATTGCGTGAACCGATTTCGACGATTTTTTTTAATTTGAAAGTTGGTGCTTACCTTGTGGTCCCATTTTAATTGGTCCTGTTCACAATGGCATCCATGAGAAAACCATTATAAGTCTTAAATTTGCATTAAGCATGTGCGCGACAAATGGCCTAATAACTCAATATCGCGCTAACCGATTTCGATGATTATTTTTTATTGGAAAGGATGTACTTCAAGGGTAGTTAGATGAGAGTTTGGTCCAGTTCTGACAATGGAATCCATGAGAAAACCATATGAGTCTTAAATTTTATAATAGACGCATTGAAGACGGTTATCTTCTTTTTGAAAGTAAATTATAATCTTGTATAAATTTTCTTGTAAAGTAAAGTGTACTTTACACTTTACTTTACAAGAAAATTTTATAAAATATTTGAAAAAGAGTATCCTTGGAGTTTCTTGCCTGTTCTTCTGAATAGGATCTACGTATCGGAACAGGCAACTAGCTTCACGACTGACTCAGTCTGAACGACTTCTCTTGACAGTTCAAAAATACCTATGATTCGTTTAATAAACTGAATGGTTTTAATTTAGATTTTGATTCAGAGACTTTGACTTCCCGCCAACAGACAGTTCGAGTCACACGTATGCTACTGCAGCCACAGGCTTCACTAGCATACATAGCGAATATACTGTGTTAGTAGTAGCAGAGAGTATATTTTGTGTTTTATTTAGTAGTTGTAATAGTAGCTTCTTTCATTAATATCAACTTTCCAATTTAAAGTTAACAAATGACAAGCGATGGTATAGTTGTAATAATCATTGAATTGTGAAATGGAACTTTCACTGGATTTAAATGGTCCAAATAGTTTGACCGCTATTTTGTGAATACTTATATTTTTAACTGACTTACAAAAAAGGAGGAGGATTTATATTTAACCGCGTTTTGTTTATGTCAAGATAGTTCTCTTCCAATTGTAGACTGATTTTTAAATTTTGTTTTATTTGAAAAAGTATAAATAAATCAGGATTTTTAAATGATATACCAGGGAAACTACGAATGAGGTTTTCAATTTACGATTTACAGTCTTCAATCATTTATTTTTGTCAAATCTATGGACAGCATAGAGGAAATGTATTTTTTTAAATTATAGATTTTGCTTTGCTACCAATACCGCCAACGATAGAGATAGTTTGTAACATTTTTTTCTCTGTTTATCTACAGATATTCTATATTTGTTTATCTTTAGTAGCTTTTGGTCCTATCAATAAAGAATCGACTTGACTTATGTTCCTGTCTCCCCTAGATGGGGCAGAGGGCGTCCACAGTGCGCTGCCATTCCGTTCGGTCTTGAGCTTCGCGCTTTATTTCGCTCCAGGTCTTCCCTATTTTCTTCACCTCAGCGATGACTAGGGCTTGCCTTGGTATATGTTCAGGTATGTCCCTTCGGAGCGTGTGGCCGATCAGTTCAACTTGTGGCGTTTAATCTGCTGGTCGACCGGGGTCTCACCGCAGCGTTCCCACAGATCTCGGTTGGAGATTTGCTCGGACCAGTAAACACCGAGAATACGGCGAAGTCACCGATTGATAACGACCTGAAGTTGGCGCGAGATATCTTTTGTGACCTTCCAAGTCTCACACAGGTACAGTAACACGGTTTTCACATTGGACCTATTTTGAAATTCAATCTTCTTGTCAATGTCCGCGATTGCCACACGGGACGGAGCTGTGCGAAGGTTGCTCTTGCCTTGGCGATCCTCGAAGCGACCAGTGCCTCCAGTTCACTTACCTCGGTAGTGTAGTGTCGGAAACTGGAATAAAGAATTAAAATAGTTTTTTTTCTCCATACCTTTGACGAACTCTATTATTATCTCTACTTTATTGAATTACAATTGAATTTGCGTTTCAGGGAGACCACTGGAATACTTAAACCGCCTTCTTGTATACTATGCAATTCAAATGAGAAGATACCTAACCTATAAAACCGATATAATGTTTCGCAGTTGTTATGCAATTTTACGTATTGCTACATAGTACATGTATTTATGTTTTGAAATATGTCCGTTTTGACAAATCTACAATGAATTTATTATTAGTTGTTTATGGACACTCTGTCGCGTGTATATTTAACGCAGAGATTCCGGCAATGTCAAGTATTTCAAGAGAAAAAAAAAACAGTCTATGAAAATATGATCGCCATGTTGGATTTTACACATTTTACAATTATCTTTTCATTTGAGGCAAGGCATAGTGCCTATTGACGTCGACGCCATTTTGAAGAGGTGCGTTGTCCGTAAGTCTTATAATGGCGGTGCTAGGGAGCCAATTTATTTATCCGACCTCTCGTTATAGTGACAAATGTATCTAAATCTACATATATTTTTCATGTCATTACTTTACACAGGAAACATTGTGGCCTTTATAGTAAGAGGTTAAAGCGAGTTATTTTTAGTAGTGGTTCGCTAATAGAAAACCTCCAGAGCAATTTAACCTTGAATATATCGACGTCCCTGGTGCTCATAGATAAATAAAACTCTATACTGTACTGTTTTTTGATGAGATGAGAGCCATGCTCATCGTACTTAACGAATGGGCTTTCTCTACCGGAGTAGTACCACAGCCTCACAGAAAACCGGTAGACAAATAATGCTTCATTGCCAGAGTACCTACACCTCCTCTCATCTCTGGATTGGATGGAAAATTTGGAAAGTACTAATATGAAATGTATGAATTAAAGGAAGGGGTTATTGCTTATACAGATGGATTGGGGAGTTTAAGCAATAGCTCAAGCAAGTCAGGGTCGCGTACTTACTGGTGCCTGGAAGTTCGAGCCCTCTAATTAACCTTAATTTCAATCCCTTCATTTTCTAATCTTAATATAAGAATATTTCCATAAAATTAAAGTAGGACCGATCTTGACAACATCCCCAAGAAGTTTGTTCTCTGTTAATTGTTATATATTCCATTTTTTTATCCCAACACCGGTCGATCTGTCCCTGGAGCCCGATTTGAATCAGAAACCTATGCACCAAAATAGAGGGAAGCTAATAATAGGTATTATTAGCTCCCAGCAATTTTAGATTATATGTATATAATCTGAATCTCGGAAACGGCTTCAACGATTTTCATGAAATTTAGTTTTTCAGGATCATAAATCGATTTGGCTAGGTTTAAAAAAAAAACTTGTTTAATAATTAGCCAGCTGTTTATGCAAGGAACGGACGAAATCGATAGTCAGACTAGGGACCACTATTGTGGATTTGTTTTTGTTTTTGTCTCGTTTGGGAATAGATCTCAGCAACCACCATCAGTTGCTACTAGATCAGACCAGTTAAAGGATTGGGTAGATAACTATTGATACTATTTCTCTTTTTTTTTTAAACACAACTCCCGCATTAGGATTAATTCCTGTGTCGCGGCGGACTTTACAAACATTCAAACAACGGACACAAAAAACATACAGACTCTGAACAACAATTTGAGGATTACACAAAGTGTTGTCCCGTGCGGGGATCGAACACACAACACTAGGCGCGGCAGCGTGGTGGCGAGGTGACCACTTGAACCGCTACGCCATCAGTGCAGTATTTACTACTTAAATAAATTATTTTATTAAGACGGACAATAAAATTACTGAAAATAGTTGACAATTGTCGGTCTGTTTTACTGTAACGTTTTTAATTAATTTTGAATCATCAAATTAACATTGAAAGAGCACGATTTGACAATACATTGCTGTGACGTCATGCCTCGATATTTAAAAAAAGGGTACTAAACCTACCGTTTTGACGTTCATCAAAAGATGCGAATCAGAGTCTTTTTAGTAACGTCAAAACGTTGAGAATTGTCAGTCATCTAGCCTATTATATAATACAATATACAAGAATATTAAAAAATTATCTCCTTACCGTTTTCACAACAATAAAAAAAAAAAATAACACAAACTACACCCAATTAGTTTTCATACGGCCAGCTGACTTGTGCCTTGTGCCGATCTTATAACCTATATCGACCGCGAGGTGTTCCAAAATGAAACTGTCTCAATCGCACAGGTCGTTGACCCGACACGTGCTCCGCCTACGCATGCGCAATTCGTCCTTTTCCTTATTTTTGAAAAACTTTATGATTTTGATTGATAATTATACTTTGTTTTGGGATTTTGATGATAAGGATATTCATTTTTAATGCCGTAATTGTATAATAATGTATACAACACTGGTATAAAGATTTTAGTACCTGGATAAACGAGCTTTAATGTTTTACACGAGTTACCAAGAAAACTTGTAAAAAGAGAAAAACCAGGACCGCCCGTTTTCCCTACTAAGCTAGTATAACTTTGTAGATGATTGCGAAATTTACCTTCGTATTCTCATGATGAGCAGTTTTTCATTGCCCGAAAACACAGATAAAACGTTTCATTCAACATTCAACCTAGCTAGATCGATTTATCGCCCCGGAAACCCCCTGCATACAAAATTTCATGAAAATCGTTTTAGCCGTTTCCGAGATTCAGATCATATATATACAAGAATAGCAAATTTTAAGGTATTAGATTGTAACAGTGATTAAGAAATTAACTGAAACAAATTTCGAAGGGCTTAAATAAATTTATTTTTTCATTATTAGAGGCCCTCTACATCATGCAGAATTGATGAAACGAAAGTTTTAATACAGCACGCATTGTATTTCTTCTACCTACTTGGACGACTGCCTCCGAATGTTGCGGGGAGGGTTATACTTTTTTAGTGGCCAACCGCGAGGGGGTGACGTCCTCGTGTGTCTGGACGCCACCATATTGACAGGTTACCCGTAGGTGGTGCCCGCATAGTGCGGGCAGGCGCTAGGAGGGGTCCGGATGTCTTCATAAAGCTGTTCCCGGATTCCTCCTATTTTAATCGCAGTATGGCACACCGTGTGGTTTTAGTCGGTTCGATTCCGACACACCGTTCCATCGAAAACCCCGGTGGAATGACGGCCCGAGGAGGTTTCCACACGAGAAAAACAAAAGAGGGTTATACTTACCTTGTAAGCATCCGTGTTCGCTTACCGTCAACTCAAAGACTCGAATGCTTGTTTCCACAGCCAGATCATGGTTAACTGTAAAACACTCATGATTCAATGTGTATATAAAGCTTCGTGTATTGACTGTCAAGAGCTCCCTCGTTTGGAGCCAGTCCAGGTCATACTTGTCATAGTAATGCATTCTCATCGGAACCAAAGGTGTATGAATGTCAGATCAATCAGACACCAAGAAGTGGCTCAAATTGAACGTGCAAGAATTGACCGAAACAAATACACATTTCATGTAAAAAAAAGCTTGTAAAATTATGGGTGAATTCATGTAGCCTATAACACACGAACAACTAATAAGAACCTATTGATATCTCGTTCATTAAAATCGGTTCAGTAGTTTATAAGCTAAAGTGGACTACACGTGAATACAAATATGCATACAGAAACGGATAGAGTCATAATCCTGCATTTTGTTTTTGTCGTAGTCGGATAATAAAGAATTAAATTTAAATAAATATATTATATGTTTACTAAAGCTGAATAGTCTTTTGTTTATTGTAAAGTTTAATCCCGGGTACTATCAGTTAGATTAAATTGTTTGTTCTTGTATTTGGTAGAGTATTTATTGAATTAATTAATTAATATAGGTTATAAAACGTCATGCTGGAGCAGTGCGTATAAACTCAAGTCAAGCTGCGGGGAACAGCTGGTGTTTTTTTTTTTTTTTTTTTTTTTTTTTTTTTATGCGATAGGGGGCAAACGAGCAGACGGGTCACCTGATGGTAAGTGACTACCGCCGCCCATGGACACCCGCAACTCAAGAGTCACAAGTGCGTTGCCGGAAAAATTAAAGCAAGGTAAAAAAAAAGTGGTGTAAATTAAAGCAAGCTATTTCCGCAGTTTTCCTATCGTTTTTGTGCACTGCTGCGCTCTTAATTATCATAGCGTGATGTATTTTAGACTACATGATTCCTCAATAAGTACTCTATCCGAGACAATAATAATTTTTCAAATCTGTCTGATACTTGCAGGGATTAGCGCATGCAAAACAAACAAACAACAAACTACCGTTTTATTATATTAGTAAAGATAATATAGAAGGACATGGTCCATGGAACCATAGTCACCTCACCCTCAAAGCGTACTGACTACTCTGCAGGTGTCCATGGACAGCGGTTGTTACTTACAATCAGGTGACCCGCGTTTTCGTCTATATAATAAAAAAAGTTATTCAAGAGGAACTTACCGAAACGAAAAGAACTCATTCCTTACTACAGACTCATTCATTACTACAGACTTATTATTTACCACAGAATCATTCCTTACTACAGACTCATTATATACTACAGACTCATTTCTTACTACATACTCATTATATACTACAGACTCATTTCTTACTACAGACTCATTATATACTACAGACTCATTTCTTACTACAGACTCGTTCCTTACTACTACTACACTTACAATAACTAACCAATCAAGGGTAATAGAAGTTACCCACTGGCTTGTATCTGATTTAGGTGTTAAGAATTACCTGTTTTATTAGTACTACAATCACATTTATCACAAATGAAAATATTGTTATTCGCTTTATTTAACTTACTAAATATATTAGTTTTTTTTTTAAATAAAAAATATCTATATTAAAAATTCAATACATACATGCATACAATCATGCCTGTATCCCGGAAGGAGTAGACAGGGCCGTAATTAACGACCTCCTTTTACCGATTATTATTTATGTAATAGGGGACAAGCCTATTACTGTAATCCGGGCACCTTTAGGAATTAGATAGGATATACTTAAAAGCAATAGCTCAAGTAAGTCAGGGTCGCATACCTATAAATCGAATTGGCTGATTCCGGGAATTCTGAGCTCTGTAAATTTAAATTCAAAACTATTATTCTTATTATATCCGTTGTCGTTCTAAATTCAAACGCTCTCCAGCAGTTTTAAATCATCTGCAAATAGCTATAAAACTATAAAGGTGTGTCTCCACTGACCTCATTTCCTTAGTAAACACAAAAGTGTTACGCCGTTGCACATTACGCCATAATGTAAGTAATCCATTTTGTTTGCTCGTGTTTCTATTCTTAGACAATCCTATTGTATATATTAACTTACGGAGGTGATAATCTTATATACTTGTAAGGTTAGGGTGTGAACACACTGGAGCTGCTATTTGTTTATTTTTAAAGTCTACTTCCATCACTAAGAATTATACTTGTCTATGCTTGACAAAAAAAAAAAATATCGAGAAAATATTTGTTCCCGTGTAGGATTCAAAAGAGGTCTAGCTGTCAGGGTGACTAATCAATAACATATTCGTTTTTTTTTAAGCGAAAACTACTTTAGGCGCATTGAGAACTTTTTGGGTGAAACTCGTGTCATCGTCACCGAACGCTTCCCATGAGCTATATGTGTACTGTGTATAATCTAATAGATGATACAATTCACAAGTTACTTAGTTTTCACTTCTATCGGCAGTCCCCAAAGACTGGCCACATATTTAAAAAAATACTCCCAAAATACTGGCAGCCTTTTCACTAACTAAAGAAGTAATTTTTTTTACTAAAAAAAAAGTATTTTTTTTAATAACTACTAGTTTAGTTGCACGTAATACAATACGAATTACGCATCCTACAGTCGTCCATATTGTTTTATTTTTTTTAATATTGCATATCTGTTCAGGAATTTAGAAGTTGAAATACAGAAAGAGCAGGATATTAAAACTTGTATACATATTTGAACCCGTAAAACATTATACTTCTATTTTATAAATCATGTAAAAAAATTGATGAAGATATTACAGTGATTTAACGGTCCAAATCAGTTTACTCTCACGTCTGTATGGCTTAAATGGTATAATGCGGTGTTTCAAAAACCGACATTTTGCTAATTAGAATGTGATCCCTCTAACGTAATGGTTACCAAAGCCATGCTTCGGCACGCATAGCCCTCTCAATTAGAGTATTACTACAGCCTCACATATAATAGGCTGTTAAACAATGCTTGCATTGTGTGACCGAGTAAGTGAGGTTACCGAGAGCCCAACCCCCTTTCCCTTCCTTCTCCCTTTCCCCTACCCCAAAACGCGGACAGTGCTCTTGTGATTCTTGAGTTGCAAGTATGCATAGACGGCGGAAGTCACTCACCAATAGTCGACACATCTGCTCGTTTGTCCACCTATATAATAAAAACAACACACACACACACACGCACACACACAAGGCTGCTCAAGTTAATTTATATAACTAATAATGTATTCAACTCACACAATTCGGCAGGCAATCAATAGCGGAGCGTATTGATTTTTACAAGCGGTGACCTAGAAAACCTTTTTATTGTACAGAATTGTATGTAGTTTTGTATATATTTGAAACACACATACATACACTCACCCTGTGAAGGACAAAAAAAGAACAACTTAGAGATTACACAAAGTGTTGCGGGGATCGAACCCACAACGCTAGACGACCGCTTAAACCGCTACGCCATCCGTGCAGTCGTTAATAGGATAGGATGAAAAGATATTGGTTACACAGATGGATTGGGGAGTATAAGCAATAGCTCAAGCAAGTCAGGGTCGCATACTCTAGTCTGAGTCCTCTAATAAACATATATTTGATATCGAGGACGATACGGGTCATCTGATGATAAGTGACTACCGCCGCTTATTGACACCAAGAATAGTGGTTGATGCTCAGGCGACCAAGTTCTGTATTGGTTCTCGGAAGCTTCCTTCCTAGGGCATACCCAGGTATATGCAATAGACCTCGTGATGTAACACCGTGTGGTTTTAGTCGGTTCGAGTCCGACATACCACTTCACTGTTGGCTCAAGTGAGGTGATGACCTGTAGGGGTTTCCACACGATTAAAAAAAAAGTAGTTCTTTGAAAATGCCGGGTGGTTTGGGCCTCCGGAATTTTTGTTAAGGTATGGGAACGAAACGAACACGTATGGTTCAAGTGATGGTAAGCGACTCCTCCCGAGAGTCGCAGATTTGTGTCCTTTGAGGGTGACCTCACTCACTAGGGGAAACAAAAAGCAAGCGTTGATACACAAGCGGTTTTTGTGTGTGGCCTTGGTATAACTCCGGTCAAGCCGGCCACATGTACGTAGGTGTGGCTTTCCCACGGATAATCAGGGCAGGGGGGAAGCTACGTGAGAATGATAATATATGCATGCTTATATATCAACGGTGAAGTTCCAATCCATATAAGTACTATTTTTTTTTATGCGAGCAGACGGGTAGGATGATATGTGACTACCGCAACTCAAGAGTCACAAATGCGTTGCTGGCCTTTTAGGTAGGAGTACTCTCTTTTCTTGAAGGTTTGAAGGTCGTATCGGTCCGGAAATACGGCAGGCGATAATTTGTTCCAGACTGGCGCGGCAAAAAGCTTCTGGAGAAGCGCAGTGGTGGAGTGGCAATCATTCAGGAGATTGATTGATCATTTCGTACGTATGGAATTCAGAATCAGGTATTCTTATGCAGATTCGCATAAAATCAGGCCTATATTTTAAGTTAGACCTCTAAGAATACATTAATTCCATGTAATTGTTTTTGTTTGATGCTTGTACAAACATACAGACAAATAGACAGACAAAATTTAACAAAACTGTTGTTTTGGCTTCTGCTGCTCTAATAACAATTTCCCATATTAGGTTTTCTCCAATATCTATGATGTACAGACATAAGTGTTGTTACAATTGTATTGTATATATACATATAAAAAAAAAGTATGTTCGTTTAAAATTAGTAGATATTAAATTAATTGATATATTCTTCAACTAGTTAGTTAAAGAAGTTAAAGACTCCTCACATGAGGTATCTGAAGAATTATCCTCTTACTCATAATAGTTTTTTTTTTTAACAGTAGTAGAGCCATGCTTAGGCACGAATGGGCCGGCTCGACCGGTGCGATACCACGTACTCACAGATAACCGGTTGTGGAGTAACGCTTGCGCTGCATTTCTTCCTCCATCCCCTTTCTCTTTATCCCCCCTCTCTTCTTTCCGCTCCCTGCATCCCTCATCACCCTCAAAGGCGGGCAGCGCACTTGCGACTCTTGAGATGCGGCGGGTGTCCATGGACGGCGGTTGTCACTTACCATCAGGTGACCCGTCTGTTCGTCTGTCCCCCTATAGTATAAAAAAAAAACAAAAAAAAAAAGTTAAAGAGTCTAAGAGTGTACCTTCCACATTCAGCTCAGCAACATGATACGCCAATATTGTTAAAAGTATATAAAAAACAAAAAAAAAAAAATACTGCCTACACAATTTGAGGGTTTACCTCGATTACACCGGTGACAATGGGATCACCGCAGACGCATACTCGTTCTAACAAAAAAGGAATTATAAATTGGTCGACAATGTAGGAGATATCGTTTTAAAACACATACAGCCTAACATATATAATCATCCTTCTTTGAAACCGATTAAAAACTAAAAGCGGTGAGTATTGATTTTTACAAGTGACCTAGAAAACTTGGTACAACACAGAGTTGTACGTAACGTTGTATAATAAGGGCAGCGAGGAAACTACACGTCAATGATAGAATCACTACATATTAGAAAACAACGTCCACCGCGCGTCTGTCTGTTCGCGATAAACTCAAAAACTACTGACCGGATTTAATGCCGTTTTGACGAAACCAGATTGATTCATGACGAAGGTTTAGACGTATAATTTTTTAAGGTTTTGTGTGAACTGGTTTAAATATGACTGATGTTAATGTTGAAACATTGATTGATACAGATTTATTATGCGATAGGGCAAACGAGCAGACGGGTCACCTGATGGTAAGTGACTATGGCCGCCCACGGACACTCGCAACTCATAAGTCACAAGTGCGTTGCCGGCCTTTTAGTTTGAAGGTCGTAAAAAAGACATTCTGGAGAAGCGCACAGGTGATGGGGATGGATATTTTGTCGCGTAGGACGATGGCGGAAACCAGCAGCCGGTATAAGTCCGAACAATTCCTCTGAACACTCCCCATGATACAAGCGATAGAGGATTCAGAGTGAAGCTACATCTCTACGCAAAGCCAAGGTGTCAAACCGAAATGGACAGGATGGCACACTGTGTGGTTTTAGTCGGTCCGATTCCGACACACCGTTCCGTCGAAAACCCCGGTGGGATTACGGCCCGAGGGGGTTTCCACACGTAAAAAAAAAAGGATAAGTAAATGCTGAAGCAAGTCAGGGTTGCATATCTGTAACTCAAACTGGCTGGCGTCGGGTTCTAGCCCTCTAACTAAACTTAACTTAAAGCCTTTAAAAAGCTTTTAATGATTAGTTCATCAGTATGACCTGAGCCTGTCTGATGGTAGCTATGTAGTCCAAAAGATTGGGGGGTAACTATATACTAATGATATCACAATGGTAGTCCTCAGGCTTACGGCCCCGAGAGGTGCCTTTTAACCTTATATAGTTCGAACACGCACCTTGTTTTTTCCTATGAGAAATGAACACTATGTTCGTATTTAATTATATAGCACTTATATACTTATGATACATAAATATCACGGCTTATTTCTCGAAGGGCCAGTCCGTAAATGATAATCGATTTAAAAAAAAATGATATCGGTTCAGAAACAACGAATATATCGTTTAGTTTAGTTTAAAAAATAATAGATAACCGCATTTAATGCTCTTTCAATTCCTTTGCGCAGTCGAAAAACGAGCGAAAAATTGTAAACAATTTAAAAAAAAACACATTTTTTTTTTAAAAATGTTTACAATTTTATTGGTATTCCATGATCAAACACTGACTTCATAACAATAGGACCACCGCAAAAGTATACTCTATTGAATAAAAAAAAATCGATCGACAATTTGCGGCGAAATAAAAAAAAATACATGCAGTAGAACAAAGGACCTCCTCCTTTTTTGAAGTCGGTAAAAGATTACAGCAATATTTATTCTTTAATTTTCCACTTACTATACAATATGAAAAATAATATTCAGACCTTAGAATATTATTTTTCATATTGCATCTGGCATTTAACTACAAGAACAAGTAATTCATTTAAAAATGAAAGAATGATTTCAAGTTGGTATAGTGGTTAGTAACCCTCACTGCTGAACCGTAGGTAATGGGTTCGATTCCCACACGAGACAAAAAAATTGTGTGATCTACAAATAGTTGTGCCGAGTCTGGGTGGTTTTTGTGTCCGTTGATTGAATGTTTGTAAAGTCCGAAGCGACACAGGAATTATTCCTAACGCGAGAGTTGTCTTTTAATTATGAAACAACAAATCATTAATAACAGTTCACACATGACGCATTCATCCCTTCATCCCTTTATTTGCAGTACAGTAATGTTTTTTTTATATGTACCATAGGGAATAAACGAGCCGACGCATGATATTAATAGACTACCGCCGCCCATGGACACTGCAGCTCATAAGTCACAAGAATGATGTTAGATTTTAGGTCGAAGTAAGCTTTATTCTTGAAGGTTTGAAGGTCGTGTCGGTCCGGAAATACGGCAGGCGACAATTTGTTCCACAGGTTGTGCGAGGCAAAAAGCTTCTGGAGATGGATGGATGATCATCCAGGTGATAGGGTATGGAATTTTGTCTCGTAGGATGATGGCGAAACCTGTGGCCAGTATAAGTCCGAACATCCTCTGAATACTCCACATGATACAAGCATGATACAAGTGACGCGAGTCACTCTCTGTTAAATGCGGTCAAGAGGGAAAAGCTTTTACTGGGGTGCTCCTACATGTTTGTCTAGTTACAGTGGTTGAGGTGTTTCTAAATCTGTGTAATATATATTCTCGTATCCCCAAATAGATTCACAAAGCCGTATTAAACGCTCACGATTTGAGAAATATAATCCCACTTGCGTAATAAGAGGCAACTCTATTGACGTCAACCTTGCAAATTGGGAATTAAATGGAAAAAGAAAAAGGAGGATGGAAGAAAACAGATATTGCTGAAGCTAGGGCTTAGAGGGCTTGGACTTCCCGGCATCAACCAGTTCGAGTTATAGGTACACGACCCTCACTTGCTGGAGCTGACTTATACACCATAATCCATCTGTAAAGCAATGTCTCCTTCCTTCCCTTTCCTGTCAATATACTTCAAATTTTCCTATCCGATTCTATGTATATATGTGCCATGATAATAAGTTATTAAATATCTAAGTTTGCCCGCTAACAAGTGACCCTACGCTTACAGTGGTGAAACTTGCAAGTGTTTTTATGAATGACAGATAATAAATAATTACCAAACATGACCACAGATTTATTTCAATCGATTCTAAGAATATAAACTTACTACAAATAAGTTAAGATTTCGAATACTGAAATGTCATTTATTTAGTTTATATAATGTCACACAATATAACAGTTAGTTACACAAAACACTGCATTATAATATTTTTATTTCTCACATGACTTCAGTAGAAACTGACAACATTTTCTAGCACTGCTATGATTGTTGAATAGAGGTCGCGGATAATAGATTATTTCCTGCTGTTCAAATGTTCATAGGCATACGAAATAGCGTATATTGTGTGACATCCATGTTGTTAAAAAATATACAACAGAAAATGGCGCAACATATTTTTAACAGAGTTTAAAATGAAGGAGGTTCTCAATTAGACTGAATGTTTTTGAAGTGAAAACTTCTTTAGGCGTGTTGAGCACTTTTTGGGTGAACATAAATTATGGAACTCGCGCCATCGTCACTGAACGCTTCCTATGTGCTATATGTATAATGTGTATAATCTAATAGCTCTACGATACAATTCACAAGTTACTTAGTTTTTACTTCTATATTAACGTATTTTTTTTAAATAAAACCATATATTAGTACTACCAAGTCCTTGTGTTGTCACCTGCTTATATGCTCATTGGTCTATACGGTATTTAATATTATATATATTTAGCCACCTAGTGTTCTTTTGGTTGTCAGGTGGCCTCTCCAGACATATCTATAAAATGACACTACCACTATGAAGATAGCACATATAATATATGTCGAAATCTATCAAACCATATAGGCTAATACCAATATATTAACATTCACACTCGAAAAACATAACTCTATTGCACAGTTGGGTAAAATGATCATTCTCTAAAATTTTATTTCTATTGAATAATATGATGTTATCACTTTTGAATAAACGAAATTGTGTCAAAAACAACAAAACTGACCTATAAAAGAATTCGAACTAAAAACTAAGTAGTTAAAACTTTAGTTAAGTACGGTTAGTAAAAGTTTCTTACAACATTTTTAGCTTCGTCTTTAAGAATTCCTAGTTCATTCATGAGTATTATAACATTATAAAATAATTTTGTGCTCCTTAAAAATCTAAATTCTGATTTCACTAAATTAGCGGGAACGTAATTAATTAGCTGCTATTTTCAACGTTATTCAGAAGTTATTCAAACTTATTATCGTTTGACATCAATTACATACCGCTGGCATAGCACGCTAGATGAAAAAAGTACATTTTTGAATTTGGAATGTTAGTTGTTTTTCTTTTTTTTTCTTCATTCGCGTAGTCCGTCAGCGCGGGTATCACACGTTTTTGTCAAAAATCAGTTTCAAAAAATATTTTTTCTTATTAATTAACCGGTTTTTTTCGAAAATATTCGTTTGAAATATTATGTCGGTGCATACGATCCCTCTGGTTACACCTTTCATTAGAGGCCCGAGGTTCCCGTACAGAAAAAGTAAGTTTCTTTTTTTTTTATTTGTTTTATCTTCACGACATGACTAGTTCTAGTATAGCAGAGCGGGATACGAAATCTTAGTTTCACTAAAACAATGATGAGTAGACTATAACGATTTTTTTTATTTGAATAGATGTGAATTACTTACTGTTTAAAAAAATATTCCGCTCATTGCTAATCTTTGTCGTGAAGATATTTTTTTAAGATTCTCTTTCATTACATGTGTTCTCAATTAGTCATTTCATTGTTAGCGACTGGGCATCAAACCTGAAACCGTAGATTTCATATATATATTAGCCTTTTATTCAAATATTTATTGTAATTTATATTCAATGAAATTGAGACTCACTATTATCAATACAAATAATACGATTGAAGTGTTTGTAATATCTTAATAACAGCTTTTCAATAAACGCATAACCTCAAGCCCATATCCACGAACTGGTAGGCGGAGGTGTATTTACAATTTAGTCCCACTAACGTAATACAGGGCAAGTCATTTGCCGTGAACTGGGCAATTAAGAAATTAAATAAGTAAAAATCGGGCAAGATGAAGATAAAGAAAAAAAGGGAAGACAATGGAAGAATAGGGATATTGTTTAAACGGATAGATAATATTTTTAAAATATTTGTTTGTTCCGGCTAATCTCCAGAACGGGTAGATCGATTTCCACGGGACTTTCACTGACAGATAGCTGATGTTATAGAGTAACTTACTTTACTTTTCAACTTTCAATCGGATATAAGACCATTTGTAATTTTCTTTTATCCATATGTAGTATTATTACTAAGCTCCCTAACAGCTGCTGCGTGATGATATTATAATAATTTAACTTAACTTTACTCTATACACTCACTATTCAATTTTTAATTTCATTTCCAAAACCTTTATTGACTCTTTAATTATAACATATTTGATTTTTTTTTCTTTCCAAAAGCAGCCTTATATTCTGGTTAGCTTCCACTACTGATAAAAGTAGACTATGTTTGCCCAGGGTTCGAAGTATCACATCTACGACCATTCCCGTAGTTTCCACCTGTATTTATAATTACCCACTGTTCCGCTAATAATTGTCATATATATATATATACACTGTAATATTTCTCAATAAATACTATATTTAGATATATACGATTTTTTTTAATCTGACTGGTACTTTGCCCTAGTTACTTAGCCCTCAATAACAAACAAATAAACTGGCTACTTACTTAGCCCTCCTTAACAAGCAAATAAGCTGGCTACTTACTTAGCCCTCCTTAACAAACAAATAAGCTGGCTACTTACTTAGCCCTCCTTAACAAACAAATAAGCTGGCTACTTACTTAGCCCTCCTTAACAAACAAATAAGCTGGCTACTTACTTAGCCCTCCTTAACAAACAAATAAGCTGGCTACTTACTTAGCCCTCCTTAACAAACAAATAAGCTGGCTACTTACTTATCCCTCCTTAACAAACAAATAAGCTGGCTACTTACTTAGCCCTCCTTAACAAACAAATAAGCTGGCTACTTACTTATCCCTCCTTAACAAACAAATAAGCTGGCTACTTACTTAGCCCTCTTTAACAAACAAATAATAAACATTCTCTTTTATATTACTATAGATTAGTATAGATAGCCGCTGCATGTCAACGCTTATATACCGTTTCATTCTTCCATTGCCAAACCTTCACCACCGTGATGATATTTCGGCCATACACAAAACCATGCCATAAAATTTACATTTTAAAAAGCCAGAGGTTCCATCAAACTTTGGCTGGCCTGTTGGTCTTGTGATTAGTGATCTTGACTGCTGAGTCGTTGATTGAAGGCACTTCTCTCGAGTCTGGGGGTGTTCTTTGCCTGTTATTTGTATGTTATTTTATACTTCTCGTGCTCGTCTCACTTCTGTAAAGCCTATTGCTGACAAACGGTCACTGTATGTATGTTATACAGCATTATTTTTTTTCGGATTATACGCTCTACGCCACAAACTCATTTCGTCACGTTTGCAATTCGTCACATAGTGCTAAAAGGTGTTCAGTCAGATTCATATTTGTCCCGAAAAATTAATTAGTTCATGGTTCTAATGTGTTTTGGTAGTTCAACAATAAAACAATAATTATATGTTGTATAGTATTATAAGAGAACATATCATATATAATACTCATGAACGTTTGGACGAGTGTTTGTTATTCATCATGTTACTCGATCACACGTTTTCATTTTTGGTAATTACTCCAACCTTATTTAAGAATCCCAAATATCAAATGCAAAAAGATTTTTTCAAATGCGACTGTTTAGAGAGCAGAGCCTTTAATTAAGCTTTTTGATCATAAATTGATTATAAAACTCAACCGTTAAATACAAGCAGCTTTGTATAAGCAGATTTACTTTGGCTACATTCCAAGATGGCCGGAATTTGTAGAAATGTCATTGATCTTTTCATGTGTCTAATATATAAAAACCGAAAAGTGTGAATTTGACACGCCAACTGAGGGTTCCGGAAGCAAACGTGTTATAGATAGTTCGTCCATTTAGGAAAACGATCCTCAAATATTCTTAGAGGTTTATAGTTATTTTTTTAAATGGCTTTGTGTTCTAAAAATACTCTTCCTATAAATCGATATAGGCCTTCGCAAAAAACATTTTTTTTCCTTTACTGGTACTGTAAGGCCTTGGCTTCTTGTTAAATTTCATTTGTAGGTCAATCAGAGGTATCCTATAGCTCTTGATTCAGAAATTCAATAAACACTAAGATTTAGTGGCAGTATCTTTTGATTGCGTTGACTAAGAAGCTTGCTTTTACAGCATCAAGGAACCGTAGACACTCTTTGATGTTAATTTCAACTTGATACTTCTAAGAGTTTCCGCATTAAACAAGACAGACAGATAGACAACCCAGTCCGCCTATAAGGGTTCTTTTTAAAAAAAAAAACGGAACCCTAAAAAATATGTATAATAAATGAAAAATAGTGTTTGTTCGTATTTTATGCGCCGCCACTTATATACATATAAGAAGGAATCTGAAAAATAAACCATTCTTTTCATACGTAAACTACCTTTATGATATGCGTTCTCTAAATATTTAAACGCCCATGTCGCAGTTCCCGTGCCAACGATCAATTACAGGTGAAGATGATGACGTACACCGAGTGTTCTGCCAGACACCCATTGCGTAATCTCAATGACAAATACTGTGGAAGATTTTCATACACACACATTACGTTCACGCATATATCGTGGTAAGCAGTAGGTAGACGTGTATTAAATACCCACAGATTCAGATAGTTTGTCATCACAGGTATACATGGTAGTACAAGAGGGATCTAAATTGTATAGTACAGAGCTCTGACATACCATACTAGACAAACTTAACGATACAGTGGTACGTTTTTTACGTGTACGTACACTTATCATAAATTATTTTAATAAGTTTTTGTCATTAAGGTAGTCAGCAATGCTGTAATAAATCTTGTCTGATAATAGGAATTTTATGTGTTTAAATATATACATATCTATATTCTTTTCAACTCTTAATTTTTGTGTTCACCAAACATCATATCTTGACGTCTTGGTCTGTTTACCTTTACAAATAGATTTTAGTTACTTTCTAAAATAGTACAGCTTCTTAGTTATGTAGACACGGAAGTGTCAGCAATTTTAGGCTCAGCTCAGGCTTTGATACATTTCTTTTGGGCTTTAAATGTCAGTTCTTTGAGTGAAATCGCCCAAAAGATTATTTTTATTATATTATTTTTAAAATTCTTTTGGCGACCCGAGCTGTTGGTAGGCTGAATATTTTCTTATTTCTGACATAATAGGGGGCGAGCGTATTCCAGTCAACCGCACTGTATGACTGTGTTCATATTGTTTAATAGAAAACAGTCTGTCTCTCAGTAGTCTGTTACGATTTCCATGGGAACAGAGGGTTCAGCTGTATTTATGATTAGATGCTTTAGATTTTACATTTTCTTTTCATTTGAAAGCCAGTTTCCTTGCGGTGATTCTTAGCTATGTTTTGTTAATATCAGTCCAGCAGTGTAAGAGTATCTTTTTCAAAATGATGTAAGGCATTTTTACTTTTTAAGGTTTGTTCCCTAAACTAAATGTATTTTTTGCGTTGGGGTTTTTTAATTTGGATTCATATTGGTGAATAGAATAGAGCCAAAACATCTCATCTGGTGAACGTCCCCCGCGACACGGGAATTAATCATAGAGCGGGAGTTGTCTTTATTTTAAAAGAAAAAGATATAGGCAGAGTCGACAACCGGCCACTCCACATTTATTCCGATTCACAATTACACCGTCAATAAAATCCCGGTTTCAACCGAAACCGGTCACAAGGCAGGTCACAAGTACCCACTAGGGTTTGTATGTACGCTAGGTAACCAGACTGCTGATAAACATACTTATATACTTCCCAATACATATATAGTATAGATATATTACACCCAGCCACAGAACAAATGGTCATGCTCTCGATCGCTCGAACCTACGACGTCTGGTTTGGCACACAATATTACTAACCACTACATAAATAATAAACAGAGCTCCCAACTCTAAATAAAATAGAACGCAATTGCGGGATTAAGAACACATACTTCGTTGATGGGGAATTCCTATACCACCTCCGACCTTCTCCCCCCCCCCCCCCCAATCACTGTTTGAGTTGCATGTGTTCATGGGCGGCGGTTGTCACATACATCAGTTAACACGTCTGTTAGTCTGTCCCCCTAAAAAAAATTAAAAAATACCAAACTTGTACAGTACTTTTGGTTTTTTCTATCATCTACATCGGTTATATAGAATTTCTCTATACAAGTCTACACAATAATGTCCAGGCTACCGTTCCCTGATCCTATTCTTATAGGATAACATAGTATGCATTCATAAATTGAAGACTGTCGCAAGAAAACTAGTACTGACGATGTATAGAGAGAAACGGACATAAAATGCATCGATTGTGTCAGGGTCAACGGCGCCATAAAGTTGAAAGTACCCTGCCGGGGTAGCCATGAAATATGTGGATTTACATACTTTATTTTGATTAGGAGCTTGAGAATCTTGCCTCTTATAGCCTTTTAGATTTTTTATGAATACATAAAAACACTGGCTTTAGGCAGGGACAGCTCGACACATTGATCCCTATGTACTTCACGAGTTTTCTCTACTGTTGAAGGAACAGGACAGGAGGAGCTTCCTGCTCATAAGGTATGCAAGGATTAAAGTGGCCTTCAAGGTGCTGTCAGTATACCTTCAGAACATCAACTGACTCTGACAGTGGCGTTACTGTTAATATCAATTGTTTCAATATTTATAATAAGGAAAAAGAATCTCACCAGGCCCCCCAAAATGTGGGTCACACTTGCAATAAAGATGGTGACCACCACTCTTACGACTCCACTTGTAGCTTACCATCAGGCAGACTGGAGTCATTATGGAAAGCTAATATTAAAAAAAAAATTGTTTGTTACATCGTTTGCCATTTCGACTAAATGTAGCCTATATCTTTCAGGAGGGTCCCAATCCAATAACCAACTGTTAAGCAGTGACAGGCCTGACAGATTGGTATAGTTTAATATCAGTGCCTGAGTATACATATATGCTCGTACATACAGACGATATGAATAAGTAAGGGCAGATACTTGCGTATGTTTGTTTGCCATCTTGCTGAACTAGCGTGAGAAAATATTGGAACCCTTATAACTGTACTATACTAGGACTTACAAATTAAATACTTTAATGATACAAGATCAGTTTGAAATTATATACAAATTCTACAATTAATATTATGACTTTAACAAATCAAAGCTTGTAATCTCTTCCTGGGGTTCACACATTACGTTTTCTCCAGTCTCAGTCTAATGAGTATTCATCACTTGGAATAGAAATCTATTATGTAAGATTTGGTCTATGTTGGGTCAAGATGGCTCTATGTATATCACACGATAATTATTTAAATATTGTGTAACAAACATTTTTCGTCATAAATACTTTTTAACTTAAAGTAAACTAGATTTTTTAAATAATAATGACTATGGGTAGAGGGCTCAGGGCTTCTCGGCTTCAGCCAGTTCGAGGCAGCGCACTTACGACTTGAGTTGCAGGTGTCCATGGACTACGGTTGTCACTTGCCATCAAGTGACCCGTCTGTTCCTCTTCGTCGCAACCCCAATATCCTTGAACTATTCCTCCATATTCCTTCCCTTCTAGTTGTTCTTACATTTCTCGTACAATAATTACTCCCATATTCATTGATTCCTAAAGTGCCCGGTTGACGCCATATACGTTAGCACAATAGACCTTTGCCCTATGCCTAATACATCACTGCCTACCCCTTCGGTAATGCAGGCGTGAGCGTATTTATGTATATATTAATAATACAATTTCCTGTCCTAGAGGCATCCCACGATCACTAGATACTTCCGATCCAAATGTCCTAATTTCATTTAGAAATGATACTCTCCCTATTGGCAGGACACACTGGATTTGCGTGTCATTGACCCGTTAAATTGTGACCTCTTGTGCAGAGGTCAAAGCGGGTTGTTGATGTCAATGTAAAATAAAAGTAAAATAGGATTTTATTGAACCGGCTCATGCATTTTTTTAACGTTGGTTTAATCATTATAATTAAGAAAGAGTAAAATTATTTACTGACTGCAGATATTCACTTGTGAAGGTGTACATTTCTAGACAAGTCATATTTTTTTTTTTGCAATTTTCTAAAATATGTTATTTCTTATGCACAGTTATGAAAAAGCCGGATATACCACCAATTTGGTTGGTATTAAATACCTATAGTTACACTCAACCAGCCCTCCTCACGAAATATTAGCTAATGACTGCAATCAGCTTGCACCCGCTATTACTTTTTTTTTAATTATAATGTGTAAAACGTAGGCGTTAATGACACCGACACCCCTGCCTACCCCTTTGGGTATACATATGCCGCCGCATCGGTGTGGAGAGGTCTCAACAGGCGTGAGTGTATATATGTATATCAAAATCACGAATTTTACAATGTTTTTATTGCTTTACGTTATTCAAGGGATTTACAGTACGACCCTAAAATATGACGACACCTAATAGAGGTTAAATATATTTTTTTCGTTGTCAACAGGCAAGTCGCCATTCTTCCCCGGCGTGGAGGAGGCAAGCGTGGCGGGAGGCGCAGCCGGCGCCGGCTCGCCCTCCGTGCCCGAACAGGCTCAAGATGTGGTCTCCAGACTCTCTGCTGCGGGTAAGTATTATCGTTAACTCAGATATACCGATATTTGTATTAACTGCGGTTGAATTTCTTGTTAATCCCAAAGTATACTAGAAATTGCATACAGGAGTAGTAATACTTTACAAGCGCTCCTAGTCACGGCTGGCAAAACTTATATGTATTTAATATAATAATACAGAAGAAACAGATTTGTGGAATAGAATAGGGCCACCCCAGATCTTCGTGTCGTTGTTGTGGGTGTCGACTGTTATCTATCCTGTTCCATTTACAGTCACCACCACACAGATGCCACAATTGAACAAAAGAACAATCAAAAACTAAAAAAATCTTCCAATCCGGTTGGTCACCGCGGTAGAATATGACCAAAACCCTCCAATGAATACACCAACAGAGAAAAACAATATCCTACATAAATAACTACAGAGTCAAATGGGCATCACTAGAGGAGGCCCTTGCCCATTCTGGAGTTTCGGTAGATTAAATATAAATAGATTACACAGTTAAATGTATTATTATCAAAAATTGTTTCAGTTAAATAGACAATTTATGAAAGATCATAATACATAGTAAAAAAAACACTACTTACATAAATAATATATATACTACAAATAGTATAATATATAGTACAAATAGTTTAGATACAGATAAATTTGTATTAAGCAAGAAATAAACAAATAACATAGCATAAACCAAACTAACACATGCATAGACTAAGAAATGTAAATTTACAGGAAATAAAGGATTTTTATTTATTTATTTTATTTATTTATACGTATCGACTGGAGCAATACCACGGCCGCGCAGAAAGCCGGTTGTCAAACATTGCTTGCGGTTTTATTTTATCGAGTGAGTGAGAATACCGGACTCCCAAATCGCCCCTATCCTTTTTCACCCCCTCATCAACCTAAAAAGCGGACAGCGCACTGGCGTCCATGGGCTGCGATTGTCACTTACCTTCATGTGACCTGCCTGCTCGTTTGTCCTATATCCAGGAATTCGCTAATGTCGGGAAATCTTCTGAATAAAGTATTATGTTTCAGGGTTGTCAATGTGTGTGAGCGCGCTGGGGTCGCCGGCGCGGTCGTCGCCCGTGTCGGCCGGCTCAGAGCACGGGGAGCGTTTCAGCCGCAAGGTCTTTGTCGGGGGACTGCCGCCAGATATCGATGAGGGTAAGTGCTTTAGTAATAGTAATATATGTTGTGGTCATTGTTACATAGAACAGGAAGTACGTGGTAATGCTGCATCGTGCGTTGAAGGTTTTATAGTATGTGGATTCCTCGGAGCGTGTCCTACTCACTTAGATTTTTACCCGAGTGGGCAAGGAGACTTGCTTTTGGAGTGTATGTATGATTTCGAGGTAACGTCAGCCAAAAAGTATGTACTGCAGTCAAATTTGATCTTAATATTTCATTAAAAAATATTTGAAATCGTCCTGTTTTAAAATATTTAAATTATATATCAACACACATTACACGCAACTATAGGTTGCTTTGTCAAATGTGAAATTTTGTTTTGTGTTTTATTAATATTAATAAGATAAGATAATTATATACCTGCCTGTAGGCGGTAGTAATAGATTAATTACTTCCTCCCGTTAAATAGGCTCATGGCCACTCTTTTAAACCATCAAAATAGATATTACAATATTTCGTATACAACATATAGTTTACAATTCAATATCCACTGATATTTTTATCTACAGTCATCTCAAAGAAAGAAAGATAGGAAAAGATTCTAATTTATTTATCTTATGCCTTCACCTTTTATTATTACGATTATTTACAAAAAAATAATTTGACCCGTTTTAAAAGATCCATTTTAACCAACCAATTTCATAATTATATAAAAATGTGTACTTATGAAGTTGTTCTCTATATCACATACATTGCTATCCCTGTTTTATGCTTAAACTAATGTTTTAAACTCCACTACATATGGAAATCTTACGCATACCGAAATATTCAGATGTATGCTAGTTCAAAAAATTATCAAATTGAATCCCTTATAATATGTTAGCGATATAGAGTAATAATCCTATAAATAAATAAAACAATTATTAAAATCATTGCTTTTAATTTTATTCATGCGAAATTGAGTATGTTTGTTATCACAACCGATGTTGCATGTACAGAAAAAATACTGCTCCCTAGGTACAGACAAAATCACTTTTACACGAGCGAAGGTACGTTTAATTAACACGCAAGTCACACCAGCAAATCCCCTCTAAGCATCATTTTAAATGAACATTTCCGTACTGAAAACTCATAATAACGCGATATCAAATGACATGACCCAGTTTACACAAAGGGATTCCGGCCGTCAACCTATACCACTCAGATAAAGAAGCGAGATATACGTACAATCAGATAATGTCAGATAATTGTTTGATGACTAAAGTGATGTACAATTGTAGATAATAGAAGAAGGTACGTCTTGTCAGTTTGGCCGCGGGTTGTAGTATTGTGGGGAGGAAACTACATGCAACATACTAGAAGGCACCCTGTTTGCCGTTACGCACTCACACAACTGAAGAATCCACGGTATCAAAAATGAGTCCCCAACTACTGCTGTTTCGAAATATTTCATCTGCATTTGAAGGTTTGAACAGCCGAACGCATCATGATATGGTTAAACATTAGGGACTAGAAAATAATCACACATTCATAGATAAATGTGCTGATATCGTTTTCAACCGACTTCAAAAAGGAGGGATTTTGTTTTTGTTGTTTGTTACCTCAGAACTTTCGACTGGGTGAACCGATTTTGATGATTTGAAAGCTGGTGCTTCCCGTGTGGTCCCATTTTAATTTCGTTTAGTTCTGACAATGACATCCATGAGAAAACCATATGTCTTAAATTTGCATTAAAGTCTAAAGTTTGGTATACGTTGACTAGAAAGGGAGGGAAATGCTTGTTGCTTATACAGATGTATTGGGGTATATATGAAATACTACTGCTACTGGCTCGTGCCAAGAATTTCGAGACCTCTACCTTCTAATTATTTTCAAATTTAAAAAACGTTATTCTTAAATCTGTAAACATAAGCTTGCTTTTATTAAGTTTTCTTTAGTTGTAAGGTCGGCAGGTGTAACAGGACTTGTCACACCTGAGTACCGCTTAACCTACCGCGACGGGGCTTGGTTATTCCCCGTCTAAAGTACAGTAGGTACAAGAGAGTAAATGGACAAAAAAAACTATGTACCTTTCAGTGGGTCGTAGCTGTTATAACAAAACCTTAATTAGGTGGCACGGGCCTGTTGATCTAGTGGTACTGGACAAATAGATGTCTCGAGTCTGGGTGTTTTGTGTCCGTTGATTGAATGTTTGAAGGGCCCCAACACAGGAATTATACATAATGCGGGAGTTTTTATATAGTACTAGCTTTAGATGGCGTTGAAGTTGCTACATTTTAAATTTTTTTGACTATCTAAAAGTTGTCTGCCAAAAGTTTCTTTTTACCCTCCAAATATATTTTTAGAATAAAAAGTATCCTATGTCTTTCCTCTACCTTTGAGAATGTGTACAAAGTTTCATGTTAACAAACAAACTTACATTCAAATATTTACTATATTATTAGTAGGGATTTTTTAAACAATTTTTATGCCAGTAGTGAATTTTTTTTTTTTCTTTTTCAAAAAGACAACTCCCGCATTAGGATTAATTCCTGTGTCGCGGGAGACTTCAAACATTCAAACAACGTACACAAAGAACACCGAGACTCAGAACAACAATTTGAGGATTACACAAAGTGTTGTCTCGTGCGGGGATCGAACCCACAACACACGGCGCGGCAGTGTAGTGGCGAGGTGACCACTCAAGCCACTACGCCAACAGTGCAGTCTTTTTTTGACATATTATAATCAAATGTTGACGTTTACGATACTGTCAGTTAATAATCTAATGATAATCTGTGGTAGCTCCCGTAGTTCGTCGTGTGATGTTGAAGTGCGTTTTCTCTGTATGTGGCCCTAGACTCATTGCTTGTAGAGGCATACCGATTCCTGTAAAACTATAACAAGAGCACTATGAAGTAAAGGAAGTTTTTTTTATTCACGCTTTCTTCATTTTATTTCTACTTAACTATAAAAACTATAAATAAACTAAACCTAGCTCTGAACATACATATATCCTTTAACTCGATCTCGTTGTAAAATATCAGTTACTACTTATCTTAAAACGTTGAATTATCAAGATACCGAAGATCTCTTAACTATTCCTAAATAGCAAATTACTGTTGTTTAACTAGTTTAACTCTTGACGTAATTTATAACTATCCCTATGTTTGCTCACTGCTTAGCGACTCTATATTGAAAAACCCTATGCACCTTATAAACTCACATACGCACACCCTAACTCAAACTCATTCTCATACTCACGTTCACTCACTGGCTTCCAGATACACTCACTCCATTTCCTCACACACCACATACATTTACGCTAAAATCCTAGATATGTATATGTCATTCTTATAAATTCTTGTCTTTGGTTTGGTTTAGTTTAATTTATATTGTTTAAATATGTTCTTTATACTTCCAGCACAATTACTTAGAAATAGACCTATATTATATGATCTGAATGCTGGCAACGGGTGGAGGCCTGGTGACCTGTAATACAGGTTTTACAAAACCTACCTCAGGCACCAGTCTCTCACAATTGTTACGTTCACATCTGTCTTTTTGGCTACCCGGTCTAGGCGGCATCAAGTTCGTAGTATAGGTGGACATTTGCCAGATATAATTTCTCATTCATAATTGCCAAACCTTACTCTTTGTGATACATTAAAAAATTGAATCATCATTTGAATTCTTTGTTTTAAAAACTATGTTCTTGTTGAAAAACCCTTTACATAGTCATACATTGCCCGAATGACGACAATAGGCTTGGCCCCTATTTCGTAGTGGAATCAAATTCTAATGGGCAAAATGTGATTGTTAGATACACCTCTGCCTACTCCTTAGGGGATACAACCGTGAGCGTATGTATGTATGTATGTAACATTAATATACCTTTTTAATCATTGAAAAATTACAATTATATTTAATAATTCAATTGGTATGAAGTGCGCATTACCAAATTGATCAACATTGGGTTGCCACACAACCGTCTACCAACATAGGCTGAAGGTCCTGTGCACCATAATGGTAGGCCCAAGGCTGCACACGGTGTCGATATTGACCCAGATAATATGTAGAACACATTACTAACCGATATCTACGGCTTTTTTGTTCTAGAAGTTTTTCTTCAACAGAATCATAACCAATATTTGATTGGAATGAGAGTAACAGCCTTTATAACTCTGTACACAATTTTAGGTATTTTAATTCATTTATTCTCGACAACCAACTTATAACCGTCGTTCCGTCTTAAAAATCATTTACTTACATACATATATGCTCACGGCTTATTCCTGTCCAAGGTAAGCAGAAACGGTATGCTGACCAGATCGGCAGTACACTAAATAAATGCCAAATTAGAATCGCCAGTACCAACGAGCGCGTATGGCAGGACCGAATTCTGTATTAAAAATCACGAATTTTCCTAAAACGTTACTCACACGTGGTCAACTTATCGTCCCGAAAATACCACCTATTTCTTTTTTATGCGATAGGGGGTAAACGAGAAGACGGGTCACCTGATGGTAAGTGACTACCGCCGCCCATGGACACCCACAACTCAAGAGTCACAAGTGCGTTGCCGGCATTTTAGGTAGGAGTACGCTCTTTTCTTGAAGGTTTGGAGGTCGTATCGGTTCGGAAATACGGCTATATACAGTCGTGGTCAACTAATTAAGGACATTCAAGATAGTGGACAGCAATAACCGGCTATGTACATATAAATATAAAACCCTGTTGATTTCTCAGTAACTATTATTTGCATAATTTGATCCGATTATTATACTATAAATGGCTGTAAATAAAAGATTAAATGAATATAAAAAAGTGTTTAATATTAAAGGTTAACCATGTATTCAATTTAAGGTACAATTCTGTAGCTGGACATTTAATTAAGAACAGTAAAGTAAAATGAAAAATAGAGTGAAACAGAACTAATAATCTGCAGTATTTTAATTTCTTTAACAACTTCATTTTATTACGGGTAAAATCAGTACCCAGTAGCAAAACCTTTGTTAGTAATTACCGCTTGACACCGATGTGGCATAGACATTATCAGTTTCTGACATATTTCAACAGGAATGTTTGCCCATGCCTCACAAAAAGCTTCATTAAGTTCATCTAAAGTTGTGGTACGATAAATGGCAACTTTTTTCTTAATTTCGTGCCAAAGGTGCTCGATTGGGTTGAGGTCGGGGCTATTTGCTGGCCAATCTAGCACTGATACCGACTGTCTGTTAAGAAACGACTTGACTGAACGGGCTGTATGTTTTGGGTCGTTATCATGCTGAAAAGTCCATATAATAGGAAGATGTTCCTCAGCATAGGGAAGCATAGTTTCTTCTAATATTGCCTTGTATTGATGTTGGTCTAAGTTACCCTGAACTTTCCTCACAGGTCCCACTCCACGTCCAGAAAATGATCCCCACATTTTAATGTTTCCTCCGCCATGTTTTACCTGCTTTTTTGTGAATCTTGGATTCATTTCCGCTTTTACAGGACGCCGTACGTATTGCCTTCCATCTGAAGAAATCAAATTAACCTTGGTCTCGTCAGAGAATAATACATGTTGCCATTGGTCGTAGGTCCAATGTCCATATTTACGTGCAAACGCCAAACGTGCATTTCTATGCTCTTTCTTTAACAACGGTACTTTGCGAGCCACTCTTCCGAACAACCCTGCTTCTACCAGACGTCGTCGAACTGTCCTCGCTGATACACTGACTCTTTCGTCTGCCCCAAACACTTCATGTTTAATTAAAATAGAGCCTAGAAACGGATCTTTCTTAGCTAACCTGGTTATCATTCTATCTTCTTGCGGAGTTGTTTTTCTCGATCTTTTTTTTCTGGGCACATTTAAAGTTGTGTTATTGCGCCTGAAATGTTGCACTGCATTGCATACCATAGTTTTTGAACAATTTAAATATCCTGCTATCCTTCGGTATGACCAACCACGCTCGACAAACTTCATGATAATTTTTCGTAGTGTTGCATCGCAACTTTTATTTTTGCCCATTGTTCTTCAAAATAACTCTCAAAACTTGAAATTACAAATCTAGATTGCCGCCAAAACTACCACAAAGAATAGGAGAAGAAAGAAAATAATAATTGAGGTTCAGATTTTGAAACTAGAACGCAATATCTCAGTGTCCCTAATTAAATGGCCAGCCAGCATTCTTTGAACAAATAGCACTGTGATCATCTATCAGCTATACTGTAAAGAGGTTTAATGTTTAAGAAGTTGTTATTGTTTGTATAATTAGGCACATAAATGACTAATTATACTTACATGTAAAAGATGTGGAATATTGTTTAGACTCGTTGGAAAATAAAAAATAAATTCACAATTTGGATTAACTAGAGAGTGTCCCTAATTAGTTGACCACGACTGTATATACAGTGCCTAATTATACAAACAATAACAACTTCTTAAACATTAAACCTCTTTACAGTATAGCTGATAGATGATCACAGTGCTATTTGTTCAAAGAATGCTGGCTGGCCATTTAATTAGGGACACTGAGATATTGCGTTCTAGTTTCAAAATCTGAACCTCAATTATTATTTTCTTTCTTCTCCTATTCTTTGTGGTAGTTTTGGCGGCAATCTAGATTTGTAATTTCAAGTTTTGAGAGTTATTTTGAAGAACAATGGGCAAAAATAAAAGTTGCGATGCAACACTACGAAAAATTATCATGAAGTTTGTCGAGCGTGGTTGGTCATACCGAAGGATAGCAGGATATTTAAATTGTTCAAAAACTATGGTATGCAATGCAGTGCAACATTTCAGGCGCAATAACACAACTTTAAATGTGCCCAGAAAAAAAAGATCGAGAAAAACAACTCCGCAAGAAGATAGAATGATAACCAGGTTAGCTAAGAAAGATCCGTTTCTAGGCTCTATTTTAATTAAACATGAAGTGTTTGGGGCAGACGAAAGAGTCAGTGTATCAGCGAGGACAGTTCGACGACGTCTGGTAGAAGCAGGGTTGTTCGGAAGAGTGGCTCGCAAAGTACCGTTGTTAAAGAAAGAGCATAGAAATGCACGTTTGGCGTTTGCACGTAAATATGGACATTGGACCTACGACCAATGGCAACATGTATTATTCTCTGACGAGACCAAGGTTAATTTGATTTCTTCAGATGGAAGGCAATACGTACGGCGTCCTGTAAAAGCGGAAATGAATCCAAGATTCACAAAAAAGCAGGTAAAACATGGCGGAGGAAACATTAAAATGTGGGGATCATTTTCTGGACGTGGAGTGGGACCTGTGAGGAAAGTTCAGGGTAACTTAGACCAACATCAATACAAGGCAATATTAGAAGAAACTATGCTTCCCTATGCTGAGGAACATCTTCCTATTATATGGACTTTTCAGCATGATAACGACCCAAAACATACAGCCCGTTCAGTCAAGTCGTTTCTTAACAGACAGTCGGTATCAGTGCTAGATTGGCCAGCAAATAGCCCCGACCTCAACCCAATCGAGCACCTTTGGCACGAAATTAAGAAAAAAGTTGCCATTTATCGTACCACAACTTTAGATGAACTTAATGAAGCTTTTTGTGAGGCATGGGCAAACATTCCTGTTGAAATATGTCAGAAACTGATAATGTCTATGCCACATCGGTGTCAAGCGGTAATTACTAACAAAGGTTTTGCTACTGGGTACTGATTTTACCCGTAATAAAATGAAGTTGTTAAAGAAATTAAAATACTGCAGATTATTAGTTCTGTTTAACTCTATTTTTCGTTTTACTTTACTGTTCTTAATTAAATGTCCAGCTACAGAATTGTACCTTAAATTGAATACATGGTTAACCTTTGATATTAAACACTTTTTTATATTTATTTAATCTTTTATTTACAGCCATTTATAGTATAATAATCGGATCAAATTATGCAAATAATAGTTACTGAGAAATCAACAGGGTTTTATATTTATATGTACATAGCCGGTTATTGCTGTCCACTATCTTGAATGTCCTTAATTAGTTGACCACGACTGTATATATATATATATATATATATATATTGAGAAACGATATTAGAGCCCAGCGCTAGTTAAAACCGTCGACCGTCGGGGATCGAGTTCTTAAGTGGAGTCTCGGCAAACATAGCGTAGGTCGCCCACAGGGCAGGTGGAGTGACGATTTGCACAAGACAGCTGGCTAGAGCTGGATGCGAGAAGCCGAATATAGATCGAAGTGGCGTGCAATGGGAGAGGCCTATATCCAGCAGTGGACTGCGGTAGTCTGATGATGATGATGATGATGATGATGATGGCAGTTAAAACGTAACATGTATTCTATGAACTAATTTCTTTGTATAGGTATATAGATTTTGGTCGTGAACGTTATTTCGGAATACCCTCAGTCACTCCCGCTCTTTAAAACGCTTCTATTGACACATGTCAAAATCCATCAAAGCCGTCTAGCGATTTGGGTTCAGCGTTTTTCTTTATATGCACTCGTAAACACCCTTCTTGCTCAAGTTAAGTTCTATAATAGTTATCTGAAAGACACTAAATTAATTTCACTCAGCGGCTCATAGTGACGTAATCGGGCTCTTTTCCAAATATCACCAGCAAACAGTGAGATTGTTTTCAAACACAATGTTTCTCAAGCACACGGACGCCTGATCAATGACTATTGTACTCGTAACAAGAATATTGGAGTCCCTGTTTTTATACGCATGGCACAAATATTTTTTATGTTAAATAAATGAATGAAGTAATTAATAAAACATCTTTATATAGGGATCCCTTTAAGTTTATTAATTATTTCTATCCAATTTTGCAGACAAATACTAAAATTGCAAAAAAAAAATTGTTAAACGGCCACATTATTAATTTTCATTTTCGGTGGAGGCTTTTTCTGAACTGGTTCACTACCCAAACTGTTTAAAAAGATACCTCAAATGTCAAAATCCATGGAGCCGTCTGGGCTCTTCCTCCTACCTCCTAGCTCAGTAGGGTAATAGTTCCGTTTTACGAATTGTTCAAATTAAGCTAGATTTTAGTTTTAGTTTACTAGAGATCGCCCTGAGGTTTACTTTGTTTGTAATAATAACTGCACTGCACAAATGCACGTTAAATCTGACCCTCTTCCCGCAGCATAATCTTAAGACGAGAGAACTTTCCAACTGTTAACAGGACGTCCACGAAACTTGATATAGTTACACATTGAATCATGAGTGTTCTAAAGTTAACCACGATCTGGCTGCTGAATCCAGGATTGGCTCCAACGAGGAGACTTTCCAAGTCGTAAGAGTATACGAAACTTTACATACGCATTATTGATTAATTGCAATTGTATGTATACGAGTACTATACTAGCCAAGTTTCTATCATCTTTACTGTTCCAAACAGGTTTATTATCAAATTACAGATTAAATAAATATATATATATAATAAATGAAATATCGTGCAAATGTATGTAACTTGTAATCTTTTTATCTATTGCAGACGAGATCACATCGTCGTTCCGTCGGTTCGGCCCGCTGGTGGTGGACTGGCCGCACAAAGCTGAAAGCAAGAGCTATTTTCCGCCCAAGGGTTACGCCTTTCTACTGTTTCAGGTATGTCTATCAAAATATTTTGAGACATCATTAATAAGATAATTTAAGAGTATAGATACATGTGATGATACAGATCAGGCGTGAAGCTATCGTATGCGTGAAGCTATCGTATGAAGTGGACCAGGCAAGAAACTCCATGACTCTTCTTCAACATGATAAAAAATTGTGGTTAATTGCGTAAAAAGTGCAATAAATATATAGATAATTCTTAAATATAACATACTTGCACATTATTGCCATATTAAAGTAATGTCAGGAGATGGCATGACCCATCATCCAACTCATCATCTAATCGAAGGCAGCCGAATGACGACACATGCGCTACCATTGACAGGATATCTAGGCCTGCATGGTATACTCAGAACTGCAAGGCAACATAAAATAATAAATATTTCTTTCTAGTGACAAACTTGTACAATTAAAACCAATGAAAATTACTCAATGAATAAAAAAATATATTACAAAAGTTACACAACGCCGCCTACACTCAAATTAAACATAGCCTTTTGCTATGGGGTTCAGGTAAATGGATAGAATAACTTCATTGTATAATAAGATTTATCACACAATATTGTACTTATTACGTAACTTTAGCGGCCTTCTCGCAACTGGCGCTCGTTTTCAGCCAACCCTTTGCTGGAGAGAGAAACAGAATAGAAAAGAGGGCCTGCAAGGTACAACTGATGCGTGTGAACCAGTCTAGCCTCAATAAACATTAATTCGTAGACACACACATATGCACATAAGCTCCTACTAAATAAATACATAATACAAATGGTTGATGTACATATATTACAAGTTCGTGCAAAACTCCACGTTAAAATTCTTGGACCATAGCACTTTGTGGCTTCTATAAATTTAAGCAATAGTTAAATATACAAATATAGTTAAATATATTATATATACAAATTTGGGGAGACACGAGTCTCATAAGCTATGACAAATACTTAAATTTAAACAAGTTGTTATATATAGTATGTTAATTATACAATACATTTTGTCTGATGAAACCTGAACGTCGATAGTGGATCTCTTGTTACTACTTACCCTGGAGTTGGTTTATTTAGTTTGCAACGACACGACACTTTGATTCAAAGCATGTTTTGTAGGTTTTTAAATTATTATAAATCTATATTATTATGTTAATTTCAGGACGAGAGCTCAGTAGCAGCTCTGATGGAAGCGTGCATAACTGATGACGACAAGCTGTATCTGTGTGTCTCTTCACCAACGATCCGCGACAAGCCGGTGCAGATCCGGCCGTGGCGGCTCGCCGACGCGGACTTTGTGCTTGACGCTAGCATGTCCCTCGACCCCAGGAAGACTGTCTTTGTGGGGGGAGTGCCGCGCCCGCTGAAGGCTGGTGAGTCACTACTGTCCACTTATTATTTGACAAATTAGCAGTTTGGTAGAAGGTGACGCAATGGATTGGACTGTTATGTCATATGGTATATACACAGCCCCCGGATGGCAGATAGAAGAATTGCCCTTGTTTGCGAGACCAAATTCCAATTGGCAAATGTGTTTCATACACCTCTACCTAACCCTTCGGGGTATGTTCAGTAAGTAGTGTATGTATATAGAAATACATAATATAAAAAAAACAATGTTCGTTAGTAGCTTTTGGTATAATTAACGTAGGTACTCTAAACACGAATGCCGGTGTGCACTGTAGTTATAAATAGAAGGATAACTGTCGAGCCGCCATATTGCCTGGCATTTGGCATACAACTTAGAAAAGTAATGTTTAGCTAACAACTATTGAAGTACAGTTTCATAACTTTGAAATAATAATATAATTCTCAAATATATCTCTAAAGATAGTTTTGCTGTTTATATTTAAATATGTAGAATCTCTAAAGATAGTTTTGCTGTTTATATTAAAAAAGTACTATTGTACACAACCTTATCTAGGTTGTGTAACTACCATAGTACTTTTTTCGACAAGTTTAAAATGAAGTTTGTCTTATTTGAACCTTATTGCTCATTTTACGGATAGCTATGGACCTTAGCGGTCTCCTTCGTACTGGAAGTTTATTATATTACTACAACTACTTTCATTTGTACTCTTTAATTAGTAGAAAATAAAAGCGAATATAATTAAACGATCTGTTCTGGTTTCAGTGGAGTTGGCAATGATAATGGACCGATTGTACGGTGGCGTGTGCTACGCGGGAATCGACACGGATCCAGAGCTGAAATATCCAAAGGTGTTTATAATTACCCAAGATTTTCCCACTTCCAATTGTAATCCTGGCTTCAGTGGAAATTGTTTAAATTTGGCCAGAATCGCGTCTTGTACGCTTGTAGTGATAATGGTAAAAGATCTGAAAGTGTGCGATGTTTTCTCGCATCTAATGGATAATATGGATTAGGTTAGTGTACTCATTATTGCTGCCTGAGCAATTTAACTTATTCGTGTGGTTCTCGATGGATTAAAAAGTGCCACGCCAGGGAAAAGCACTCGATTGCCCCTATAACACGATAGCATGACACTAACACGAGAACTTATTTCTGAACAGGGTGCGGGTCGCGTGGCGTTCTCCAACCAGCAGTCGTACATCGCGGCCATCTCCGCGCGCTTCGTGCAGCTGCAGCATGGAGACATCGACAAACGCGTAGAGGTGAGTGAACACTCTGGACCTGGAGCTAGTAGCATAGACATGTGACCAGCACATACGCAATGCTGCTTCTTAGTTTTGGTACGAGTCGTGAGTCCCTTTCGCACACTACATGTGTTTTGTCAGTCGTTCGAAGTCGTTCTCTCCAAAACGTTTATTAGCACTTCTTTATTATATTAGTACACGTGAACTTAACAGCAATGATACAAGCATTGATTTATACGTTTTAGGTGAAGCCATATGTCCTGGATGATCAGATGTGTGATGAGTGCGCGGGCGCGCGCTGCGGGTCCAAGTTTGCGCCGTTCTTCTGCGCCAACGTCACTTGTCTGCAGGTAAATTGTTGTTCAGTCTTGGCGAAACACCATCTTGAATTACTGTCGCAAATACCAGATATTCAAACACGTTACTATATTTAAAAATAATATCCCCCAAAAAAAAGTTTGTTACCTACGATTAATGAAAAGAACCAGTTTACGTGGTTGAGCCATGCTTATAGGCGGGGAGCCGGTAACACTGAAAGTCCCGTCATAGCGGAAGCAAAAAAAAAAATATTTAAATAAATAGAACATAAGTATAGGAATAAATTAAGCTCGGTATGCGTGGATTTGTGTTTGTGCTATTGCCGAAACAATGTAAAAAAAGAAATATAAAAAAAATGGAAAAATGTTTTACCGTCATCGCGGATATTAATTGTTTTTTATGTATTCGACAGTAAATTTTATTGGAATTTAGAAAAAAATCACGCAAACCACTTTTTCTTGCCGGATGGGCCTGGCATACCTATTTGAAGTGTGTGATGAGGGCTAAAATTTCTCCATCATGCCGGAAACTTTTTTTATTCATTTTTGTTATTTTTAAAAATATCTTGGTATGCGCGCACAAAAACTGCCGGAAAAATCCCGCATACCATCTTGAAGTGCATAGACTATATTAGCATCTACTCCAAAATGTTCAATACATTTGCAATCTACGCACACCGAGCTTAATTTATTCCTATACTTATGTTCTATTTATTTGAATTAAAATTTTTTGATTCCGCTCTGACGGGACTTTCAGTGTTACCGGCTCCTGGACTATTAGGCACGAAAAGGCCTCACTAAAAACCGGTTGTGCAGCAACACTTGCGTTGCATTTCCCCGAATTTAGTGAGGTTTCCGGAGGCCAAACTCCCCTGACCTCCCCTGACCTCCCGCCGCTTTTCCCATCTCCTAATCCCCTTTTTTCCCGTTATCCCTCATCACCATCAGTCCAGTTGCAGGTGTCCCTGGAACGGCGGTTGTCACATCAGGTGACCCGTCTGTTCGTTTGCCATAAAAGGCTATGCTAATTTTATTCATTTTATTTCAAAATCATCGTTTTGATTCGATAGTCAACTTGTATTTTTATTTCCTTAAAATAATATCCCTTTATGCAAAGACATTTTTTTTAACAATAAACAATAGTCCCGTCATAGAGCCATTATCATCATCATATATCAAAGAAGGGTGGTTTTTACTGATATATATATATACACATACTATAATTACGATTTTAATTTTGGATATATACATAAATAAATCTTTATTACCTTGAGTAAAATCACTTGTACTGTTCCACAATATTTATTTAATAAACCTGGCCGGTGTCGCGTTACGGTATTTTCAAAGGGTTCCAACAGCTTCGGAAGTTAGTGTAGAACTAATATCTTGTATGTAATAATAATATAATAATGTCGGTATTAATATAGATTACAATGTTTATACATTAAACATATAAGATAAGATAATTTTATTTGCTTAAACGAGTATGCGAATGAGTAAGACATGTTTTGCCTGTAAGGCGTGTTAATATTAAGAGCATGCACTAAACTGGAAGCAGATTTATTATTGTGCTATTAACAGTTACGACAGTTAAGAATACTGTTAATACAGAAAATATTAAATACACAAGAATAAAAAACAAAATATAATTAATCATCCACTCAATAACATAATATATATTAGGCTAAATTGATATGATATTAAATATTTAATACAAAATTATTTGTTTTAGTCATAGTTGCAATGTCACTTATATATAATATTATCATTTAGAAATTCTTCAATATCATAATAAATAATACAATATTTTTGGGTCAGATGTGGAATATTAATTAAAAAAGAGCAAATTCTGCTGATGGCAGATCTTGTATTACGATTCTTTAATTTATTTACACGAATCAATTACAATTTCACACAGCTCAAATTAATTAAAAGAAGGAACAAATCAATGCAATAATTATAACGGACTTACAAGTCACACCGACGCAAACCGGCAGAGCTTCCGCTCGCGACGAAATCACAAAATGTAGTAATCGTGAACTATCTGGTATCATCTCACCCCTATTGAGGGGGGTGGGGAGACTATTTGAAGCTCTGGGCTTATAGTGGTTTTCCTCGCAGCTCACCACTGTGAGCCGGTCATTGGAGTTAGCTCACCGGCCTCGAGGTTTGCTCGCCGATCGCTCCTCTGAAGAGGGGTCCAGCGAGCCGCCTGCGAGAGGTCGGTGGTTGGCTATCTACATCCGATGGCAAAGCCAATGCCCCGCTCGAAGGAACTGATATGAGCTCCCGAGCGGGGCGTTTGAGTCGCCTCCGGATGAGTGTTGTATCGTCTGTATGTGGGAGCGGAGCAATACCTACCAGGTGGGGAAGTTTCGAGCGGTCAGCCTGCTCAAACATCCCCGTGGCGAGTCTGCTCACAAACTCCTTTATAGGTTCCCACTTGAGGTCTCGGTGGATTGTTGCATTCCTGAGGTACCTGGGGGCGTCGACCACCATGCGAAGGCAGCTGTCCTCTACAGCCTGCAAACGTTGGCGCGATGCCCCTGCTATCAAGTTATACCAGGCCGGCCCACCGTAAGTGAGGCGAGACCTGATATATGTTTTGTAAATCCCTAGTTTGGCACTTACTGGTAGTCTGAAGGATAGCAGACGACGCAGCTACGTCCGCGCAGCTCTGGCCTTCGCTGTGATGGTCTCGAGGTAGTGATTCATCGACATTGATCTGTCGATGGTGATTCCCAGGTACTTGACCTTTGGGGACCATGGGATGTCCTCTTCCATCAGACGCAGGTTTGGCGGGTAGTGTGCCATACCGGTTATCATCGCCTGGGTCTTCGACACGTTGCACTTGAGCCTCCATCGCTTCAGCCAGCCCGGAAGGGCTTCGAGTGTGGGGCGCAATTTCCGTGCAGCGTGTGCGGCGTTGCGTGAACTTGACAAGTACGCGGCATCGTCTGCAAACAGTGCCAGCTTGACGTTTTCGACTACAGGGATGTCATCCGTGTAGTGGGCGTACAAGGCCGGTGACAGACAGCTCCCTTGCGGGACTCCGGCACTGATGGTTTTGATTTCCGATGTGGTATCCTCTATAGCCACACGGAAGGTTCTCTGGGTCAGGAACGATGCCATGATCGCGACTACTTTTCGTGGTAGAGACGATGTCGACAGCTTGTGGATGAGACCTTCATGCCACACTCTGTCGAACGCCTTCTCCATGTCGAGCATCACGGTCACCGTGCTCACGCCCTTGTTCAACCACATAGTCATGTCGTCTAGGACACAAGTCAGCTGGAGCGTGGTGGAGTGCTCCTGACGAAATCCAAATTGCTCGGGCCTCAGCCGGATGTGGGGTTGAGCCCTTACTAGCAGTAAGCGCTCGAACACCTTGGACGTCGTCGAGAGGTGATGTGAGGAGTGTGATGGGCCGGTAGTTCTCCGGTTTTCTGAGGTCCTTGCCGGGCTTCGGATACGATACCCGACCCCGCTTCCAGATGTTAGGGAAGTGGCCGGTCCTCAGGATACCGTTGAACAGTTGTGTCAACGCTATGAGTGATTTCAGTCGCTGCAGTGCAGTGTTCGGTATTCCGTCTTCACCAGGTGCTTTCCGTGGGTTGGTTTTCCTGATGGCAAGGGGCCTCAAGAGGTAGATATGGGTTGCCGCCTCTATCTCTCGAGTGTGGTCTTCGTCTTGATTGTCGTGAGGTGTGAACTGTTTTTCGAGGCTGTTCGCGATGATCTCGGCACGGTCTTGAGCTTTGTAGCGTATTTAATCGTGAACGTTCCTTGCACTGCCTTTTATAGGTAGCGAAGACCTACTAACACCAGAATGATGTATAAAAAAAGGTGTGGTGTCGTGGGAGACCAGAGAGGAACGAAGTTTCTAGAAGAAAAACAAAAACTACTTTACAAAATTATCTTAACACCTTTATTTTATTTACAATGATTTATAAAATTACATAATAATAATATACAAAGAAACTATTAGCTATTAGCTATTTACATGAATAATAATAGCTGTAATAATAATAACATTCACCCGTAGACTATACATTAGACACTGTGTAGTCATTATACATAGACTATACAAAAAAAAACACTTGTTTTTAACCTTAAGTGTTCCTATAATAAACGGGGTTTTCTAATGCATAAAGTCTTATTCTTATATATCAGAATGGATGGAACGTTTTCTCCAGAGGACCAACCTTCTTTTAACATTTCGAAAATACCCATGATTAGTTTAATGTTAATAAATTATTTTGTTATGATTGGAGTTAATTTTTCAAATCGGAATAGCTGTTTTTGCAGTGCGCTCAAACACTCTGCTTCTATACATATAAATAGAGATAATTTCTAAAATAAAATGTATAATTCCAGTACTACTGCGAGCACTGCTGGGCCACGATCCACTCCCGTCCGGGGCGGGAGTTCCACAAGCCGCTTGTCAAGGAAGGCGCCGACCGTCCGCGCGCCGTGCCCTTCCGCTGGTGCTAGGCGCACCGCACCGCACCACACATCGCCACATCACGCAACGGCACGCCACGACACACCACACTACACCGTGCCACACCACGCGACCGGGCCCGGGCAGGGGGAAGTGGGAAGCAGTAGAGGCGATGGGTTTAATGGTTGTTGTGATAGTGATGATGATGAGTAATGGTAGTGATGGAGTGGGTTATTGATAGAAGTGACGGTTGAGTATGTGATGCTTGTATTGATTGATGATGATAGTGTGTAGATGGTTTGATGAAGGGTTGGGGTGGGGTTATGAGTGAATCTTAATGATGGTATTGTTGGTCTGTGAATTGTCAGTTAATTTTGCAATCGCAAGGTTAAAACCACTTACTACTGCATCACACTTGTTTCTTATTGTATTAAAAGTATATAATTTGTTTCTCACTTCCCCTTGGGCGCGTAGGTACCCTCTTGTCCAACACGTGGTGGCCGCTGGCCCAAAACAATTGATGTACTCGCGACATTGGGTAGTATTCGTATTTTGAAAATGTTATCGGGTAGTATTAAGGGTAGGTTTGAATAAGGACTCTTTTTTGTCAGTGTGTAAGCCACTTTTTTCAAGGAACAGCATTTCCCTGATTAAAATGACTTCCACATTTTCCTTCTAAAAATTCATTTTTATATCTGTTTGACCCCAGTACTACCCGGAAGGTTACACCACGCTGCAGTCTCCCTTTGGAGTTAAAATATATTTTATGAAAATATATTTTAATTTTGCAAATAACATCTGCCCAATTCACACATCTGACCATTAGAATGGAATTGGTAAAAACTAGTCTAAATACTGGCAACACTTTTCAATAAATTGCCAGATTGTATAAATCTTCACGACGCCTTAAAGGGTTTTTTGGTAGAATTATTTAATTAGTTAAAATATTCCTCTAGTAAAAATAATTACCTCTTATATTGAATTAAGTGGCGTAAGTCTTAGTATAGTACCACTTACCTCTGCTTGCCAAGCAAAGATAGTCGTGAAGATAATTTACACTTGGACTAGTTTTTTAAGTATAATCGTACCAACCGACTAGTAATATTACGGATGGCAACACTAGTTAAGCGTTAAAACAATGCTAAGCAGTGATAGTTGAGCTAAAATGGACATATTAGCCTTGCTGATTTTTGGACATCGATTTCAAGAAGTTACTGCGTCCTGCATAATGTGTGCAATTGCTTTTTTTCTCAATAATATACCGAAAAATTTAACATGTTTACATTTGATTCTAATTTATATAGGTTAGTAACTAACCTTTGAGATTGTTCTAAAGCTATTCGCTTTCTTAGTCGATCGCGCATAGTCATAATTGTAATGGTTATAGAATTTACCAAAAACTATCCAAGTGTGTATGAGACCACGCGCACTGTAGGGTTCCGTAGATTTTTTAAGAATTTTCTAAGTTTACAACTATTGCTCGGTTACTTGTAAAGTATACATAGCTGTGATGGTTTTCCTACTCACTTTTTTATATATAGCATAGACGTATTTGTTTTTATTTTTTAATCATTCATAACTGACAGAAGGGGGAGGGACTTCTTAATATAACAAAATCAAAGAATCGTTTTTAGATACCCGCAATATTTTTAAAATTGACACCCTCGCACCTTGGGATAAATGAAATGTTACCCCCACTGTTATGAGCAAGGGGTATCTTTAAAGAAAAATTTCGACGAGGTAAATGTCTGCCAAATTACAGCTTTAGTAGTACTAAGGGTCTCTGAGGATTACCTTGCCCGGATGGCCAGGGCAAAACGGAGCCCTAAAGTTAATGGAAACTCTTGCAAATCGATGTTCCAAAATCCCGTTCAGCAATCGAACATACTTCGACGTGCGAACAATTAACTGAAACATCCCAAGTTTAATATTAAGCAAAATGTTATAGAAAGCAAGTACAAGACGTCGATTCAATAAAACTATTCAGTTTTTGCGGATACTTCAACGAGAAACAGAAGATAATAGATAGAGTACGAATACTTTTTAATAAAGATTGCCAACGATAAAAGTGGTAGAAATTGTTAGTTTCCGCAAAAAAAGTTTTATTGAACAAAAATTCGATTTAAGCAAAATATGTATTCAACACTTAGCTAGTTTTCCGTTGTCGTATGTGGATAGGTAAGGTCAATCTGTCACGAGATAACGCATTCGCGATTTGTCGCATTAAATGGCGACAGTCACGTTGTGTACGCTCATTTATCGTAAGATACTAAGCGTAAGACATAAGTGGAATGTCTAATTTTTAAAAACATTACTGTACCTGTGTAGCTAGAGACAATTTGCTAACATTTTTCCTTTTATTTCGTTAAGACTATCGATTGGATACTGGTGCCGTTTTCTTGTCCCGTTCGTAGAGATTCTTTAGTAATACATCTGATGGGACAAAGTTCTGACCTAAGAAGCAGCCGCTTTAATGTTTTACACACAAGTTTTATTCACCATCCAATCATTCCCTGTTTGAAACTCCGGTTTAAATGTATATCTTTATAAAACTTGGTATACAACAGGTCGATGAGATTTAATGTAACAACAAACTCACATACCGTTAATGTTGTAATTGACTATTTTCTTGGAAATTCGGATTTAATTTAAGTACCTGATTTTACACATTGATTCAACAATAGGCAAACTGACGGCCCTATTCCATCTTGACCAGTTTTCTCGCGGATGGCGGTATTAAATAATATTGGGCTCGTTAACGTTTCGGCAAGGGAGGCGGTAGGGAATGTTTTAGTACAAACTTTAAACGAAACGGTTACCATTTTGGCTGTAGTCTTGCTCTGCAAGTTCAGTGGGGATGTTAGTTAGAGCCGTTATGTATCAGAACTATATAAAGGTGCTGAAAGGTTACTCTCCACTTTGAATTCTAAAATAACGATCTCTTATTAGCTGCTAGACCACCATAGTTTGGAAAGTTACCACTGTAAAACTAACTGTGTCCTTTCAAGCTCGTGCAAACAGTCCCCACACCTTTTTATTTTAGTATTTAAAAGTAATATATAAAATAAAACTATTTTTTTTTATGCCGGGGTAGTGCAATAGACGGTAGAATAGTATCTAAAATCAAGAAGACACTAATGGCCCTAATTTCTTGCATTTTAGGACCAGTAGTGTGTATTTTGAAATTATTTAAGATATATATGATATAACCTTATTAAACATAGTGTAAATAGAGGAAGGGTTTCACAATTAAGCGAGCGCGCTTGCTTCACTTGGGATTGTGACTAACTTGTTGTGGAGAGGGCGTTTACTATTAGGGATTATATAAAAGGCATTTTGAAGTCCTTTATAAATTTAATACACATGGTTACCACGACAAGTACTTGTTGAGCCCTCAATTTTAAGTTTACTTAAGTCATAATTGGGGCGAAATTGTAATATTATAGTCTCCTTATTAAGTTCTGAATCAAAGCACTGACAGCAAATGTAACGAACAGACACGACATTGTCAAACAATAAATTTCAATTTTGATATTTGAACGTCTTTGGTTTGAATGAAGAGTTCTGCTCAATTTATGTTAAACCATGAAACGTATTAAAATAAATGCTTGTTAATCCAACAAAGCCCTCCTCCCATTTGCAGTTTGACACTTTTGACGTGACAACGTCAAAAATGATGAATGCCGTCTGCACGCACGAAAAAGGATGACGCATTGTCCCGTTGCGCTCATTGTACGCTTGCGCCGCATCTATCTCTCTTCCACTCGATTGGCCTATGCGTCCGAGGAGAAGAAAGACGTTGTTATGACGTTGTCACGTTAAACTATTGTCCGTAAACCCGACTGTACAGACAACCAATTATTTTTGCTCCACTCTGCTATTTTTGATCATGTAATGTTAACCTTGGGTAACATTACTAAATATACTAAAGTATCTGCATAACACTGCTAAATCAATTCATAGTCTCGGGACGATTTGTTATGTCTCGACAAAATTGTTTTTCAGTAAACATGTACTTAAGATCTAGTAGAACATGAATGGATACACTGTATGGAGTTAGATAACGTATCCCGAAAGACCACGGAAATAAAATAGACTGTAGTATAAAAGACTTGCGCGAATTTTTCGATGATTTTTTTCATTATTTCGATGCGGTTTTTATGTGTTGTGTGGTACATTTTTTCGGAAATTATCATGAGGCTTAATAGTGCCTTGAAGTGGCGTATGAGTTTGGTGTACCCCTCCCGACGTAGCTCGAATATAGGTCTGTTGGCCCGTTTCACTGACACTTATGATGAACCAAGTTTCGTCACTTTCCAGGGTTGGCTCCAAATAGAATTATTCTAAGGGCCAATTTTACTACAATATTCCCTTTATTGTAATCTTCATAATTGCGGCCGGGGTAAAATTGCCCCCCCCCCCCCTAAACTTTAAGTAGATACAATTTGTATTAATAGTAGAAGCATTCTTAGTAAAAATTGCCATTGACACATCGTGAGACTCTTGTCCTTAAAAATGTTTAAGTATTAATCAATTAATGTAGACAAAATATTTGGAGGGAAGAATAATATTATATTTTTCTTAGTATTTAGAAATGTATAGTAGCTATTTGACGGCAGTGGGTCTCAACGATGTGCACAGAGTTTAATAAAACGCACGAAAGTGTGAAGCTCTCAACGATCTGACGGTTAATTTCTGGAAATTTTAATAAACCAGTGTTCTTTAGTTTTACTGCTAACATCATGTACAATATATATCTATATACTATATATATATATCATTTTATGAAAGTCAAAAATTACTTCTACGATCTGGTATATTATAAATTTCCAGTTGAGTTGGATCGCTTAGTAAATTAATAGTTTCAGTATAAATAGTAAAATGTGAATACGATTTCTCTAAATAGTTTCCTAGATAAAAAATATTTAAAAAACACGCCTCGATCGCCCCGTACACCTTTTGTAGGATCCATTTTCACTTGCACACTTTGTATCATTAATTTTATTGTCGACTGATTTTCTTTTTCTACTGCATTTTCAAACTTGGTAGTTTTCAAAGATTTATGGCTACACTTTTGAAAGAAATTTTTGTTTGTAGTGTAAGTATTTTCTGCGTCGATGCAACGAGTTGTTTTATTATAAAATTTATTTTTACGTTTTATTTGTGAATTTCGTACACTCGTTCGTGTTTTTGGTGGTTCTTTTTCATGAAATTGCTCAATGGGTTTTGTAAATTGTTTAGTACTCCCTACTCCCTCCTAGCTGAAATGAGTATGGCGGGCGATAGTTGAATGTATGGTCGCACTGTCCCATTTTGTATTTTTGTATTTTTATAAAAAAAGTAAATAATGTGAATTCGGATGTGGTTTTTTTACTTTACGCGCAACGTTGTAGTGAAACCTTGGGGGGAAACTTTTATATAATTACAACAGATCTTCGAGTATCTTAATAGCATTGAAAAGTAGCCTTTGGAAGGCTGAGAAATATATCTGATCAGTATTAAAAAAAAAACAATAAAATATTTCTCTTGAGTATTACAACACAAACTATCAATATTAAAATGCTTTACAAATAACAACTTGCATTCAAAATGAAAAATCTTGAAGATCTGTTCAACCCAGGGATTAATAAAATAAAAATTGGTGTTAGATTAAAATACCGAGGTGTGTTTGGGATATGTGGTCTGCTGCGAGCGGTGGGCTAGATGCGCACTACGCCTAAGGCTTATGACGATTTGCACCGTCATTTTAAGGACTGGCGAATGGAAAGGCATTGCCAACGATGCACTTGAAACAGGATTATATTTGAAAAATCTTTGCATTGTATGTCTGGTTGGAAAACCAGTGAAGTTGAACGTACAGATTACCGATGTCTTTCCTGCCAGCTTATTGCTTTTCTATCATAACGTTTGGTAGATCGCGGAGGATTTTTACTAATTTTGCTATTTAGTTAATATATCGCGCGGGGGAAAGTTTCAATTCGTCCTCCTTGTCTTTACATAGGTTTTCTCTTGAGGTTTTTGTAACCTTTTTTCCTTAAGTTGTAATTCCTAATGTCGCCTCGCATTATTTTAGTTTTGACTATCGTTTAGTTTCTTATTCTGTGGCTAAGTGCGGCAATGACGCGGCAAAGTATGACAAATTTCATGAAGCGTTGATTAAATAGATTTACAATTTTGTCCGTCGGTGCTTTTTTTTTTCGCGTTATTGCGGCGCATTTTCATGGTGATCGTCTACGTTTTGAAGGCATCTGTAGCGTTTGAAAATGAAAATATTATGTTGTTGATTTGGAGTATAATTTAGTTTGTTGAGGCGGGGCGACCGTATTATCTCGCACGTATTATAGTCGCTAGTTTGTAGGTTGTTTTGTCGACGCCGTCGCTAAGCGGCCCTCGTTCACGTTTGTACGTTGTCTGTTTTTTCTATGGACGGGTGTGCTGTTCTCATTAATTTTAGATCGTAATTTTGTCGTTTGCATATCACTGCGTGCGGTCACAGGCGGGGGGCGGCGCGGTGTCGTTCTTATACATTTTTTGACGTGAAATTTGTATCTTTATAAATGAATTGTTGTTGTTGATTGGTGTATCGTCCCCCACGTTGCTCCCGAGTGAGTTTCGCACTTCACATACTGTACATAGGAGTTAGGACAACAAAATGTTTAAAAAAATTGCAAAAAAAAAGTTTTTTACGATTACGTCGGTGGCGAAACGGAATTAGTAAAATTTTTTGCATCTTAGCATTGTCCGTGTCGCCCGGGCGAGTTTTGTAAATTCTTGTGCTAGAGTTTTTAGTGAAATTAAAATAGCAAAGAGTAGCGCAATTTAACTAACCTAGTTGAGTCTAATTAATGTACCTAATATCTTGTGCCGTTGCTAGGACAATATTATTATTTTTTAACATAAAAATCGATTGCACTGTTTTACCTTCTGGTGTTCTATCACCGTTTGTATTCATTATTTGAACGTAGCAATGGTATGTCTAAAATTGTTTTCCGATTCATGGGCTCTTGTTTAAATGTGATCTAATATGCTCAGTGTAAGTTTATTCATAGTATTGGCGTGATTTATGCCGTATTGTCAATGAAGTCTCTCTTAGAAGTCTCATCTGAACTGTTCGTCGAATATTTAGGATTGTGTTTCAAAAAGTCTTAATCCAAAGGCATGGCAGAAATATCTATGAAATAGTAGAAATGATTTAGTTACGACTTTTTGAGACACCATAGCAGAGCCCACATTATAATTTAAATTAATTTGAAATAAGACTTATATATTTTTATATGCAGTTGTTTCATTCATTGTTATATATAAAATCAATTTTGTTGACATTGTGAGAATAAATTTTTCGCCAGCGGTTTGGTTGCGCCATTTGGGCTAACATGCTCTGTAAGAATTCTACAACACCTAGTGACAGATTTAGTGAGAAATAATTAAGGTTAATTTTTAAGCATTCATTTAGTCTTAGGAAAGTATTTTAAATTAAATGTACGTTGTTGGTGAAGTTGGGAATGCAGAAAAAAGTTGTTAAGCTTGGCTGTAACTAACAGTACAGTACTACATCGCATATTAAGTATTTTATCCACATTCCGATCGTAATATAGTCCTTTTTACTTTCCCACAAATGGAAGTCAAGAATTTGCCATAACACTGCCCCGCAAACTGTGTGGCTGTGTTGCTTACCACAAAATACCAATACAAATATGTTGATAAAACCGTCTAGAATTCTATATTTCCATTGTGGGTTAGCGGGTGCGGGGACTACTGGGAATTCATCTTTTAGTGTCGAAGATACGAATTTTCTGACCGGCAACAGCCAACACTTCTGTATTCCCGTTCACGATCACCGATTGTTAGCCCACAGAGCGCCAACCAGCATTCTGCAGTTTGTCGGCCTCGACTCGCTTTGTTTCACACCCGTGGATTACTTTACTATTGTGAGATATTAAAATGAATTTGAAACTTTCGCCCTGTGTTTGTATTGTAGTTTGCTTATGGGGTAGTGCAATGTTTGCCTTCTTGCGGGGGTGACAGCGTGGTTTGTTGTGACGAAAAATAAAGTGAGATTTTTGTTGTGGTCATGAATAGGTTCATGGCATTTACGTATCTTTAAGCCACAGTTGGTAGTCGCGCCTATCGCAAATCTAATCTAAACAAATTAACCTACGAAAGTGACTGTTTCCATCTATCTACGCTATGCTTCACAAATATCTATGTAACTTTTTAGGTAGGTAAATCGACACCTCCCAAAGTGAAAACTTCTAGAAATGGACCACGTAATGACTGGTATATAGGTAGGTACCTACCTACTCTATATAGGTCGGTAGTATGTTCTACGCTATTTCATAAACATATACCTACCCAGGTACTACCTTTAATATTAATAATTCTCGCAACAAAACTCTCCTAAACTTCAAACCAAAGCTGTAATCTCCATTGTCTCGCATACCTATTACTTTTGTATGTAAGTACATAATATTTTAGTTACATCTTTGTAGTTTCGACCAAAGACAATCATGCGGCCCAAAGTTACCTACCAAAAAGACATATTTGATTCCTATTTTTACTTAATTTCCGGTGGGAAAATTCCACTTTTTTCTGTAAACAGTTTTTTCATCACCTGCTTGTTTTGATATATTTTTGATGTTATTCCTATTTATTTTTTACCAATTTTTGTATAACTTTTTATCGATTAGTAGTTTATATTCACTAGTAGTTTAGTGTTAAAGTTTTTCAGTATTTTTTTCGAGTTTTTTTTTTCTATTATAGGTAATTTTACACAGATTAGTATAAGCTTTCAGCGAATATAAAGTTTTTGCACGTTGGCCGTAAAATAAGGTATATTTATGTATATTTAACTTGAAATAAATAGAAAAAATGTAAAAAAATCTGTTCGAATATTGCAATTTAGATTCAAATTTCTAAAAAACAACGGAGCATTATTCTTTTCTTTTCTCTATTTTAATAAAATGTATTACAATTTTTTATATATTTGTATTTATGTAAAAACTAAATATTTATTGTAGATAAGTAGTTTTGGATTTACCTGCGTTTTTTTATTATTTTAAGAGTGATTTTTTTATGTTATTTTTGTCGTTTGTATAGTATTAGTTAGTGTTATGCTTATTGGGGGTTATTTAGAATGTTCATACATTTCTTCTTTTCTGTTGATAGTTAAGAGTTAAATACATGACATTAATGTTCCTATAATGTTTATTTGTTCTTAAGGAATATTATGTAATACATTTATAATTATTGTTCAAAAATTATGTTACGATTTGTGTAATTATGTATTGTCACAAAATTACATTATTATTATTATTATTATGTATAAGTACTTAATATTTGTGTTTAGCTAAAATCTGAAGTCGTGTATTTTTGACGGAAATAACTAAGGACAGAAAAAAAATAATGATATAGGCAATAACATCTGATCCCCGATAAGCTTGTAGGTATTGTTTAAAAACTGAAATACTTGAATTTTTATATGAATTTTATTAATATAATATGGTATTTTACTAAATATTAGTCCAATATTAAATCTTTATATGTTTGTTTTATTTTAAGACCCCACCAATTCATTTGCACTGAGAGCTTGCAAAGTAAAAACTTGAGTAGCAAAACAACTTTTTAGTTGCTACTAAAACAATTTACTCACATAGACTACATACACAGCCGGTTATCTACTCTTGATTGAAGAACCATAATCCAAAACTTAATGGCAAGCGGTTAACTCAGTCATAAAACTCATCGCCTTTGATATGAAGTATTTATTATGGGTAATAAATGTGTAGAATTAGCAAATTAAACCACATGGATAATTAAGACATGATAGTGAACCAAAGGTGCCTCTTAATGATATAAATTGACTATAATTAATTTTGTTACGTGATAGAATCCAATCGATAACTAGGCCTAGCCTGTACCATGACAACCAGACTTCTAATTCTGATACCATTATATATAGACATTCCTAATCTTAATTCTTCTCATAAAAAAATCTAAACACTTCTGAAGTTTGGTTTTGTATGAGTTTTATGTATTTTTATCACGAAACAAAAAATAATAATCATATATAGGTAGTTGCGGATATTATAAAGTATCGTTCAATGAATATTAGTGTTTCAAATTAAAATTAAAATTATTTAGCTATCCTGTTTTGTTCAACAAGTAAGTTTTTACCCTTTAAGAAGAATTTGTAAAATGTTAGAAACAAGGACGTAAAACAAGAAAATGTTTAAAAAAAATGTTTATTCAATATCTCCTATTTCCTCCACCGGGCCTTATGGCTGCTTCCATGCGGTTCCACATGGAACGGATGCGAGACACAATCTTGTGTTGTGGAATGTAATTCCACCCTACTAGTATAGCTGTTTTAGGCTGGCCAAGCGTCTGCGGAGCCAGGATTTCTTACTCTGACTCGTCTCTTCAACTCATCCCTCGTCTATGGATTCATATCCGGGCTTCTTGCTGGCCAGCCCATAACCGTAATACCGACTTCGCTCAGGTATTTTACAATGCCTGCGGTATGAGCCCCCCAGTTTGGCCTGCATAAAATTAATTCTTCGTCAATAGATTGTGCGTAGTAGGGTACCAAATGCGTCTCCAGAAACTCTTCGATGCAACGTGACCAATTTAACGACGGTAAGCGAGGTCCGGATACATAAAGCATGATCTTTCTCTCAGAAAAGAGGACGTTCCTCCATTGAAGGTATGACCAATTTAGGTGCTCACAGTTAAGGCGAGCTCTTCGGTGGTTTACCTTTAACTTTTGGCCAATAGCTGGTTTATAAGGTATCATGTCGTGTTCCGCTAATCTTCTTCTAACAGTACAATCACTCACAGTCAATCCTCGAACCTCACGGATCCGCTGCAGTTGAATTTAGTTCAAGTGACGAATTTTTAGATAAACAGATGCAATATACCGTTCATCTTGCTTAGACGTGACTCGATATCTACCAGATCCTGGTCGGCAAGTAAACATACGAGTTTCCCGATAACGCTGATACACTCTATTGACACCAGAGAAACTAAGATACACTCTATTGACACCAGAGAAACTAAGATGCAATCGAGCAGCCACGACACGCTCACTATACTATATATTGGATGAAAATTAGAAAATTAAAATTAAAATTTCTAATTGTGATAGACCATTGTGTAGACTAAAGCGCCGGCTATATATTGGTGTATTTTTAATGATATCAGCCCTTCTTTTTATTTAAATGCCGTCTAAATAGTACCTGCAGTACTGTTTCGATTTTTACGACAAAAAGTGTATTATCTTCTATTGATATTATAGATAGTTTAAAAACATACTTTCAATAAAATAAATTATACATATATGTATATATGTAATTAGGTACAACAAACATTCATGACGTCACACATTTATTTAATAGTTAATAGACAAACACGATAGATATAGTTAAAAAAAATAATAGTGAAATAGTAAGTAGCAACCCGAAGATACCTACAAAGCACACACATACATAACACACAACCAAAGCTAAAAAATCTAGGTTGTTTAATGAGTGAACACCGGACAATGCATTTTAGACATTATAGTTAAACAAAACATACATATACATCAATGATTTAACACATTTCCTTGTTGTCATTGGTCTTGTAAAAAGCCACAATTTAACGAGATCACCGGGTGACTCCTGGGACTGAAAGATAATGACAGCCACGTATAAAAAAGTGTATGAGTCTGCTCGCTTGCCTCCAAATACATGAAAGCATGTGTACTCCATGCAGATACAAATTATGTACTAATGGAATTTGAATGAATAAAAACACATACCTACCAGCAAAATAAAGTTGCAGTGTAGTTGTCAACTTCACTTGCAACTTTTGATTATGGCTTTTGGCAGTGTATCTTTATTTAAAAACATTTTTTTTTTCTTGTCAACAAGACAGCTTTAACATTGACTGCCGGTAACTTTATAAAGTAATAAAAAAGTTAACATGTAGTCGAGTAAGTACATATGAAATTAGATCTCATTGCCTTCACCGTCAACACACCCATTTAATCCCATATATTTTAAACAATAACAATGTTTTGACGAAGAGTACCGTTGGTCAATATATCAGCTGGCATGCTATTACAGGTCCAGATACAAAAGCAAGTTCGGTTTTTCCATCGGTGCTTATGCCTCACCAAACCGTCAATGAACCGCAACCGTAACTGACTCTTCCTTTAATGCGTTTTGCAATTCAACTTGCAAAACGCTCTCCCTCATCGATACATCAGAAAAGAGAACTTTGTTCAATTGAATCTATGACCAATTTAACTCACGTTCAAAGTTTAGGCTAGTTAAATTACTTTGCTAGGATGTCACAGAGCTTTGTTTCCTACTTAGTAAAAACGATCACTATTAAAAAAAACGATTTTTTTTTACAAAAAAAAACAGTTATTAAATGCAGCCATTCAGACGGAATGTACATTGAAAACAATCTTTACAATAATTTATTGGATGAAAATTCGAAAATTTTAATTCAAATTTATACACCATTATGTAGACTATTTTCATATTATCGTCCTCTTTTTTATGTAAACACCGCCTAAATAGTACTTGCAGAACTCTTTCGATTTTATTGAAGTGAAAACTTCTTTATGCGCGTTGAGCACTTTTTGGGTGAACCAAAAATCATGGAACTCGCGTCATCGTCACCGCACGCTTCCCATGAGCTGTATGTATACTGTGTATAATCTACTAGCTCGACGATACAATTCACAAGTTATTATGTTTCTACTTCTATCCCTTAAGACTGCCCGTATTTATGAGAAGTGTATGTGCATTTTGTTACATATACAAATCTTCTTGAAAGAAAACTGCGGTTATATTTATATGATGCATGCAAAGATTCATTTCAGCTGCAAGCGCCACTAGCAGTAGATTTTTAAAAGGAGCAAAAATCTTACAATAACCTCCCGGTTTTTGGGAATAGTCTTTAGCCACTAATCTGGACTTTGGACACTGCTCGCTGCCACCTGCACCAATTTTAAGCTAAAATACCCATTTTGACTTTACAACATTCAACTCTGGATGTCGATCAATTAATTCCCAGGCACAATTCTCCATCAGGGACTCATATTCTTTTTTCTCAGCCTGTAACCATATATTCTTGTCAGATCTCTTCATTACATCTTGAACAGATACTACTACAGGATCAATATCAACTCCATTCTTTCAATTCATCCAGCCAATGCCGAATTTCTATTTTATTAATACACTGCACACCCAACCGCTTCTCCCCAGAACCTTTTATTTAAGGTAGCCACATGTACCATACGTCTTGCTTTCTCTGTAACGGTACGAATAGTTTGCCACCCACCATTCTGTAGTGGTGTATGTGGCACCGATATCTGATGAACTATTTCCATGCAATTTCAAATAATCTTGAAATTCGTTACTCGGTTCCATTGTTGCTTACAATTTTTTTCATCTTTTTACCGTTTTGGTTTTCAACGAGTGCCTTGCAAATTTCATAAATCTACATGTCTTATCACTGAGTACAGTAGGAATAAATAATTTTGATACTTGACAATATAATTTATTATGTTAAGCCGATTTTACAATTGTCAGATTAGTTTTATCTGAAGAAGTTTTACAGTTTTATATAATATATGTAAAATAGCTACTGTTACTATAAAATTAAAACTTGAGAGAAAAGCATAGTAAGGTGAAGGACAAGAGGTTCATAGACATCAAGATATTTATAGTAGCTTAAAAGTTTGTAGATAGAAATAAAAATAAACTGTTAGTTATTAAAATACTTTATTTTAGGAATCATAATCAAAATCAGAATCTGAACAATCTATTTTTAGTGATGCATCCGAATCACTGCTGCTATACAAACATTTATGATGAACCGATCTATTTCTACATCTGTAATTCTATCTATTTCTTTGTAAGAATTTTTATACATGGATAATATGATCGGTATTTTTTTTTTTCAATCTTCGGGTAATACTCTGAAAGGATTCCCTCATGATTCTTTCCACTTCAACTTGTTCGGACTTATACCGGCTGCTGGTTTCCGCCATCGTCCTACGCGACAAAATATCCATCCCCATCACCTGGACGATTGGCACTCCACCACTGTGCGCTTCTCCAGAAGCTTTTTGCCTCGCACAACCAGCTTATGGAACAAATTGTCGCCTGCCGTATTTCCGAACCGATACGACCTTCAAACCTTCAAGAAAAGAGAGTACTCCTACCTAAAAGGCAGGCAACGCACTTGTGACTCTTGAGTTGCGGGTGTCCATGAGCGGCGGTAGTCACTTACCATCAGGTGACCCGTCTGCTCGTTTGCCCCCTATCGCATAAAAAAAAAAGTACATATGAGATTAGACCTTCATCTACAACATTTTCTATCCCATTTATCATTTAACAGAAATGGAATTTCTTATAAAACTGGTTTAAATAATGGAATGAATATTATTATTATTATAAGTTATTTATCGACTCTAGAGAAAAAAACAGTCTATAAAAATGTATTGTTAGATATAGTATACGATAATCCAGTCTGATGTATAATTAAAAATATTTAGTAGGAAGAGTATATTGTCAATGTCAAGTACATATATCGATTGCTTAAGCGTTTCAGACCAGAAGTTGATTCGGTTTTTATGTATTATGTCATCGTAAGACAAAGACAACAATATACACCAATAACGATGACTCGAACAGAGTAGAGTATTAAATGCTTTACTATGTATGTTGAAATATAGTAAGAGTAGTTGGGAAACGCGGTTGCACAGTGTTGCTGTCACTTTCTGTTTACTTGTGTGGGCTTATGGCCTGAATTAAATCCTTGTTAAACTGTTGAAATATACAATAATGGTGGACAATAAAGAAAGTTACGTGGAAGCCGCAATTTTTCAAGGCGTTGACGGCACAAAATATGCTATAAATCCTTTTGCGACTGCAGAATATAAAGGGCACAATGATTCTGTAATAAATGTAAATAACGACGAGACATCATTGAATTGTGAAGACTGTGATCTATCATTTATAAATAAAGCAGAGTATGAACACCACAATGTTGAATTACACGGTAAAAAGAAGTTATTGACATGCAATCTCTGCAACGCGCCTTTTAGGAGAATGGATCATTTAAAACGTCATGTAAAGAGTTTACACAACAACCACAAGTATTGTACGTGCCCTGTGTGCAAAAAAGACTGTAAACGCCAAGATATACTGCTGAAACATATAAAAAGAAAACATTCAATGGCAACAGAGATATTTAATTGTAGAGAATGTAGATTTCAGTGTAATGCACTTTCTGAACTGGAAAAACATGAATTTACACATTTGTTAGCTGATAGACATTTATGCCCACATTGTCATACAACTTTTAAAAGAAAAGATCACATGCTGAGGCATGTGAAGTCAAAGCATTTAAATCAATCGGCAGCTTGTCCGATCTGTGGTCAAACATACAAACGGAAAGATCATGTTGTCAGACATGTTAGAGAAAAACACAAAATGGGGTTTCTGAATGGCAAGTTGGTTACATCTTCAGACATGTTGTAAGCAAAATATATAGGAACCTTTTACACTTGTCAAACATAAATGAACACTACTAAGTTGCAAATTAAACAACTCATTATATATCTTGAATGATTTCTACTTGCCCCCACAAAACTAGCGTTATTACTATTCCAGTACCTCTTTGTTACACATAAAATAAATATGTAAATATAAAACCTATTTTACAAATCTGGTACAAAATTATAACAATTTGAAAAACAATTCAATTTAATTTGTTATGTTGTAGTGTGCAATTACACTTTAAATAATGACTATGCAATTCAAAAAGAAGATAACTACAATAAGTAATTACACAAGTTTATAAATTTAAACAACAAACAAACAGTAATAGAACCATGCTTAATGGGCTGGCTAACCGGTGGGATGCCAGAGTCTCACCAAAAACGGGTTGTGAAGCAATGTTTGTTACTGTAGTGTGGTTTCCAGATGGCCAACCTGTTTCCTCTGCATGCTCCCATCCCTTATCACCCTCAAAAGCATACAGTTCACTAACAACTCTTAAGTTGCAGATGTCCATGGACAGTGATTGTCACTTCCATTAGTCAACCCATCTGTTTGTCTGTCCCCCTACATTATATATAAAAAAAATAGATCTTATACTTCAAAATCATTATTTATGTTTGAGATTTAAAATTAAAAATATGTATTATTATAGTTTGTCAATGTACGTTTTGTTTAACAGAATGAAGTGAAATTGCCTGCTAATGTTGAGGCTGTATTTCATTGCTGGTAACACCTGCTTTTAGTTTCTTGTAAGAAGGATTGAATTTTTCTTATAATTATATTGATAGAAGAAACCTTTAAATAAATGTGTATTAAATTAAGCCTTAACTGACACTGCAACATTCAATTACTGTATAAATATAAATTATATTCGTTTTTTTTTGTTAATAAAAACATTCCCTTATATCTATATCCATAAACCATCCTGAATTTATAGTTAACCATAGTATAGGCATTCAAGGTATTTAAATAAGTGTAAACTATTTTATGAACTAACTTAACATTTATCCCTCCATCACTATTATTGTGTTTTAATGACTTTATGAGTGTGATTATTTTTTTAAGACCAAAAATGCTGTTGGAAATTCAGAGCAAAGTGATGTTATACTGAAATGTCAATCTTACTGAGTATTGATGTGCTTTTGTCGCATGCAGGGCGCCAAAATGGTGCCAAGTGTTGATGAACAAAAATTTAAAATCACTTTTTTGTCCTGCAATATTTGTATTGATTTTAAGATGTGTGTGTTTCTATATTCAACCATGATTTATAAACTGAACAGATTTAGTATATATGTAGCATTACTCCTTTCCGGGAATCCTTCCATCTTCACTGTCACTAGTCAACCTGAAGAGCCACTTATATTGTACACAAGTTTTTTTTTCTATTATTATTGTTACATATAACGCCATCTGTTGGTCTATAGCTAATATTACTTCAAAACTACACTAAAGAGTTGGTATAAATATAAAAACTATTGAATGTTTTGCACACATTAAAACTAAAAAAAAACAATTATCACAAATATACCGAGTACATTTGATAGACAATAAGACGTGGGTAATGTAAAAAAAGTTAGTTCAATACTTTTACTCGAAGACAATTTTACACAGATTATACAGACGATTAAAGTAATAGTTCATAATAATAGACTTAATGTTTTGCAGCTTTTTAAATATATAACCTTAAGTTTTTTAAATTTTAGGCTATACTTGATATTTTACAAAATAAATCGTGATGTTTCACAATGCAGGAATATTGTGTCTTTAACTACGAACATAGGTTTTCTGTATTCAATCTGTGTGTATTATTGTATTGGATTTTCTCTAAAGCTACTGATCCGATTTGCATGCAATTTTTGATACATAAATGCATATTCTTAAGGAAGATTTTTGAAAATCATAATAGGATCTGATCAACATCTCCTGAGATAACGTAACTTTTCAATAACAAACACCGAAAACCCGCAATAGCTGAACTGTATGTCTATGTAATGTTTTCACAATTTCATAACAAAACACGTTGCCTGTACGCTTTGAAGGGGGTAAACAGATATACATAAAGAGCCTTTACACCTTTATGTTGAATAATTCCTGTCACGAGGGACTCTACAAATATTCAATCAACGGACACGAAAAACAGCTCGAGGAATTAGTGGATGTTTCAAATTTTTGATTCCCGGTGGGAATGGAACCCACGACCTACGGTACGTATACATTTCTAAATTTATATTTATTCAGATGTACGCATGACTTGATTTCGACGTGTAATTTTTTTATAATACAAAACAAAAACTTTTTGATGCATTTATATTATCGTGCCCAATTTAGATATCTTCAATGCCAATTGCCACAAGGAAAATTAATAGTTCTTTCTACTTCGTCAAATGTAATCACGCAGCTTAGAAAAGCAGAAAGTTAAAACGTTTGACATTATTCAACATGGAACTGACGTTTACAAACAAAAGAGACAGGAAACTAAAAACAGAGGCTGCCTAATAATATCGATAGTCATAGAGTTTTCTACTAAATAGAAGAATTCTTTTTTTGGTTAGATTTATTCTATCGACTTATTACTTTTACATTATTTTTTTATACAACAATTTTACATTATTTTTTTTAACAAAATTACATCGAAACAAAAAAACATATTTCATTAATATTTTATAGTTAAGATTGTTGTTGTTTCAAGTGTAGATAAAAAGCAAAACTCTACTTTGAAAAATATAAAAATACTTTAATTTTTTGAAGTGTAATAATTCAGCTTGCGAAACTATCCTTTTCAGTCTAGTAAAATGCGTATTATTTTTGTAGTTTCAAATATTAGTTGTAGTTATACATAAGTTATATTAATAAGCAATAACACTACAAAAATATTATTTTGTTTTGCTTAGACGCCAATCACGTCATTTGATATCCATTCTAACGATATAGTTTGATACATTACTTACAACAACGTAGCATAGTTTTTAGCGCCTATTTTAAGCGATATATTATTATTTTCGACAAAAACGCGAAAGAAGTCGCGGGCACAGCTGATTTTCGAATAAGGTTGTTAGTAATGGTCGCCCAGAAAGCATATTTGACAGTGAGTTACTATCTTATTGTCATTAGTTTATCCATTATTGCCTATCTTTAAAGAAAGTTAGTAGCAGTTAAGACAGTATTTTACCCCGGCCCACCGCCTGCAACTTTATAAGGCGCAGGTTCGGCCGCACATGGAATACTGTTCTCATCTCTATGCAGGTGCACCCCAGTACCAACTTCTCCCTCTTGACCGCATTCAACGGAGAGCGACTCGCATCATCGACTGCCAAGATATTTCTGATCGACTTGACACCTTGGCGTTGCGTAGAGATGTAGCTTCACTCTGCATCCTCTATCGCTTGTATCATGGGGAGTGTTCAGAGGAATTGTTCGGACTGGCGGAAACCTGCAGCCGGTATACGGCTACAGGTTTCCGCCATCGTCCTACACGACAAAATATCCATCCACATCACCTGGACGATTGGCACTCCACCACTGTGCGCTTCTCCAGAAGCTTTTTGCCTCGCTCAACCAGCTTATATAACAAATTGTCGCCTGCCGTATTTCCGAACCGATACGACCTTCAAACCTTCAAGAAAAGAGCGTACTCCTACCTAAAAGGCCGGCAACGCACTTGTGACCCTTGAGTTGCGGGTGTCCATGGGCGGCGGTAGTCACTTACCATCAGGTGACCCGTCTGCTCGTTTGCCCCCTATCGCATAAAAAAAATATTTCAGTATCATTTGACATGGTATAACAATATGAGATTACGTCAAAAAATAAGAGAAGTGATTAATACCGTAGTAGAGCCATGCGTACGCACGAGTGTGTCGGCTCAACTCGTGTGATACCACGGCCTCACAGAAAACCGGGTGTGAAGCAATGCTTGCGTTGCATTTTCCCGAAATTAGTGAGGTTTTCGGAGGCCCAACTCCCCCTCTCCGCTTTCCCCTCCCCGCATCACCCCATTCCCCATCACCTTCAACGGTGGAGTTGCAAGTGGACGGAGGTTGTCACTTACCATCAGGTGACCCGTCTATTCGTCTGTTCTCCTATTTCATAAAATAAAATAAATTAAATAATTAGAATGCAGATTTTGTTTGCTTCAGGACGCAAAATGTACATAACTATGTAGATATACAAAGATAAAATAATATCAAATGTTATTTATTTAATATAATATAATTATAGGTAATAATAAATTGTACTTTGATTACTGATACTAAGTCTGTGGTAGAATTTATTTATTTTTAATTTAATAAAACCATTTAAAAATCTAACACTAATTTAATATCGGAACTGATTTACGAATGATTATTTACGGATTTGACTGAAATACACACTTTTAAACTAGTATTTTGTTTTTTTTTATACAAATCCAATTCTATGTTGCAGGTAGGCACACAGACAGATATGAAGTAATATGGTAAATACTCTACTGATGAACATTCTTATATATTTCTAAATATACATGATACACAAAGATAAATTACATCCAGACAATAAATGATCACGTTAATGACAAAATTGTTGGTCGTGGGTGGCACTCGAACCCACGGCTTCGTATTTAGCAATCAGGATCACTAAGAACTCTTTTAATAAATGCTGTAAACAACATCGCAGTGTTCAGTAACATTGAATACGAGGTAAGTATCACCTTGCCATTTATTAAGCGGAATGCAGGGACTAAATAGTTCGACACGTTTACGCTAGATGGCTCTAAGCGTTTGAAACTTTCTTGATAGTGCTACCAAAATTTCACTTGCAAAGTCGTTACTACTAACTAACTAACTAGAGTGTCTTCAAAATGTTTCCATAAGATTTATATTTGGTTTGCGCAAGTATAATCACGTTTAAGAATTTCGTAAAGCAGTCGAGATGTTACCAAAACGCCTTTGCCGAAACACTAGCGTCCTTCCTTACAATATATGATTTAACCCATCCACACCTTCCTATCTTAAGGGACGCTTTGAGTTCATTCATGATATACCTCAGAAAAGTCAGAAATCCTAGAGTTAAAAATTACATTCCACATTTGTTGACAAATCTTTCACCGTAGTCGCAACACGCCTGTGGAATGCACTGCCTCTTGAGATAAGAAAAGGTCCAAACATTTAAAACAATGGATTAAAGCCCCTTTTTAAAGTCTGGACACTTTAATTAACTAGCTGTCAAAGTTTTAATTTCTTCAGGTTCTTGCTAATATTTATATCATATTATTATTTATGTATACAAGTACAACAAGCATTATTTTTATGAGTGACTGAATTCAGAGGTAATATTTTTTAGTTATGTATAATTATTATGGTATATGTAGTGGGTAAACCTTAGCTTTTTTTTTTATGCGATCCCTATCGCATGAAAAAAACGCAAACGAGCAGACGGGTCACCTGATGGTAAGTGACTACCGCCGCCCATGGACACCCGCAACTCAAGAGTCACAAGTGCGTTGCCGGCCTTTTAGGTAGAATTACGCTTTCTTCTTGAAGGTTTGAAGGTCGTATCGGTTCGGAAATACGGCAGGCGACATTTTGTTCCATAAGCTGGTTGTGCCAGTCTAAAAGCTTCTGGAGAAGCTGCCCCTCACTCTTGACTCTAAATCCGTCCATCCATAGGTTGCAGAGACGCTTTTAGTTATACAATAAGTTAATGTTTAGGAAATATTTATTGTTGCACTCTGCGTGTACAACCAGCCATGACGTTGGAGTGCGTCTGGCATGTTTGCCGAGAACAGGGTATCGACTTCTGTGAAATTTTTAAGACTCAAAACATACTTCTCATCACGTATTGTTCATGTAGCAATACGATAGTAGCCGCAATTTTCCACCATGTTTATATTTTCGGACCGAGATTTAACTTTTAATTAATTTTTAAATTTTGTAATTTAATTTAATCTTAACAATAATATTACGTATTGACATTTGTATAATAGAAGAATAGACATGTAATGTAAATTCTATGGGTGATTTGCCTGAAATAAACAATTATTATTATTGTAAGTCTTATAGTGTACACTAAATAATATAATAATATATTATTATATATAATATATTATTATATATAATATATATAATAATAATGTATTATATTATATCCCTATTTTTTTTTATTCAGCGACGTATTAAAATAGAACAAAAATATATTTTAAATAAGACCTTTCCCAATACATCTGTAAAAATTGCATTCAATTCAGTGTAGTCGTCTCTGTGTGATGCTGTACAAACATACAAACACACTGACCGACAAAAAATCTAAAACCTGTTGTTTCAGCTTCCGTTGCTCAAATTTTGGTTATTCTACAATATCTTTAATGTACATATGAACATCGTGCTGTTACTGTTTTATAACATAGGTATACGTATAGATGAAAATATAAGGCGCAAGTACTTATAATATTTTTATTTATAAATTATTTTTTACAAAATAAATTTCAATCTCATACAAGGTGTACGCTTAGTTACAAGTGGACAGTATTAATTAATCTATGCGTTGGTATTAAAAATACCATAAACAAATATCCTTAAGACTTTTAATATTAATTTTAACAATTTAAATACCTTCTCTAAATGTGTTCCCGGTGATGTCGTAAAAAGCGACTAAGGGATCAGACTGTTATCTAACAAAAAGTATGTAAACATTTGAATAAAAACTTTTGAGATACTTACATTCGTATATATATAATTTTACGGTTTTACCCACGTGTATATTTCCGGGATACCCGAAAGTAAAACCGTATATTTAAAAAAATATGTATAGTCATAGTGTCCGGTGGAGTTATTGTTATTGAGTTGCCAGTTATTAAAACACTTGATATGAATAATTACTGTATAAGATAACAGTCCTTTGTTGTGTGTAATGGCACAACATATCAAAAGAAAATGGTTAAATTAATGACAATTCCATCATTTTAAACATTAGGGGTAAAATATTTTTTACTTTAAACTGGTTTTAAATAGTATTGAGTAGAAGCGATTCTCATTGTGAGCGACGAAGACAATCGTAGTATTCGCCTATTCAGGGAAACCTACCACAATACTCATGAAGATGAAGACTTGACAACTTGAACCAAAAAGGCGGTGTCAAAGCATTTTGTTTGACTTTTGTGTTTCGACGACAAAAGAATAGAACCTCTAGTGTCTACCTTAATGGTGTAATATTTTATTCAAAATTTAAATGGGACCAAACCTAAGATATAAGAAATAAAAAAATATTTTCGAAATAGGTTCAACAGAAAAAAAAAAACAAATAACGGAGGTTCCTCCTTTTTAGAGTCGGTAAAAAAAACTTAAAAATGACTTCAGTGTATGAAAGTCAATTCAAATAAACTTTATTTTACAGTCCTCTTCATTTTCCACCCTTCGTCAAATCTAAGTACAACCAATTCCATAAAAAAAATCAAATTCGGAACATTCTTTAGCTTGTTAAAATAAAAAAGGCTCATTAAAAAAAATATAACAGTATCAACATGTTTCTTTTGCAATTAATCTATAATTGACAAACAAAAAAAAAAAAAACAAAATGTATCTAGCAATGTAAGACGTCACAACGTCTTATTATATTTAACATGACAATTAACAAGGATTCATTGACAAATATACACCAAAAAAAAAAAAAATTAATTCTTCATTACTAAATCTATGGTTCACACCTGCTCACAGAACTACTGGTTTTCTGCAAACAGTGCAAATTTAGGAGTAGGATACAATAGTTTAGATATAACGGTTTCAGCACCATAGATAACTAAACTCTAATAATTAACATAAGAAAGTATACATATATGTATCTGACTTCAATAGGGCTATTAAAAGAATTTGTAATGAGCTGTATTTTTCATCCCTTCATTTTCTACCTTAAAGGTGAAACCAAGTTTGAGTAGAATGATTGACATGAATTAAAAATACTCTTTAAAATTGGTTTACTAATGGCGAATATCTAGTATATGTAAGTACACAGTATGAAAACAAACTGTACATAAACTATCTCTCTTTTTAAAAGTTATTTCATAATTCAACGAATTTTAGTTTTATTTTCACTTTTTTTAAAGTTCTAGATTGCTTTAAGATATGTTTCAGCACAATAAGACAAAGAAGGCTAAATATATTTGGTCCCTTTAGCAATATAACAATTTAAAAATAAATATTTTTTATGAAGTGTGTTCGCTAGATGGCATTAAAGTACATTTTTCGTTCATAAAATAAGAAAATTAAAACTATTTTATATACATAAATTATATGTATTACGCTGCACATGTCACATGTTTCAAAATTACCTAAGTTCAAGTACAGCTAAATATTAAGAAAATAACTTAAGTACAAAAAATAAATATGTCTATGTTACACAGAAATTAAAATAATGTGTTTATACAGATTTCTTAAATAACAGTAAACTTCTTGCTTCACAAAGGAGGTGTTAGCTTTTGAGTTAAGGATTACTATAGTCTAGAAAAAACGTCAAGTATATGTATTACATTAATGATGGTCACAATGAAAAATTATATCTGTCCCTTCTTTTTGTATCCTTAATGTTTAATATAGGAGTTTGTTGGTACAGGGAGGGAGACACCCCGTGTTACAGATAAAACAAACCTTTAAAAAAAGGTTTAGATGCCCATTGAATAGCAATATACTTTAAAAACAATTCCATGGGACAAATTTTGCTCTGTCATCACTATCCACACCAGCAATATAAAAAAAGCTTTTTTAATCAATTGATCAAGAAGGCTGTTACTATACATCGGCCGGGCTGAAGCTAATATACAGGCTGTTACAGAAGGTCAATGGAAAATGGCTCAGTTTCCACATATAGCCTCATGGAAGGTCCTTTATGTGTTAATCTTCATGTTATGGAAGGGTGGGCTTAGTTAGGGTTGTAAAGAAGATTTTTAAATATTATAATTGGAAATAAAAAACATTTTAAAAATTTAAATTTTTAAACTAAACCAACTATGTATTTGTCAGCTACACATAACACCTCTAAAATTGGCTTATACAATTCTGTAAAACCCTGTATATATAAATAATAATTATTAACAAAACCATTTTATTTTTTTAGTAAATAATCAAGAAAATAATCTACAATAATCAGTAAGATAAAAACCAGGTTTTAAAATATAATCTGTGTAATCAAGCTCATTTGTAGCTTAAAGCAAAATTCAGTTGATAATGAACCACTTCATAAATTGAAGACTGACTGACTGACTTAATTTAGCTGCCTTTTAGCTTGATATCTAAACAGATTTAGACCAATGAGACTTATACAGAGAGACACAATTTTAAGTGACAATGTGATCTAAAACAAACTAGCTAATAATTTTAGATTAAAAAATGAAATGTCTCTTGAAAATATACAACTTAAACAAAGGAAGTGGATTAACCAATTCCACTGTTATATAAACATTCAAAACAAATTAGGTTTTAAACTCATTTGGTGATAGAAAAGTAAAAAAGTCAGACTCATGCACAAAGGGTGAAGGGTTCCCTCCCAGCCTCCCTTAAATATTTGTCTTATTTTAATTTAATTATAATATTTTTAAAGTGAATATATAACTAAATATTCTGTTAATATTTCAAGGGTCTACCTATTGGCTTTATCAATATGAGCAATCACATTTCTTATAAGAGACCCCCTTAAATATTTATTGAATTCTGTTTTTTGTGGTTGTTCTTATAGTGAAAGAAATACATCATCTGTGAAAATTTCACTGTCTTACTATCACAGGTCATGAGATACAGCCAGGTGGTGGACAGACAGACAGACGGATAGCAGAGGCTTAGTTATAGTGTCCTGTTTTACTCTTTAGGTATAGAATTCTAAATAAGCAGTTTGAATACAGTTATAACTTATACTTTACACAATGTAAAAAAAAAGAGAAGTGAAAGTGTAACCACACAGGTCCTAATTTACCTAATAAATACCAGATATAAACTTTTAGTTTATAAAAAACTAACATATACAAAAATAATATAATTTTCTATAAAATCATAACTTTTTGTGAATTCGGGCTAGATGACTTCTCAAAGATTCCTCAGCTTTAAACTTCAGAGAGCATAGATCACATTGAAAAGTGATGTTTTTGAAAGTATGTTTATTTTTAACATGCTTGGCTAAACCCTCCTTGCTAACAAACTTTTTCTGACATTTGAAACATGAATTCTCTTGCAATAACTGCTTCAGTTTTAAATGTCGACGTAAACAATACCTGGATTTGAATGTGATCGCGCACGATTCACATTTGGACTTGCTCTTAATTTGGTGATGAGACTGACAGTGCAAGTCCAAATTACTTTTCTTATTGAAAACAATTTGACAATCATTGCATTCAAATGTTGCCGCCTTTTGCTGCACTTCGTGATTCGAAGTCATGTGGCGAAAATACTGGCTGTTTTGCGTAAACTTAAGTCGACAGTACTGGCACGAATAGATGTATTTTCGATCGTCAATAATTCCTGTTGGCTCTTCGTTTTTCTTAATTTTTAAAGCTGGTCTCGTGATCCTGATCCTCGGACCAGTTCTCACAGGTTTTTTATTCATAACTATGCCGATTAATACGTTTTCATAACACAATTTATGAACTTAAGAATGAATTTTGAACACAACACGTATGCAGTCTGCAATACACTTGTCACCGTTTTTACTATTAAATCTATATCACAGATTTGTCTGTAAAGAAACTGTAGATTGAATCAAGGAACTTTTACTTGTAACTTAAGAAATACAAAAAAATATTCGGTTTTAATGTATTATTTCTTTGAATTCGATGTAACTACAATTTCGTACGTCAAATCGTAAGTTTGGAGTGCGTTTTGAAGCTTCAGAACGCACAACTTTCACTTTGTTTGTTTATTTCTATTGAGATGTTGCAATCTTAATAAGAATACTGTGGTTTTAGTTTATCAAGAAATGATTTTCAAGTAATTTTTAAGTACTTTTTACAAATGTTAATAAAAATATTGGTAACAAAATAAAATAAATAAATTTAATTTAAAGTTTACTAAGCTGTTAATGTTATGTCACATTAATATGTAAGTTTCTAAACGTGTGACCATTTGGTACATTTTCCTGCAAAAAATCATGATAAATGTTTATTTGTTTTTATTTTATAACAAAATTAGAATCTAATTGGATTGAGATACTAAGAAGATAACACTATTTCACACGGATTCTATCTAACTTAGTGTATGATAAGGTCAGTTCGTACAAAGTTCTAGGATAATACAACTGGTATTAAATTATTAGGGGCAAGGCAAACATTTAAGGCCGCTTTATACAATGATATTGGCTTTATATATAAAATGTTGCATCGGGGAAAGTACCTAATTTGAAGTAGCTTGTTGCAATATTTTTTATTAAAATATTTACGGTTCTATCCAATCAGGGTGTTTTATAGTGATTTGTGAGGGATTAGATTTCTGTAAGCTCTATTCTCGAAGGGGTAGGTAGAGATGTATTGAACGCCCTAAAAAAGACTGTAGTTATTCTGAGGAACACCCTCTCTCAACTATAACTTGGTACTTACGTGTAATAGTCGAAAACCTTATTGCCGTCAACCAGGCGTTACAGACATATCGAATAGCAAAGAAGGACGGCAATGGCAGAAAAGTGATATTTCTTAGGTATAGGCATGGTCGGATACTTATCCAAGTCCCCTATCAAATTATATAGACTTCTAGAAAAAGGAAGTATGAGAAAGGACTTTTAAATTGCATTGAGCTATTTTGCACTTTATTCCCTAAACACAGAGTCGTTACAATTTAATTAAATATCACAATTTAGTCTTGAACCAATCCATTCGTATAACTTTTTTGATAGATGGCTTGATTATCAATATTACGTAACTTTACGTTGTTATTACGATCAAAGATAACAAAGTAGCAGAAACACCTTACGAAAAAAATAACAAATACAGATAACATATTTTATTATAGTCACGCACACTTTTCGCGCCTTTTATTTAGTGATCTATAGACAAATATTTAAATCGACAAATCATAAAATGCTATGTGTAAGAACTAAGGCTTACCACGGTTTTTAAAAGCAAAGGTATACAATACATTAAGTTTGTCTTAGCTATAAAGAAGCGGGATACAAAACGTACAAGAGCAGTATTTTAAGTAACTCCGATATAAAGGTTTTCTCCAACAATAGTTATAAAATGTGTTTTTTAAATAACGTACGGAACCATCTTAATTAACTCAGCTCGCACCAAACAATTACTATCAAACATTAAAATTATGTAATTGTTCAATATAAAAGATAGCACTTAAAAAAACAAACTGTCAATAATTTCTTAGTCTAATTTAATCGAGGCAAGGGCAATGGGCTTATACGGCCTAACAGTCAACCTATTTGCTTTTTTTATTATTTCTGGTCAAGTGTGTTGTAATGAAACGACTAAAATTGTGGAAACTAAGCAAGGAAAAGTGGAAGGATATTTGGCGCCAAATGGACTTTATTTTGAATTTTGTGGCATTCGATATGGCATTGTGAAAAATAGATATATGGTAAGTTTTTAACGATTTATATTTTAACATAATGAAGATATAATTGATTATTACACTCTAAACCATTATCTATATTATTGTCTTTCAATATATGACTTTAAAAAAGTTTATAACCACCTTCAATGGGCCTTTTGATTTTTTTCCTCAATAATTTAAATCGTAAAACCATGCTACTTAAAAACTTATTCTTAATTTTAATGGCATTCCATGTTCAAATCCTGATTTTTTTTACAATGGGACCATTTAAAAACGCAAGAAGTCGCGTTACATACAGTCGAACATCCTTTTTTTAAGTCGGTTAAAAAACAAAATATTACTTTTGTATAATATGATAACAATTGAAATAAATTAATTTCAACTCAATAACGTAGGTACTTATTCAAGGCATTCTAAATTGTTTGATATCTCGTCGATCTGATCAAGACGTATCAAACTTTTATAACCTTCGTTTTTCTGTTTCAGGCTCCAGAAGAACCTCCTTCATACGACGGCATCTACAATGCAAACAACAGAGCAGTTTTATGTCCTCAATTTCCCGCCAATGACCCATTAGCCGCACCAAGTGATAATGAAGACTGTCTCATTTTAAACGTCTACGTGCCAAGCTTTACCAACACCACTCTCCCAGTAATGGTATTCCTTCACGGCGGAGACTTCGGTGTTGGGAGCAGCTCTCCTCACTTCTACGGTCCCCATTTCTTGGTCAGTCATGGAGTCATTGTGGTTTCTGTCAACTATAGGCTCAACGCGTTAGGTTTTCTGAATTTGGGTCTTAAAGAAGCCCCGGGAAATGCTGGCCTAAAAGATATCAGATCAGCCCTGAGATGGATTAAGAATAATATCGCAAACTTTGGAGGTGATGAAGAGAATATCACAGTTTTTGGACATGGAAGCGGAGGTGCGGCAGCTATATATCTTACGCTTTCAGAATCTTGTAAAGGATTATTTAATAGAATTATTTCTGAGAGTGGAACTCTGTTTACTCCAAAATCTTTTGATGCAAATCCTATAGGAACTGCTTCACAAGTAGCTAAATCTCTCGGTGTTAATACATTAGATGTTGATGAATTACTAAATATATACACAGATGTGCCTATTGATAAGCTGGAAGAAGCGATTGGGAATCAAATGAACGCAAAATCGGTATTTCTGCCATCTATAGAAGAATTTTATGACGACGAACCATTTTTGACAGATGCACCTTTTAAAATTTTACAATCTGAAGCATTTAATCCTGTTCCAGCTATATTCGGCTTGAATACTGTTGAAGGTTTAGCAACTACATTAGACTACTATACAATAACTAGTCAAATGGATAGAATAAATAATGAAGACTTTTCATGCATCGACCAGAAATGTTTTAACGTATCCCAAGAGACAAAGAAAGAAATTCGCACGATATTAAAAGATACTTACTTTTCAAATGTAACTGACGATGAAACTGTCATTGGAGGTTTAATTAATTTGAATACTGATTTCTGTTTCGTTGGTCCAATGTCTTTGTTTGTTGAATTGTATTGCAACAGGTCAGATAGCGATGTATTCCAGTATATATTCAACTATATAGGTAACAGGAATTTGGGCAGGATATTGACGAATACGACCTTGCCTGCTACAACATATATGGACGAATTGTTTTATGTTTTTGACCTGGAAAGATTGCCGTTGCCAATGAATGAGGACGATGCAAGAATCATAACTTTCATGACTATGATGTGGACCAATTTTGCTAAATATGGGTAAGTTTATTGATAAACTAGTTAATAACTTAGTCGTAGAATAGAATAAAATTTTGGGTAGAGGGCTTTGACCGGCTACAGTCAGTTTAAGAAATGCGAAGTATGTAACCCCGACGTCCTCTAGCATACTTTATTTACACTTCTCATCCTATCCGTATAAACAGAACCCTTTGCCTTTTTTGTCGTTTGGAAATCCCCTCTGGCCGTCATTCCACCGGGGTTTTCGGTGAAACGGTGTGTCTAATCCGAACCGATTAAAACCACACGGTGTGCCATGCTACGCTTAAAATAGAAGGAATTTGGGAACAGCTTTATTAAGACATCCGGACACCTCCTAGCGCCTGTCTGCAATTTGCGGGCATATCCTTTGCCTAACGATGCATTTCCTAATTAATGTACTTCCAATTGTTCCATCTTTGATTCCTTAATTGCCCTGTTGACGGCTTGTTATCTTTACGTTATAATTTTTTTTTTTACTATAAGGGGACAGACGAACAGACGGGTCACCTGATGGTAAGTGACAACTGCCGTCTATGGATATCTGCAACTCAAGAGTCGCAAGTGCGCTGCCCGCCTTTGAAGGTGATGAGGGATGGGGGTTGTGGGGAGGGAAAAAAGAGAGGGGGTGAGAGGAGAGGAGGAGTTTTGCCTCCATGAATCTCACTCACTTTGGGGAAATGCAACTTAACCGGTTTTCTGTAAGGCCGTGGTATCGCACCGGTCGAGCCGGCCCATTCGTGCCTAAGCATGCTATACCACTGTTGCTGCTGTTAATGCTGACAATGGTGCCAAATTGGATGCTTCTTGCTGCTTTTGCTCGTCTGTTTCGCCCTCAAAGAGTCATGGCGGTTAGAGCCAGGTACCGCACGGTGTCCGCGCGGAAACCTCCGTTATTTTGGACCAATATTTAACTCTTTTGACTACATAAAGCAGTAAAGTATGCAATTCAATAAAAAAAAAATACATTTATTTTTTAAAATACTCTCGCTTAATCAATGTTCCTTGAGTGTTTCTGTGTCTCTTTTTCATTCACGGGGAAATAAAAAACGGGTTTTCGGGTTCCAGTGAAAAATTAAGAGCTAGTCAATAACCAAACTTATAAAAATGTGATTCTGCAACGTAGAAAAAGTTTTTGTTACATTTAAATCAAAGAATACTAATATTATCCTTTTTACAGATCACCAACTCCAGATGCTGACAATGGTGAATGGATGCCGTATCCTCATCAGCTAGCCATAACTCTGGAACCCCAATACGTGGCTCCATTGACTCCTGAAAGGGCATACTTCTGGCGCACCTTGTACAATATATATGGCGCTGAAATTGAGCGGCAAATTGACGATGAGGATTGACATTGACAGTTGTATGTTGGTATTGTAATGTTATCTAGATAGGAGAGTTATTTATAAAATTATTTAAATATCTTATATTGTGATAATATTAATAAATGATTATGAATTATTTTTAATGAAAAGTTTTGCTCTCCTATATATATTATATTTCTATATATCATATACTACATTTTACGGAATATGCATAATAAAATGCATAATACACTAATCGGAATAAAAGCTAGTGCGGGATGCAGGTTGTCACCATGTAGTTCAACCTATCTTTGCTAGATGGAGTTGATGTATGCTTTTGCTGTAAATAAGTGTCGTCACATAGGAAGTTATGTATTTATTAATACTTAGTGCCTAATTATGCTAGTTCTATTTAAGTTTTATCTCAAAAATATTCTATGCATATTCTACCACCACAGACATAAAACTCTTTTGAAACAGGAAGTTTAAGCAACATAAATCCACGATCATCGTAATAAAAATCATTTTTACAGCATACAATTTTATTAAAAAATCTACGAAATTTCCTCCAATACACAATATAATATAACAATCGTTTCCTTGTGCGAATCTTTATATCTCTAATTTATATAAATTTATTAAATTATATAAATAAAAAACAAATAAATAAATACAGGGTGTGTCAAAAAGATTTCAGTCAACTTAAAACGTAAGAGATATAGTACATATAGTTTGGTTCTAATACTTTTAAAAAAGTTCGTATCGTTAACACACAGTATTCTTATTTTGAAACTTACAAATCATCACTATCAGGACAAGGTTCTACATTAACAGGACAAGGTTTGTATTCGAAAAAAAAAAACTATGAAAAGAATACTAGTAATGTGTGACCAACGTTGCAAGTATTCTTAAAAAAAAAAATAAGTAAGTGATTGGACCGAAGACACTGCTGGAGATTTTCATAATTTGGACAAAACAATGATATATTTAGGTACACTAATGTTTCAAATTTGAAATTAAGCGATACGGCTAATATTTAGTAAAAGGCTGCCAAATGCAAGTATGGGTATTTAATAACAGTATGTTGGTTCAATGTTGGTACATAAACAGTAAAATTATTTAAAAAATATAAAACATTATCAACCTCTCTTTATTATTGCTGACGTAATCTCGAAATGTTATAAACTAAGGCATTTCAGTAAATGTCGAATGTCGAAATCCATCATACCGTCTAGGTTCTAGTGCGTGATAAAAAACATCATACATGTATACATATATACTAAAAATATAACACGCAAACGTTAAGCAATATTTGAAAGCTAAATCTATCATATCGCTCCTAAAATAAAAAGACACCTTTCTGAAACACCTGTTAATCATACGTCCACTAAAGTATTAACCAAAAATAATGTACATAATATAAAGGTGGGGAAGCCCCCACTGACCACTTCACCGGAGTTGGCAGTGCAGTGGTAGGTAGGAAATCGAACCGACTAAAACAACACGGTGAACAAATGAGTAAATTGCAAAGAACAAAGACATAATTTAAGAGGAAAGCTTCCGGGAACCCCCGCAAAAGTCTAGTAATTTACGATTCATAAAGTATTTGGTCGATTTAATAAAAATTAATGAAAACACACTATAGCGCCGAAGGGCACAGGAGTCTAAAACCGTGCCCTGCTGATCTATATTACGTAAGTGGGACTCAAAAATGTTTAAAAAAAAATTTTGGCCAAACCCCTCCTACCCATTACTGCTAACAATAAAAAAAATGGAATGTGTTTAAATATAGTAATCTTAAATGTTAGTTACCATACTCCTCCGAAACGGCTGGTCCGATTTTTATAATCGGCCAACATCTATTTTTTATGTCCAATTTCTTTTTTTTTTTGGACAAAATTTTTGTTTCTGGGGAACATTACTAATGCGTATGAAGTCGCGGGCAACATATAGTAATTTAATAAAATAATAGTTAAAAATTTATTTTGTGTAGGGGGCTTAGATTTCCCAATACCAGCCAGTTCGGCTTACAGGTATATTGCTATTGCTTATACTGCCCAAGCAATATTAGTTTCCTTGTCTTCCTATCCTCAGTTTCATGCAAATATATTTCCAACTTTCCCATCTCATTCCCAAATGTGCTGAGTAACGGCATTAAGCTTACCTCTTGTTACATAAATGGGCCTAAATTATAATCAGCAGATATGGGCGTTAATAACGTCTCTGTCTGTTCCTTCGGGGTATAAGCATGAAGTGTATATATGTATGTATGTATGTATGTAAACATTTATGGCAAGTCAATTCACTCCTACTAGATATATATAACTGACATATGATATGTGTGAATAAAATAGAAGACCCTCATTCGTAACATAAAGAGTTATTTTAGTCTAGTTACGACTCTACTAGTAACTTCTATTTATTATTCAAAAGTTTAATGGTAGAAACTTACTACTATTTTATACACCTACTTAAAAGTACAGAAATAGGTTTAAAAGTTCTCATTTGATGCCCATTACATCAAACAATATTTTAAAATTATAGATTTATTTACTAATACATGTAGGTACTTAAAATAGCCCACAGTAAATTACAATTCCATAAGTCCTAAGGTATGAAAAGTTATGTATCTGGTAACACTGAAGTGTCTCAATATGGTATTTCGGTGTTCTAGCTGTGACAATACAGCGATCTTTTTTATTGAGTATGCATCACTCGTTCATGTTTTTCTCCAACTCACGACAACACACAAAGAAGTCAATTCAAGAAATTACAACCATTCCTCGTAATATAAATTATATATATATTGTTATACACCTACATACATATATATTGTAACTATATACTTTATAAAATGTTTAAACTAGAAATCTTAGATCCTATAAATTGTTTTAAAATGCGCTTTACAATATTATCTTACGACATCGCGCAATATCGGACATTGCTTTAGGCTTAATATTGATAAGACGTTTTTCATGAAAATGTTAAAACATTCATTTTAAATTCGACATCTCCAAAAGCCCGCTATCCAAACTTCAAACCATAGACAACAATTTAAGACAAAGGCAAAATTTCATACAGCCTTCAACTAGAGCTGTCACTGTCACTCTCACTAGAGTCGTACTTCTTCTTTTTCTTCTTTTCCTTATGCCTTTCTTCTTTTTTGTCTCTTCTAGGACTTCGCTTGGGGCTATCACGTCGAATACGATGATGTCAAATACCCGAATCATCTGTTGTATGGTGGGCGTTGTTTAATGATTCTTCTGAACTCTCGGATTTCTGTTTCTTTTTTCTGTTGATACGATAATTTCTATTAGAACTGACAGTAGCCACAAAGTAAAAGTTTTATATATTTACAAGCTTTTGTTCGCGGCTCATCTTGCGTAATAGTAATTTTACCTATACTTTGGGATTAGATTTATTGTTTTTTTTTTTAAAAAGTTAGGAAATTATCGGCCTATAGTACAAACTTTGATCCCGTATTTTGCGACCTTCAAGGTTAATATTCGTTACAAAAATTAATGTATGTCATTTATCAAGATCCTGTTATTCTCTATAGAGAGAGTTACTTAATATTTATTAATAGTATAAAACGCCCTAACTTTCTGAAATCGTTACTAATATTATAAAGAGGCAGGTTTGTTTAATACGATTCGAAAAATTATTTTTGGTTTAGATAGCCCGTTCTTTTTTTTGTATATTTTGAAATTCCTGTATAGCGGGGGACTTTCACACATTCAAGTAACGGACAGACGCAGAATAACAAATATATTGATTGCACAAAGTGTTGCCCAGTGTGGGGATCGAACCCACAACACTTACTGCGGCATCGTAGTTGTGGAATTACCACTTAAACCTCTGCACTATCTGTGGAGTCGATTTTTATAATCGATATTTACGAAGGTTATATAACATCACGGGATTACACAAGGTACCGGAACAGCAATCATAAATGTCATCAAATCGGGGAGACTTCCATATTTCTTCCTAGCCTTATGGAGGTAGGCTTTTCGTCCACCAGTTATTGTCTGAATATCAATTGCGTCTGGCATCTGACCTTCGCAATCCTTAGGGCTAACTGATTTCGATAATTGGACTAGTTGTCAGGATATTTCATATTTGTGGGGCGGACGTCCGTACATTATTGCAAAATGCGTGTGAAACCTGAGGGCACAGCTAGTTAATAATAAATCGTATAAAACTCACCCTTTCTTCTTTTCATTTTCAGTAGACACTTGATCTCTAAATATTTTGTTTAATTCCAGTTCCTTTATTTCATCTGTGTTTGTAAGAATTATTGCTCTGAAACAAAATCAAAGAGTGCTAGTTAATCCAGCTGGACAAGAAGGATGGTTATGACTTTGAGTGTATATATGTATGTACGATGTGTAATGACTATATACGAGTATAGGTACATTTCAAGACAAGGTCATCGATAATTCACTTTAAAAAAATAGACAACCGACTTCAATGCGTTTATCATGAAATTTAGGACTTATATGGTTTTCTTATGGATGCCATTGTCAGAACCTAACCAAACTCTATCTAACTACCCTTGAAGTACATGCTTTGCAATAAAAAAATAATCATCGAAATCAATGGTCGTGATATTGAGTTATTCGTCCGTTTGTTGCGCACATGAGTACGTAATGCAAATTTAAGACATATAATGTTTTCTCATGGATGCCAATGTCAGAACTATACCAAATTGAAATGGGACCACACGGGAAGCACCAGCTTTCAAATCAGTCAGTACAGTCTAAAGTTCTAAGGTAACAAACATAAAAAAAAAAACAGTCGAATTGAGAACCTCCTCCTTTTTTGAAGTAAATTAAATAAATTTACCTCTTAAATAACGTTACGAAAATATATACATACGTTATAGCATTATTTCCAGCAATTAACTGAGAAGTAATATACGCTCTCGCTTAAATTCCTGAAGGGGTAAGGACCCGCTAACGTAATGGGACCCAAGCCGTGGCCGCTTGACCGGAGTAATTTCATGGCCACTCCACCAAAATACCCCCTCGCCTTTTCCCCTCTCCACAAAGGTGGGCAGCGGCACTTACCAGGTGACCTGTCTACTCATTTGCCCGCCTAAACCATAAACAAAAACCTGATAGAGAATGCCGTTCAGAAATTCCCCAATTTATGGTCTTACCATTTCTATTTTCATTATATTAGCAATGCGAAAGATATACAAATCAAAATGTAATCCCTATTCTAACAAAAAGGTAGGTGGGAACAGATAGATAGTGCTGTCGTTTGCCGCGCCCTTTAGTAGTGGGACACATTCGATGACTCGACATCGATAGTTTTTAGTTTAGTTTATTTAAATGTACAAAAAACATTACAAAATCAAATACAATGGTTTGCAAATTTTAGTCTTAAATAATAATTTTAACAATTACACAGCTGTTGTAGGTACGCAATTGAATCGGCTTCCATGTTTGTTGTAGTGGCTTCGTAATGGTATTTTTAAATATTATTAGGAACAGCTACATGTTAACCTTCTATGTAAATTTATACAGTTTACCAGTTTGTGTTATAGATGTATTTATAATCTTTGTTCTAACTCAATCGATTCGTGACCACGGTCAGTGCAATTCAATCGAAACGACGCGTTGAATAAAGTTATTGTTCCATATAAAACATACATAAATATAGCCACGCCTGTATCTTGTATGTATATAAACATATTATTGTAAGTATTGATTTACACATCTAGATAGTTAGAGGCCTGGACTTTCCGGCAGCAGCCAGTTCGAGTTATAGGTATACTACCGTGACTTGCTTGAGGTATTGCTTATATTTGTAAATCAATCTGTATAAGCAACTTTTCTTCCTATGAACCATTTCTAGTCAATATACTCCGAATATTCTTATCTAATGCCTAAAAGTACAAGAATAACGACAATAGGCTTGCTTATTACGTAAATGCTAAAAGCAATATGTATGTTATTTTACTATAGAGGCATCTAAAGTGTGAGATATGTAAGGGCTTAAGAAGAAAATCTATTCATTTTATATATCAAATTTAACTTAAATTTAATTTATTATTTTCTCTTTATTCTAGTTAATATACATATAAATTACATTTTTAAATATACAATATAAATATAAAATACATTTAAAAATATAAAAATAGTAGACTACCGACACCGGATACAGGGACCAAGATACCGGTGGTTAGGGCTCCAAAGATAGGAACCTCCTGACAATGCGGGCCGTGTCAAGGAGAACTGCCTTCTGCATCAGTCCCTTGATCCAAACATCTAACGAGAGCCTCTTAAGGTGTTGGTCGAGGCTCTTAGCTATTAATCCGTGAGCAGATATGACTATCGGAACAATGATCGCCGAATCGATATTCCACATATCGACAATCTCGTGAGACAAATCTAAATATTTTATTTGTTTATCTTTTTCAACTTTCACGAGATTATCGTCATGAGGAACAGCAATATCGACAATCATTGCGCGGCGCTCTAATCGGTCTATCACGACTATATCAGGCTTATTGGTAATTATAGTCCTGTCAGTGATGATAGATCGATCCCAATACAATGTAGCACGACCATTTTCGAGAACTGGGTCGGGCACATACCTGTAATATGGCACCTCTAAACTCAAAAGATTGTATTTAAGGGCAAGTTGTTGATGTACTATTCTGGCCACTTGGTTATATCTATGCAAATACTCACCGTTTGGAAGACGAGAACAACCAGAAATAATATGCCTGATAGATTCACCGGGACGGTGGCATGCCCGACATATGTCGACCGTACCGTCTTTAATAATATAATTTATTATATTATTAGAGATAATAATAATAACTATTTACTCATAGATAACTAAGATCCATAGACAAATACCAAAACCAAAATATCCATATTATAACATATGTGTTAGTAATTCATGCTTGTTTAAAGTCATTAATATCTAGCAATCTAAGTTAAATTAAAATAACTGATATGCTTACCTGGATCAAATTTGTAATATATTAGGCTTAACCAAAACAAAAAAGTTTTATAACTATCGATAACAACAAACTTATACTATCGACATTATCCCCATCACTAAGGGTAGATTCAAACCCGTTCATGTCAAGGCGAATCGACCTCTACCCTTACACAATAGATGGCTATACAAACAGTTTGTATACAGCTAATGTTACAATCAGCGTTGGGTCAAGCGTTTTGTTTGTTGGATTATAGTTCGAGTATTTCCAAAGATTTATAGGGCTTTGAGGTGTAGAGTGGAATAGGGTAGCCCCATTTCTACCCGTGGGTCGTATATGGCGACTATAGGACAGGAATGTTATTTATCAGACAGTACATGCGTTGGTCACACTGAAAGTTATAGAAACCTGTTAATATTTTTACTGCTTTTCGGTATGTGTGTAAAACAATAAAATCTACAGCTTTAATATTTAATACTATTCGGTGTTTTAATTTAAAAACTTTAAAACAAGATCGTATTATTAATACCCAACGACTTTTTGCGTCAGCAAAAAGTTTTATCCTAAAAAATATTACCTTATAAACGATTCTAAAGATACCTCATCTGTCGACACCCATCAAAGTGTATATAGGCTCTAGGCCGTGACACTAACTATCATAATTACATATTAAACAAATTGCATATGATGTATAAAAAAAAATAAGCCTTTAAAAGAAATAACGGAATAGTAGAAGTTGCCGTTAAAAAATACAGGCTGTATCATTATACGAAACTGTTATGTCAGATTTGCCGCGTAAAAAAACGGATCGATTTTGAAAAGTGAATTGTCAATTATTTTTCTTCTATTTCACCGAAATAGTGAATACATTATTTTATAAGAAGTCTAATATTTTTTTTATATTAAACTGACCTAAAGGCAGCAATTACTTTCTTCTTTTAATTAGAGTGTTAGTTTTAACCACACAAAATATGTAGGTTAATCTTTTATTAAATCTAAAAAGAAACCTGACTTACCTTGGTTTGTATAGTATCATCTGTCCATCTACTTAATTTCTATAAATTGTATTTATTCCACTGTCAAATAGCCATTAATAATAAAAAAGTTAAATCATAGACAAACAAACCTGATACGTCCACCATCGTTTCTATCATGTCTTCGATCGCTGATCACGGATATAGACGTCTCACCAATCTCATGTTTCCTCTTGGGCTTCTTTGATTTGTGTTTACTATAAATATGAAACCCATTTCAAAGCTCCAAAAAAAAAAGCAAATGACAGATTATATAAAACTAAATTGGGTTCCCTACACAAAGCGTCCTTTTATTTATTAATGTTAAAAAGATTCTCGCATGAGGAATAATTCCTGTGTCCGGGGGGCTTTACAAACATTCAATCAATGGAACAAAAACACCCAGACTAGGGAAAACTATTTGTGGAACACACAAATTGATAATTAATCTGACTGCTAAGTCAGGGCCAATAACCACTAGACCAACAGGCCCGTTAAACTTTTTATTCGACTATTTCAATGGGATTTTCTTTTTTTATACGTATATAGTCCTACCACAATGTCTGAACTCTGTCTGATAGAAAGCAATAAGCAGCATCTAAGGGCGTTGGTCACCATCCTCATTGCAATTGTAGTCAATACAGCATGGTGACAAACACTATGGCAGCCTGGTTAGACGCCCCGCTTAAAAGACCCAGGATCAAAGGGGGAGGGAAACACGTGCGCTGGTAGTGAATTCTCTGTTTACTCTCTTTCTCTCTCTTTTATATGCTTACTTATGCTTCTTCTCTTTCTCCTTCCGATCACCAGATTTATGTTTATTTTTCTTTCTGTACACGGAGCCGCCATTACCTTCATCTACCGTCTCCAAATGCAGGACATAGAGCCGGTATATTTGGAGTAGGATAACCTGCACAAACGAATTGTATTGCTTAAATAAATATCTCTACGTACTAAAAACTTAAATAATTATTAAAATAAACGGGTTTTACTCACGTGTGTATTTCGGAGATTCCTAAGTAGTTCAGACCTAGTGCCGTACCGTCTTACCTTCGTCCGTCTTGATGTGGAGTTGCAGGAATAGCCCGTGCAAACCTCACCTAACCTAAGTCATCGTCTAAATTTTAACAGAGACCGTGGGTTGTCACTGCGTTCCGCCTGATGACCGGCACTAAAATTTGCGACAAATGAAACAGCTCTGGATCCAAAAACCGACACAGTGCCTGTTGATTACAACATCCCAACACGCAACATAATAGCAACACAACCATCTTCATCAACTGGGTCCGAAAAAGATATAATCGGACTTTAAAAAAGTAGACAACCATCTTTAATGCGTCTATCATAAAATTTAAGACTAATATGGTTTCCTCATGGATGCCATTGTCACAACTGGACCAAACTACCCTTGAAGGACATCCTTTCCAATAAAAAAAAGAATAATTGAAATCGGTTGGCGTGATATTGAGGTATTCGTCGATTTGTCGCGCACATTCTTAATGCAAATTTAAGAGTTATATGGTTTTCTCGTGGAGGTCATTGTTAGAACTGGACCAAATTAAAATGGGACCACACGGAAAGCACCAGCTTTGAGTTCTGAGGTAACAAACATAAAAAAAAACCTCTTCCGCCGAGACCCAAACTAGTCGGCCACCCCCAAAATACACACGTGGGTAAAAACCGTTAATTGAAATAAATATGACTGTAACTCAAGAAAGTTTTTATTCTAATATAAATTGATGATGATGACGAAGCTACTAGGTATTAACAACTCTCACTCTAGCAATTACTCCTGAGTCACGTCAGTAGTAATAAATAGTCAATTAATTCAGGTATTTCACTTGCAGCAGTGCTTTTATAGTGAAAACTTCTTTCGGCGCGTTGAGCACTTTTTGGGTGAACAAAAATCGCTTCATTGTTACCGAACGCTTCACACAATTCACAAGTTTTCACTTCTATCGGCACTTTTTTTACATTTTACCTTATTTTGACAATTATATGTAATACTTATTATAATTATTTAATTTAATTATATATAATTATAACGTAATATTGCCGTCAACTGGGTGCTCTGGGAATTAAATTGCAATGCTGAAGGTAAATTAAAGGGGACGGGAGAATAGAAAAATAAGGAAAATTGTGCTGCTTATCAGGATGGACTGGGGAGTGTAGCTCAAGGAGGTCGAGGTCGCATCAATAAGTAAGCCTATAATACAATCTAAAGACAATTATTTGACTTTTCTAAACAGTCATAATCAGCTATCACTCACCAAGGTATTCTTACAGGTGAAGAATATATTCATATAGTTGATGATCTTATAATGACAGATGATGAGGAGTCGGAAGGCCAGGAAAGGGGCGTCCTGGAGCGCGATGTTCATTATGATGGCGCAGACTTCGATGGAACAGCAGCACGCTCGGCTGTTCCTGGAGGAACAGGAAAATTTTTATTAGCCCTGACTCCTAAGATATTTATGACAAGTTTTGAAATTTTGAAGATGTGATTGTTACTGATCAGATTTGTTAATTCTTATCATCTTCATCATTCTGAAAAACATTACAGTAGTAAGAATCCTGGATACTTTTGAAACTCTTGTCTCAATTTTGGAAAATTTCTTTGCAGGTTAAGAAAACTTACATAATGTATGTGCACTGTATGACTATATATATACTGCCTGTTAGATATCAGTTCGATTCCAGTCACCTTGTACGACATCCACGGGACTATATGGGGTCGCCCTATACTACACCACCGTGCGTCACGATGATTTTGATGTGTATTACCTACCTTCTTAGTTGCGTTTACTGTTTTTCTTAAGAGAATCACGATATAAAAGAGTCATGATCATAAAAGCAGAAGATAATAATATAAAATCTTTTAACAGTGGCAGAGCCATGCTTAGGCACGAATAGGCCGGCTCGACTCGATACTATGGCCTCACAGAAAACCGGTTGTGAAACATAAATTTGTGAGATTTCTGGAGACCCAACTTCCCTCTCCTTATTCCTCTCCTCTGACCTCCCCCCTTTTCCCATCTCCTCATCTCCGTCTCTTTCCCCTCCCCGCATACCCTCATCCCTCTTTACCCTCAAAGGCGGGCAGCGTACTTACGACTCTCCAGTTGTAGGTGTCCATGAACGGAGGTTGTCACTTACCATCAGGTGATTATAGGGTGGCAGACGAACGGAGGGGCTGTTCGTATGCCCCCTTTAAATTTATGTAATAAAAAGAACCATCCGGTAACTTGTCTGTTCGTCTGTCCCCTATGGTATAAAACATAAAAAGTTTGACAACGCTCTTGTTAAAAGCGTACAAATAACATGATAACTGCGTACCAAGTCTCTCGATGACATAAACATGTGAGTGAGACAAACATATGTCCTCTCCTTGTCTTATCCTTATACACTTATACATTTGTCATTTTGCACATCCACAGATAACACAATAAAACACTTATAGGAAATGTACAACAAAAGCTATGAAGCATGGTCAAATGAATTTATTTCGACAGAAGCCTTTATTTTTATTTATTTTTCTTTATTGTAGACAAACATGTGATATTATGTGTGATAGATTTATACATTCAAATATAAAATAATAATATGTATAATTATGTATACAATATGTAGTGATTAGTTGCGAGATGGGAATGTGAAAAGAATAATATATTTATGTTATTTTTTGACAACTTGTGTATTATTTGTTTTATTTATGTTGAAACAATAAATATGTTTATACAATTTTATGGTCAATACTTTACAAACATTCATACAACAGACACAAATAACACCCAGAACCGGGATAACTAATTGTGGATCACTCTAATTTTTCACCCAGCAGTTAGGGTCACTAACCACTACACCAACACGCCCGTCATGTTAATATTAACCTAAAAAACGAAACCATAAATGTTATGACTTATATATAGCCTTTTTAAACAGATTTTTAAATACTCTTTCCTTCATATATTATTCCGTTAAAAAAAAAACGCTTCTTTTTAAAATACAACTCCCGCACTGGGATTACTTCTTGTGTCAATTTAAACAACGGACACTAACAAGGTGGTGACTTCTTAAACCTGCTGCTCCATCCGCGCAGTCAGCCTTTATTTTTGAAATGAAAACTTCTTGGAACCCGCGTCATCGTCCCCGCACGCTTCCCATGAGCTATATGTATACTGTGTATAATCTAATAGCTCGACGATACAATTCACAAGTTACTTAGTTTTCACTTCTATCGGCAGTCCCCAAAGACTGGCCGCATATTTTTTTATTATAAAAGCACAGATAGACAGAAAAGGGATTTTTAACAAGTACCTGTTGTTGAGAAATATAATAAATTTTTAATTCACGAAATATCATCGGTTTAATTACTCGAAGCGTTCTTTTGTGAACTTTTGACTTGTGACGGATTACCGTGTGATTTAAGTCGGTTCGACTCTTACGTAACCCACTTGACTCTTGATAATGGGGCAGCGATGACTCGAGCATCAAGCAATATTTGCGATGCAAAAGTCTGCACACTGCCGCGTCAAGCGCAAAAGTGGTCGGATTTTTCGCGCCGCGGCCGAGCTCGCATCTAACTACCTTAATTTTGTACTTTTCTGTGATTGGCTAATTCGTAAATATAAGCTGTTTTTATGTCAACTATTCGCTAATATTTAGTATTCGAATATATTTAGAATTTTACAACAAATTGGAACGTTAACTCTACATCTCTGGACAGCTACAGTAGACCCTGCCTCACGAGGCTTTAGTTAACCCTTTTTAAATAAAGTATGTTACCTAATCTAGAACGTTAAACCTAAAACTCCTATTAAATCTTCTGTCATCAATGAGCCATTGTCCTTCTCCTCCGCATATATATAGAAATAGAAATCAACCAGACTAAGTCAGTCGTCCTATACTATGGAGAAACGAAAGTAAGAGACTCTTCTTTAAAAAAAATATGTTTTAATACACATGTTGTCTTGCTATTTTAATTTTTATGGTCACCCTTCCCTTTTCGCATCGAACCATCTATTGAAAAGTGCCTTAGTGTTCATGGGCGAGCGTGCTTGTGTACGTACATGTCTGACCTATTAGCCGCCCCTCTGGACTTCCGACTCTTCGTGGCAGTCAGCACCACGGTGAACTGCATCAGGGACCACGACCAGATGCTCAAAGTCAGGAGAATTAGCACTTGCTCTGTAGCCACCTTTTCATCTTTGAACGAGTCGAAAAATTCTATGATGTCTGCCGCTGTGCCTGTGGTCAAGAGTTTAGAGATTACGAACAAATAACGCCTCTTATATCACGCTTTTTGCAGCTTCAACCAGTGCCGTAAATAGCCTTTTCTGAGCCCTGTGCGAGCTTCTGTAACTGTGCCTCTGTTTTTTTGAGATATTATAGGTACCCTATGCTTTGTATTTCATTCAAGGTGATAAAATAAAGCCCACGGACCTTGATGTTAGTGGAGTTATTATCCAATATTTTGGACGAAAAAACTATTATTTTGAAGTGAAAACTTCTTTGAGCGCGGCGCATATTTTTAGATGAAATAAAATGTATGGACTCGCGACACCGTTACGAGACGCATATGTCGAATCAACGCAATATTAGCACAACGAGATATAAAAGTACAATTGATTACGGATTGTATTCACGAGACATTTAAATAACTTCGAATCAAATTTTGTATTTTCTATTTTAGTTACCATCAACCTATAGTTTCTATTTTAGATTGTAATAATTTAAATGATAATGATGATGATACAAGAGCTGTCGAAATTCTTAACGATGATTCATGAAAGAATATTAAATGTATTTTAAAGTTTCTAATAGTAGAATTCAATTCATAAAAAATGTCTAACGCGCCAAAATATGTTTTCACTTCTGTCGGCACTCCCGGAGTGCATTTTTTTTTTTAAGGAACTAGAACTGTTGTTGGCAAACAAGCAGACGAGCTCTTTAAGTGGTCCCTTCCCACTATATCTCACGTACTAAAACTCAAACGCAAGTTCACTCATCTCTACGTATTTTGACGTAGATCTACGTATTTTAGACCATTCTTGCAAACCTACGAACTTCGGACTCAAAATCTACATATTTTTTTTAATTTTGATATTGGCAACATAACATGTCTTATTACGATGAAAAGACACAATTTACATTAAGTTTGAGGAAAAACGTTAATAAGAAAGTTTAAATGTCGATCTCGATAATTTTTTTTTCTTTATCATTCTAATATATCAGTTTTTTGCCATCAATCTGATGAAAACTTAAACTAAAAAAATTGCTTGATGATACTGGATAGGTACTTTAATTTAAAAACAGAATTTTTTATTCATTATCACCAAACCTACGAACTTTTCATAAGCAAATTTTACAAATTATACGTATTTTCTAACCTCGTCTACGCTCGCTCATAGCCGCCCGCCGCTTAATCTCCGTCCGACCGACCGTGTAGTCGGTCGGCCCATGACTCTGATAAACACTAAACATAAATACGCTCGTGCGCTGCCAAAAATGAGCGCGATGTTTAATTTAACATAACGATCGTATGCGTTGTAATCGAGCACTAGGGGCGCAGCGGTAACTTATCAGGAGAAAACCGAAAAAAATATAATCCTGCCTGGCCTGGCCATTCTTGCGCCCCCCAGAGTCTACACCCTGTGCCTGGGCACCGGTGGCACCGCCCTATTTACGGCACTGGCTTGAATTATAACACGTGCATTGTCGGTAGTGAGTCTAAGCATGACTCTACGACGACAATTTACATTACGTTACGTCACGTATGTGCCGTATGTGAGTTTTACCAGTATTATTATTTACCATTATATTCACAAAAAAATCGTGAACTATTGTGTAGCGTTGTGTTTCACCGATTGAGTGAGGTTAGTGTTCACCCTTTCCTCTTTCCCTTCCACTCTTAGGCAATTGTACTCGTTACTTTATTAAAAAAAAAACAAATCTCACGAAACTATATACATAAATAAATCTCACGTACTTCGAAGTGTTGTATCTAATTGAGACTTCGTAAGCATATGTAGTTTGGATGTAAATACTGTAATTAGTCATCTTGGACCTGATCTGATGATGGAACCAGGCTGTGGACAGCGGAACTCTTCAATGGTCACTAGTAAACCCGTCGAGTTTGTGCTCATTTGGTTTGTTTTAACTAGTCAAATAGAGTGCATTTACGACTATAATGCTCCAAAATGTTGATAAATTGTAATAAAATGTCTTCTTCGTCCCCTAATCTTCCATCCTTATATGTGAATATTTTCGAATCAAATTTCAATAGAACCACCCTTAAGGAAATATCCAATTCACTAAAAATACCCTGAATTCGGTTCAAAATATAAAAAAAACGGCAAAGTGCGAGTCGGACTCGCACATAAAGGGTTCCGTACCATTATCTAAAAAACCGTAAAAAATAATGATGTTTTTGTATGGGAGCTCCTTCAAATATTTATTTTTGTAGTATTTGTTGTTATAGTGGCAACAGAAATACACAAATCTATGAAAATTTCAATTCTCTAACTATCACGGTTCATGAGATACGAATGCGGAGTCTTAGTAATAGGGTCCCGTTGTACCCTTTGGTACGGTACCCTAAAATTCAATTGAACTAAGAACTTTTAAATTTCTGACTTTTATAAAAATATAAAATATTAAAAAAATAAATTACACGAAGCATTGCTTTAAATGAACAAAAAAAAACAGTCATGATTCAATGCGTATATAAAGTTTTGTGTATATGCTGATAACAGTTTAAATATTAATTTATAACGCGGAAGACAGGGTGCTGTGTGCGGCTGTATTCAGCAGTGGACTGTAGGCTTATTAATTGATTGACTGAAATATGATTTCTCAAGAGTTTTTTTACCGATATACACCAGTAGGAGTTGACTGAGCTGGTCCCTGGTGAGGTCTCCCTTAGGCAGCAGCCATCGCCCGACAATGAGGGTCAGCATCAGGAACTGTTCTATAAGAGTCACCCACATGTCAGTGGAGATCTTTGTAGCGACAGGGATTGGGATCTCCGTCTGTGTTGCAAGGACAAAAAATTATTTCAAAGCGACATCTAGTATATAAAAGAGGCTCGCACTTCCCGGCACAAGCCAGTTAGAGTTATAGGTATGCAACCCTGACTTGCTGCACCCAAACTATATGTATAAAAAATAAAATATACGGTCGATCTCGAACTAAACGGTTTAACTCTTCCTTTATGTGCCGATCGGTTAAAGCCTGGAACTCACTACAGGTGCTTTCCTCCCACTTTGATACTGGGCCTTTTAGGCGGGGCGTGAAAAAGCATCTCACCAGGCCGCCATAATGTGGGTCACCATGCTGCATTGACTACACTTGCAATGAGGATGGTGACCACCACTCTTAGACTCCACTTGTTGCTTTCCATCAGGTAGAGTGGAGTCATTATGATAGGCTTATATATAAAAAAAAGAAAGCAATATCCCTTCCTTTCCTTTAACATAAATAATAATAAAAATAAAGCTTTTTATTTCTGTATAAAAGTATGTTCACAATTCAAATTATTAGTAGATTTCTTAAACTAAGTTAGTTTATAAATTTATAATGTTTATTTGTTATATAAATTGCTGCTCCTTTTACACGAACCCCTTTTGGGTAAAAGCCTCCTCTAATTCCTTCCATTTATCTCTATTTTTCGAAAATTTCAACCAGCCGACTGGTCATCGTGGGAGTAAAAGACCAAAACCCTCTAAATTCCTTTAACATACTAACATACAAGTTTTACAAGTGGTAGAGCCATGCTTAGGCACGAATGGGCTGGCTCGACCGGTGCGATACCACGGCCTCACAGAAAACCGGTTGTGAAGTAACGCTTGCGTTGCATTTCCCCGAAATGAGTGAGGTTTCCGGAGCCCCATCTCCCCCTCTCCTCTTTCCTCTCCCCTCATCTCGTCAGTTCGTCTGTCCCCCTATAGCATAAAAAAAACTTAAATTTTTCCCATACAATTACCAAAAGTGCCCGTATGACGGCAATCAGCCTGCCCCCTTTCACGTAAATGGACTAAATTGTAATGGGCAAAATTTGGGAGTTAATTATGCTCCTACCTACCCCTTCGCGGATAAAGGAGTGAGTTTTTTTTTTCATTATTATATTACAAGGGTTTACTATGTTTGTTAATGTGTGAGCACCATGTATCTATCATAAAATAATGTTATCTGTCGTTGCTTCGATTTAATTCTTTTTACCTTTTTCGGTATAGTGATATTGTTCTGGGTGCATCGTTTTCACACATAATTTTAGTTATATATAATGATTGTATTTAAACAAAACATTTTAAAAGAGTAACGCTGGAGTTTCTTGCCCATACTTCTCCATACGAAACTACATTTTGGAATGGGCGACTAGAATCAATTCTATTTAAATGTAAATATAGACGTTCGAAAGTGTCTTTTAGGCCTATTTGAAATAAATGCTTTGACTTTGACTTTGGGGACAGGCGAACAGACGGGTCACCTAACAGTAAGCGACAACGCCGCTTTTGGATACCTGCAACTCATGAGTCTTAAGTGTACCTTTGAAGGTGATGAGGGATGGGGGTTATGTGGAAAGGGGAAAGAAGGAGTGAACTGGCCTTTTAATCTAGTGGCCTTATTCCTATCTCCCGGGGCCTTCACAAACACTCAAAGAACAACCAGCATCGGGATAACTATTTCGGAATCATCAGCCAGTATCGGAATCCTTGGCGTCGACATATCAAGCGAAGTCCAGTTTCGCGGTCACTTAGAGAGTAAGGCCATATTAGCCTCGAAGAAGCTTGGTGTGCTAAACAGATAATAATTAAACTTAACTCTTTAGTTTCGGGTGTCCATGGGCGGCGGTAGTCACTTACCATCAGGTGACCCGTCTGCTCGTTTGCCCCCTAACGCATTAAAAAAAATAAAAAAAACAAAACAAATATCTTTGATCGGCTTGACACCTTGAGATGTAGCTTCACTCTGCATCCTCTATCGCTTGTATCATGGGGAGTGTTCAGAGGAATTGTTCGGCAGCACAGGCGGGCAGCGCACTTGCGACTCTTGAATTGCAAGTGTCCATGGACGGCGGTGTCACTTACCATCAGGTGACCCGTCTGTTCGTCTGTCCCCCTATAGTATAAAAAAACAAAAAAAAAAACAATTTCTAAAACTATTTTGTATACAGAGGTACGCACTCACACCTCTACCACTGAACATGAAAATAGTCCATAGGTAAGAGGATAATTTAATATTTGGAACTAATGCGCAAGCTAGCAGTTTAAGTTCTCACCTCGCAAGCATACTGCAACATGCAGCGACAACACTTTGTGTTATCTGTGTGTGAGTTTGGGTGTTCTTTGTGTCCGTTGTTTGAATGTTTGTAAAGTGCCTGCGACACACGAATTAATCTTACTGCGGGAGCTGTCTTTATAATACAAAAAAAAAGTGCCATTTTTTTTGCACTTACGTATGGCAAGGCTATTGCCAAGGACTGTTTATAATTTGTATACTGTCTGATACATAACAGTGTTTTACTAGTTTCGGAGAATTGTCAAAAACATTGAACATTTTTGAAGATTTTAAAAGGATTGACTGTATCATCTTAAGGAAATAAATAAATTTGAGCTAGTCAACATACATATATACATACTCTCACGCCTGTATACCCTCGGGGATGGGCAGAGGCGTATTATGAGTCCACATTTTGTATTATTTATTTATCTCTTTATTGTACACCATAAAAGTAATGGAAAAAAAAATAAAGACATGATTGCATCTATTGCGGTATAACAATTGGCGGTCTTATCATTCACTTCTTCTGCTATTGTGTGCCCTATTACGTAAGCGGGATTAAGTGGAACTTTTGATCGAGAATTACATAAGAAAATTTGGAGTAAATTGAAAGATGAAGGAAGCCTGGACGGATATCTATCACATAAAATGTTTAATGGAAAACGAAAAAGTCTAATGTAATCTGTATTAATGTACTAGAGCCGATGCGACACCTTGACCTCACAGAAAATTGCTTGTGAAGCAACGTCTGCGTTGAATTTTCCCGAAATCAGTGAGGCTTCCGGAGGCCCAACTACCCCTCTCCCTTTTTCCCCTTATCCGCCTCTCCTTTTTCCAATTTTACATCTCCCCTCCCCCACTACCCTTAAAGGCGGGCAGCGCATTTACGACTCTTGAGTTGTTATTTTTTTACGATATCATTATGGTATGAACTGTTAAGGGATTGTAAATGAATTAATAAATATAGATTATTATTAAGTGGAAAAGGTTTTTGTTTTAATCTCTGGAATTATCAGTCGAATTAGAATTATTCTTTTTGTATTTCATAGAGTATTAAATTTGGAATAATATATGATATAAAGCATTGCACTTTAATTCTTCGCTATGCAATAGTGAGCATAAACAAAGGTGCCATTTCTGTGAACAGCTAGCTGTTTAGAGTTAGTAATATCTCAGACTGGTTAAAAATAAAATACCTACTTCTGTGATTGTCATGTTGACGTTTTTCTTCTGAAGCCTGAGTTCCACCTTGTGTAGTTCTAGGAGCCATATCGCGGGAACCACCAGGCCGAGGTAGATAAACACTGACGGGCAAAACCTGAGGACCATACATGTATTATGTAAATTGGTAACAAAAAAACTGACTTATAAACTTTCGCATTCCATAATATATAATAAATATACATATTTTTTATGCTATGGAATGCGAAATACCGGGACATAACGCGAACAGTATACAGTATTACATACCTTTCAATTTGCCTGACGTTTCGACCAGGTTGCACCGGCCGTGGTCACAGGCTGACTGTTAAGCGGAGCAAGCCCTCCATCGCCGAAATCGTGAAATTGGTTTTTATATATACACGTGTAATACCTGTATATCGCGTCATTTCCCGAATAGTCATTTTATCTATACAAATAAATAAAATTGGAGTGTCTGTTTGTAATATTAAAATAATCGCTTTTTACTAAGTGCATATGGACGTATACATGGTACATCTACCAAAACAACATTTTTTTCTGTCTGTCTGTCTGTTTGTTCCGGCTAATCTCTAAACTGGCTGGACCGATTTTGACGGGACTTTCCCTGGTAGATAGCTGAAGTAACAAGAAGTAACTTAGGCTACTTTTATTTTAGAAAACAAAATAGGATCTTGCAAACAAATTTAAACCAATGAAAACTGCGAACTGAACAATAACTTTTTTGATAAATACCACGCAGACGAAGTCGCGGGTAACAGCTAGTTGTTAATAAATACATATAAACCCAACAGCATTATCCGTTGGCACAAGTATATAAGACGTATGTATTTAGACATATTCTTGTGATAGACAGATCGACACGGTAAAATATTTCTAAATACATAAATATTATAGATAAATTACACACAGACAGAACAAATGATCATGCTCATCACACAATAATTTGTCTTGAGTTGGAATCGATCACAAACAGAATGGTTTCTTTCTGTAAACAGAAGTAATTCTTTATTTTGAAACTACATCCAAAAAACAATAATTAAATAAAAGTAAGTATGTATGTGTTAATACAAACCTGTAAACAAAAAAAACGACATTCAAAGTTGATTATTGATGTCGATTCCTAAATCACTATAAATTCAATCTTTTTCACAATCTCAATAATGTATGTAATACGCGTAGCCATTACAAAAAAAAAACACTCCTATTAAACTACAGATAACAAAATCAGTCTGCTAGCGCTTCATTGGCGGGAAATTTAAATAAAGAGAATTTTCTTTTTTTTTACATGCAACACCTGGCACCAGCCAGTTCTAGTAACAGTCACTCAGCAATCCATATATATAAGCAGTAACCTTTTTTTTTCACTTTCTGTCCCTCGTTTTCGGTCAATATACCCCAAAGTTTCCAATCTTAATGAGAAACTCCATAAACATGAATTAAATTTAAAATAGAAATATATGTATTGTTTATTAGTGAGTCAACTTGTCATTAAGTAGTTTATAAGATGTCTTAACTTATAGTTCCTTCAATATAGAAAATTATTGTTTACCCTAATGAAATGACGAGTCAGGATTCAGGAATATTCCGAACATTAGCATTGAGTCAACTTCACGTCAGTCGCTTCCTGTCGCACCCTCTGACATCATCTAATGAGGAACGATGACGTCACAATATAACTAGAATTTACTATCTAATATATAAAAGAGTTCTTTGTTATTTTTACTTAAATTAGGGATTGAAGGAATTTAAAAACTAAGATTTAGAGTTTAGTGGTTAGTGACCCTGACTGCTTATCCAGACATCGTGCGATCGATTCCAACTCAAGACAAATTATTGTGTGATGAGCATGATCATTTGTTCTGTCTGGGTGTAATTTATCTATAATATTTATGTATTTAGAAATATATAATTATTTTTATTAGGAGTCTGGTTACCATAGTACAAGCTCTGCTTAGTTTGCATTCAGATGGACGTGTGTGAGATGTGTGACGTGCTAATTAAAAAAAAACTACATACAGGCAACGATACAGAAAAGGATTTGGAGTATCATAAGAGTATCTGGAAGAGAAGAGCTATTTATTTTATATCTTTAAATGAGCAATTCTTGTATATATAATCTGAATCTCGGAAACGGCTCCAACGATATTCATGAAATTTTGTATGCAGGGGATTTCGGGGCCGATAAATCTATCTAGCCAGGTTTCATTTTTAAAAAACGTCGTTTTATCCGTGTTTTCAGGCAATGAAAAACTGCTACAATATGATTAGAATACTAAGGTAAATTTCGCCACCATCTACAAAGTTGTAATAGGTCAGATGGGAAATATGGCGGTCTCGTAATCAGATTACCCCGGTTCGAGTCCTATTGATCATTGTTTTATTTTACTTTTTTTTTTGTTCTTTTACACGATTTACCAAAAAATTTAATCCAGGTACTAATAAATAATACAAAGTAGGTACATCTTTATAAATCTTAAAAAGAGTCACGGTTTGTTTGAAAGCACTTTTTTAATAGTATAGGGGGACCAACGACAGGTCATCTGATGGTAAGTGACTTCCGTCGTCCATGAACACTTGCAACTCAAGAGTCTCAAAAGTGCTGTCCGCCTTTTAGGGTAGGGGAAAATGAGGAGGGGAAAGGGGGTTAGGCCTCCGGTAAACTCACTCACTCGATCACACAATGCTAGCATTGTTTAAGAGCTGGTTTTCTGTGAGGCCGTGCTAATACTGCACGGACTGAACGGAAGGCGTAGCGGTTTATGTAGTCACCCCGCTACCACGCTGCCGCGCCTAGTGTTGTGGGTTTGATCCCCGCACGGGACAACACTTTGTGTAATCCTCAAATTGTTGTTCTGAGTTTGGGTGTTCTTTGTGTCCGTTGTTTGAATGTTTGTAAAGTCCCCCGCGACACAGGAATTAATCCTGGTGCAGGAGTTGTCTTTTTTAAACTAAAAAGAATACTCCGCTACAGAAGGCCCATACGTTTACATTAGGAGCTACGTACTGAAGAAGAGAATGCTATGGCTATGGAGCAACACTCTTCGACCCTTACGATTGGAGCACTGTACATAAACGCAATTAAAAAAAGCGGCTGTAAGCCGGCCTGCTTCATACTTTGATGAATAGGTTGTTAGGTAAGCGGCAGCGCTATTCTCTTTTAAGTCTATAAAACTCATTCACCTGTCCGAGACAAACCTCTTAACCTCACGCAATGGACGCTTTCGGAGTTTAACTTTAAAATTAAAATTATTAATGATAAAAAGATAGATAATAAAGAATTATCTATCTGTTTACATCACGTACAAAAAAAAAACATAATATTAATACAGTTTGCAATAAGTCTTGTGATCTAAAGTTAGACAAAGGAACTTATCGTTTTGCAGTAGCACCAATAACAGTGGTAGAGCCATGCTTAGGCACGAATAGGCCGGCTCGAAGGGTGCGATACCATGGCCGCACAGAAACTGGTTGTGAAGCAACGCGAGGTTTCCGAAGGCCAAACTCTTTCTCTCCTCTTTCCTCTCCCCTCGTCCTCTCTCTCTTCTTTCCCCTCCCCGCATTCCCATAGGGATATGATACTTGTATCGTCACCCTCAAAGGCGCGCACTTAAGGAGTTGCAGGTGTCCATGGACGGTGGTGGTCACTTACCATCAGGTGACCCGTCTGCTCATCTGTCCCCCTATTTTATATTTAAAAAAAAAATGCGATCTCTACCAGGCAACTGGATAGAGAAGGTACTAAAAATGAGATGGGGAGCTGCAATTTGCAGATTGAAGTATCCTGACTATGATGTATTTAAAACATTTTTTTTTTCTATATTAGCCTACCATAGTGACTCCACTCTGCCTGGTGGAAAGCAATAGGTGGAGTCAAAGAGTGGTGGTCACCATCCTCATTGCATGTCTAGTCAATCATAACAATTATGATATACAAACTCATATATATATACCCATAAATTATAGAGTTCTTTATCATTTATTGAAGTCGGTTATCTGTTTTTTGTTTTAAATACAATCATTGGACTTCTTTAATTCAATGATTTCTTTCTCTAATATGCCCTTTTAACCTACACAGCTAATAAAATCTTTCAGGCGGGTTTCGGGAATAGAATATCGACCAGTCGTTAAACTCGCCCCGGCGCAAGGGTAAAGGGGGTGACATTTGGATGTTTTGTGAACGACTAATGAAGTGAGACCGTTATACGGCCTAGGGAAGGGTTAAATACTGTCCCATCAAGGGCAGAGGAATAGGTAAATTCATGGATAATGTAAGTAGAGAATTCTTTGTATGCGTTAATAATCGGACTTTTAAAAAGTAGACAACCGACTTCAATGCGTCTATCAAAAAATGGCGTCTAACTAATATGATTTTCTCGTGGATGCCATTGTCACAACTGGATCAAACATTCATCTAACTACCTTTGAAGTACATCCTTTCCAGTAAAAAAACAATCATCGAAATCGGTTGGCGTGATATTGAGTTATTCGTCCATTTGTCGCGCACATGCTTAATGCAAATTCTAGACTTATATGGTTTTCTCATGGATTCCATTGTCAGACCTGAATAAAATTCAAATGGGACCACTTATTTGTACTTATTTGTATTTTATACATTTTCGTAGAGATCTTGGGATTCCCGTACACAGCTTGTTAGGTTCACAGGTACTCCACTCAATCCATTCGTATAAGGAATTACTCTTGCCTTCTCTTGTTATTACTATACCTATAAATTACCAATTATTCCATTAAATTCCGTTGATGGCAATCGGCCTGCCCCATCACGAAATTGGGACCAAATTCTAATATTTAAAATGTGGGAATTAAATATATATGTGCGCTTCTCCAGAAGCTTCGGACAACCAGCCTGTGGAACAAATTGTCGCCTGCCGTATTTCCGGACCAATACGACCTTCAAACCTTACAGAAAAGAGCGTACTCCATTCTAAAGGGCCGGCAACGCACTTGTGACTTTATCGCATAAAAAAATGTATCTCTGCCTACCCCATCGATGATAAGGTGTGAGTGTAAAGAACAAAAGCTACATGAAAAAGCAGTTTTTATTGCCGTTTATGGTGTCGTAACGATATATCAACGACCTTTTATTTTTTAGTAGCCGATTCCAACAGTTTACGGTCACTGCACCGCTCTGAAGGGTGCTAGCGTGATGTTTTATATCAACAAAAGCATATACTGTATATTCGAATACAACTGATACTACTGCCTTTTTTTAACTGACAATAATAAATAACTAAAAAAAAAATATATACATATATGCCCTCACTACACCTATCAGGATAAACAGTATAGAGATATATTATTCATCCGTTGATTTGCCACTTCAGGGGTGAAATATTTTCTTTAAAAATTCAAATTGTCATATTACCGGAGTTTTCGGTGGAACGGTGTGTCGGAATTGAACCATACAGAGCCTAAAGGAAGAGAAACCGGGAACTGCTTTACTAAGACATTCAGATCCTCTCAATCGCTCATTTAATAGTTCGTTTTTTGTTAAAAAATAGGATATTTTAAGTCATCATGATCCTACCGCAGTCCACGACTGGACGAAGGCCTCATCCATCTCAGCCAACTATCCTGGTCTTAGGCAATCCGCATCCATCCGTTACCCGTCTTTAAGTCTTCGGTCCATCTGCAGAGCGTCCTACACTACGTTTGCCTAACCGCGGTCTCCACTCCAACACGTATTTTATTACATGAATTATATTTTAGATATATAGATAGATAAACTCTTTATTTTCCAAATAAAAGACAGTACAATATTGTAATTACATATTCGTAAATCAGAATTTGTACAATTGGCGGCCTTATCGCGTTTTGCGATTTCTTCCAGGCAACTTTTGGATGGAGAGAGAGTTTATGTATGGCAGAAGGAGTTGCAATGTTTAATTAACTGACTTACTCACATATACACTCTGCCCTCATACGCATAAATACTAAGATACACATACACACACAAAACATATACCCATTTTGTTGATATTAATTATTATATACCTAATACATATCTAAGAAATGCTTGGCCTGAAATATTTTAGGTAAACTTTTATAATATACGTTACATTTGCAAGCTCCTTAGTTTGCGTGGTAATTAGAATGAAGTTTGTTGATTTTTATTTATGCAGAGACGTAGAAAAAAGGAGCCTATACTTTAGACCGCTAGCAGTACATCTGTGATAAGCTGATAACTGATAAATTACAATTGACTTTTATTAATGCACCTTTCCCATTACTTCACGCACTTCAAAAACGTGTTCGTAATTTGGTATAAGATGAATTAACTCTTACTAATTGTAACAAAAAAAAAATCGGTTGTCTGTAAAGTCGGTTTACCGACGATAGTTGAACGTGAAAACGTAACGCTGCCGAACGCGGAGGCCGATTGTGCATCTTTGTCGCTCGTTGACCGCTCTCGCTTGCACTTCAAGCCTTAAATTAAACGCCTCAGAGCGATGTAACGCTGCATGAGTCATGTTTTTTCGTGCGTGCAGCCGGCACGCACGAATATTTGAAAAAGAGTGTTCTTAGAGTTTCTTTCTTGTTCTTCTCCAGAGGATCGACGTATAGCGTATACGCTACTCTATCAGAAACAGGCCTGAGACGGTAGCGCGTCGTGTTCTGCGCGCGCCTCTCTAAGTTGGAGGGGGACTAGGCCCCCCGCTTTCCACAGTGTGGCACCAGGGGTTCTCGGAAGCTTCCTTCTTAGGGTATACCCGGGTCCTCTGCAATAGACTCGTGACGGAATACCGTGTGTTTTTAGCCGGTTCGAGTCCGACATACCACTTTACTGTTGGCTCCAGTGAGGTGATGACCCGTGGGGGTTTCCACACGATAAAAAAAAAAAAGGATCTACGTATTGGAACAGGTAACTATCTTCACGACTGACTTAGTCTGACCGACTTCTTCTCTTGACAGTTCAAATATACCTATGAATGGTATAATTTCAATAAATGGTTTTGATTTAGATTTTTTGATTTTATTTCTTCTTACTAGTTCCATTCATTAGGTCGATCTTCGTGCCTAAGCAGGGCTCTACCACTGTTAAAAATGTTTCTTTGACATAATAATATGCATAGAGTTGGGACAACTTGTAACCAGCCACCAACCACCTTTTTATATTACAAAACTTTCGCATTAATACTATCTTGGTATGTCTATAAGAAGGCTTACCAGCTATTACGAAAGAGTGACTAAATGATTGTTGGCAAAAGGCAAGCGTTTGATACGATTCTGCCTACCCCTTCGTCAGTAGTAAAGTTACAACAATCAATACTAATTCCTACTAATATTATAAATGCGAATGTAAGTTTGTTTGTTAGCTTTCACGCCGAAACTACTCAACCGATTATCATGAAACTTTGCCAAAGCTTTGCAAAAGGGCTTAGGATACGTGAAAATACGAGTGAAGCCGCGGGTAAAAGCTAGTAGTCTTGTATAATAAATAAAAAAGGGCTACAAAAAGCCACAATTGTATACCTATAAGATTGATCTGTCATGATATGGCATAATAGCTTGTTTTTGTATGAGATTAACGTAATATAAAATTAATTATTGTAAATCACAAACAAGTACTTGTAAATTAAAATTTCGACACAATGTTCATAGCCCGGATAGCTCAGTCGGTAGAGCATTGGACTTTTAATCCAAGGGTCCAGGGTTCAAGTCCCTGTTCGGGCGGTTTCTTTTTGATGTTTTCCGTACTGTATTTTCTTCAAAAGAGTGTATTTTTAATTTTTTTTATTTTGAATTTCTTTTATTTTGGCGTAGAACCAGAGTACTTAAGGTTCCGCCGTCTTGTACTGCGAGGCAGTGATGCTTGCCAAAGATGCGGAGGAATGGGAGGGAGGTAGTACTCTGTCGTCCCACAGAAGATATAACGCTGGAGAGCGCAATATAACCTCCGGCCTCCATGAGCGCTTGCCTGAAGGTGATGGACTGGGCTATCTGTTGACCTAGCAGAAGCAGGCCTGAGACGGTACGTGATACACGAGGTATACAGGGACTTCCTTTATACGGTACACCTGGGGCCTCGGCCATAAGACCCGATGATGGAACACTGCGGTTTGAATCGATTCATGTCCGACATACCACGTTCCCATTGGCCCCAGTAAGGTCCGACCCGTGGGGGTATTTTTGTTCAACCGACTTCAAAAAGGAGGAGGTTCTCAATTCGACTGTTTTTTTTTATATATTATTTTTATTTTTTTATGTTTGTTCGACGCAGATGAATCCCATGTGGTCCAATTTTGTTCAGTTGTGACAATGGCATCCACTAGAAAACCATATAAGTCTTAAATTTTATGATAGACGCATTGAAGTCGGTTGTCTACTTTTTAAAGTCCGATTATATAACACGTTAGTGTTTGTAATAAATGTTGTGACGTAAGGCGTCTAATGAATCCCGCTCACTTGTATAGACTAAGGTGTAAGCAGAGATGTTTTAAGCACCCACATTTTGCCAGTTAGAATTTGATCCCACAAGCCTATTACCGTCACCCGGGCACTGTAGGACTTTATATATACTGTCTGATAGATAACAGTCCAATCCCTTAGTCGTCTTTTATGGACCACACGGCAAATTATTAGCTATTTTGTGAAAGAACATACACATATGGATATGTAATTCTATACCAATAGCCATGGCCCGGATAGCTCAGTCGGTAGAGCATTGGACTTTTAATCCAAGGGTCCAGGGTTCAAGTCCCTGTTCGGGCGGCTTTCTTTTTGTTACACGACACTACTAATATATATAATATCAATCCCATGGTTTTTTATCAGTTATTGGAATAGGTGTTTGTCTTCCAAATCATCTGATGGAAAGTAATGAAGAAGGTGAACATGGTGCACGCTTATGCAAGAGAAACCTATTCACTCTACTCTTGGAGTATTATAGACGCAGGCAGCTAGCGACGTGAACCAAAGGGGGGATGTCAAAGCGTTTAAGTAATGGAACCTCCGGCCGAGTATAGTCTAATAAAGGAATGGTGAGGGTTCGATAAGTCCGAAGAAGCATTCGCACTTAATTAAATAATTAATAGTTTTTTTTTTTTAATTATAATGATATTTATTTGTGACGCCACAATTGATAGATTTCGACATATGATGTGTCATTTAAATCGTTGTGTGTTGTTGTATGATGTGTAATTTAACAGTGGGTGTGACGAGCTATGAAATTTCAGGATAACGTCAGTCATATACAATTAAAAGAACATAAAAAAAATCAGGCGGGTTTTATATATTTTAATCGACTTAAGGAGGATGTTCAATGTTAAACTGTATATATTTTAAATGATTTCTCCGTTAACTGTCGATGAAAAAACAATGTTAAACAAAACATGTTTTTATCATGGGATATCAGGGCATTAACGAATAAGTTTTTAACACAAACTGCACGTTTTTACGATTATTTGAAAAGCATTGCGGTAAAAGATTCGAAAGGCGCATTGTAATTTTTTTCTAACAGTCAATTATTAAATGTTTTTACTCCTTTAGACCCAACACACAATCATACAATCAGGCTTATAGCCCGAAAGGAGTAAGCAGATGCGTCTCAAATGCTCACTTTTGCAATTATAATAAGTTCCTATATTGGGGACATCTGTATGACTCAGACAAAATAGCGGCAATTCTTTTTTCGTGATTGTTGTTTTTTTTTTTTTTGCAAGACCACGTCCTCCTGTATGACTTGCACAAAAACCTTGAAATTAAGGGATGGATAATTTCGTCATGATAAAATTGCTGTAAGTTATATACTTTTTATAAGTTAGTTATTACTAACGCAAGAAAAAAAATAAAAGAAATAGAAAAAAAAAACTTGTTTTCTTATCTATGACTTACCATTTCCACTCCTGGTTCTCCTTTATAGTTAGCGTGAAAACTCCTTCGAATATCAGCAAGAGAATTGGAGACGCCAGATACCAATATTCTAAATCATCTTTGAATAGCGTCACCTGCCATATTGCGATAATACCGTGACAAGCGAAGACCAAACGTGTAATCACTGCTTTAATTGTGGCCAAAACTTTGCCAACATTAGCCATTTGTAAAAAAAATATTTCAAAATTGGAACCGCCTCGAATGTTAAAATAGTGATTAGAATAAAAATAAACATTTATTAATTATTATGTGCTAATATTTAATTCTAATCAAAAAATAAGCTATACATATTTTTCGTATATATATTATATTTATTTTAATTTCAATATTCACTTAATCTTTTTCATATAAAAATACACATTTTTTTTTAATTTAAAGGCACTGTCATAGGCACACATTCTATATATTTTTTTATTGTTTTTGATTACATATCAAATATATGTTCACTATTCTAATTCTTTACTAAATGCAACGGATACCAAAACTCAACTGAAGAATATCTCTTGCATTCAAAGAATTACCAACACTTTCCTAAGTTTCACGACACAATAAATTAATTTTGCAACCATTGCTGTTTAATTTCCGAATGATATTTATCCAACAAAGAAAAACGAGCTATGTATTTCTTGTAAAGAAGAAAGCAATGAAATTCACTACACCAAATGCGCGCGCATTTTCTAAATTAGCCAATCACAGGTCAGTTTCGGAAGAAAAAGGCTTGGAAGTTAACCTATATAACTTTTACTGTTTGTATATATTATAGTAATCCTTATTGTTTTCCTAGTAAGGTCTATAATTGACTGATAATCCTTTTATAAGTTGAAAAATAGGTTTGCACACATTTGCTTCGGACAGGTAAAATAAATGATATAGATAAGGTGTCGAATATTAGGATTGCTTTGTGACGCATTAGCAAATTTCAGACAAGATGCTTGATTTACAGTATAATTGTCCCAAACAGTTTTTCCAACAACAGCGAGATATTATATGACTACTACAAAAAAAAAGATTTTTTCGAATATAACTGCTACTTTCAGAGATAAGTCAATTTGAACAAACAAACACAGAAACAGCTTTAGTTTTATAATATTTGTCTATATATATTAATATCATTATTAATTACGTTCCATTTCTATCCTCAATTTCCTGTTATATATATAATATACTCCAAATTTTCCATTCATCTTTCCAAAAGGGCCCGGATGACGGCAAAAGACGACTAATTTATAATCGACCAAATCGACGAAAAAAGAGCTGGTGCCCCTGCTTACCTTCGGGGATACCTACAGTCGTGAGTATATGTATAGATTACTGGCATGACTAACCAAAAGGGAGTGTTATGTTTTTAGGATTCATGTACATATTTAAGTACATAAACTTCTTTATTACACCATAACTAATATCTCTCTTTCTTCTCATAACGACTCACATTAAAGGGAGAATAAAATTCAAATATTTTTTTTAAGATCTTTTTTTATTTCTTAAATAAAAAATTAAATAATATACAGTCGTGGTCAACTAATTAGGGACACTCTCTAGTTAATCCAAATTGTGAATTTATTTTTTATTTTCCAACGAGTCTAAACAATATTCCACATCTTTTACATGTAAGTATAATTAGTCATTTATGTGCCTAATTATACAAACAATAACAACTTCTTAAACATTAAACCTCTTTACAGTATAGCTGATAGATGATCACAGTGCTATTTGTTCAAAGAATGCTGGCTGGCCATTTAATTAGGGACACTGAGATATTGCGTTCTAGTTTCAAAATCTGAATCTCAATTATTATTTTCTTTCTTCTCCTATTCTTTGTGGTAGTTTTGGCGGCAATCTAGATTTGTAATTTCAAGTTTTGAGAGTTATTTTGAAGAACAATGGGCAAAAATAAAAGTTGCGATGCAACACTATGAAAAATTATCATGAAGTTTGTCGAGCGTGGTTGGTCATACCGAAGGATAGCAGGATATTTAAATTGTTCAAAAACTATGGTATGCAATGCAGTGCAACATTTCAGGCGCAATAACACAACTTTAAATGTGCCCAGAAAAAAAAGATCGAGAAAAACAACTCCGCAAGAAGATAGAATGATAACCAGGTTAGCTAAGAAAGATCCGTTTCTAGGCTCTATTTTAATTAAACATGAAGTGTTTGGGGCAGACGAAAGAGTCAGTGTATCAGCGAGGACAGTTCGACGACGTCTGGTAGAAGCAGGGTTGTTCGGAAGAGTGGCTCGCAAAGTACCGTTGTTAAAGAAAGAGCATAGAAATGCACGTTTGGCTTTTGCACGTAAATATGGACATTGGACCTACGACCAATGGCAACATGTATTATTCTCTGACGAGACCAAGGTTAATTTGATTTCTTCAGATGGAAGGCAATACGTACGGCGTCCTGTAAAAGCGGAAATGAATCCAAGATTCACAAAAAAGCAGGTGAAACATGGCGGAGGAAACATTAAAATGTGGGGATCATTTTCTGGACGTGGAGTGGGACCTGTGAGGAAAGTTCAGGGTAACTTAGACCAACATCAATACAAGGCAATATTAGAAGAAACTATGCTTCCCTATGCTGAGGAACATCTTCCTATTATATGGACTTTTCAGCATGATAACGACCCAAAACATACAGCCCGTTCAGTCAAGTCGTTTCTTAACAGACAGTCGGTATCAGTGCTAGATTGGCCAGCATATAGCCCCGACCTCAACCCAATCGAGCACCTTTGGCACGAAATTAAGAAAAAAGTTGCCATTTATCGTACCACAACTTTAGATGAACTTAATGAAGCTTTTTGTGAGGCATGGGCAAACATTCCTGTTAAAATATGTCAGAAACTGATAATGTCTATGCCACATCGGTGTCAAGCGGTAATTACTAACAAAGGTTTTGCTACTGGGTACTGATTTTACCCGTAATAAAATGAAGTTGTTAAAGAAATTAAAATACTGCAGATTATTAGTTCTGTTTAACTCTATTTTTCATTTTACTTTACTGTTCTTAATTAAATGTCCAGCTACAGAATTGTACCTTAAATTGAATACATGGTTAACCTTTGATATTAAACACTTTTTTATATTTATTTAATCTTTTATTTACAGCCATTTATAGTATAATAATCGGATCAAATTATGCAAATAATAGTTACTGAGAAATCAACAGGGTTTTATATTTATATGTACATAGCCGGTTATTGCTGTCCACTATCTTGAATGTCCTTAATTAGTTGACCACGACTGTATATATTTTTTTTATGCGACACCCGCAACTCAAGAGTCACAAGTGCGTTGCCGGCCTTTTAGTTAGGAGTACGCTCTTTTCTTGAAGGTTTGAAGGTCGTATCGTCGTGGTTGTGCGAGGCAAAAAGCTTCTGGAGAAGCGCACAGTGGTGGAGTGCCAATCGTCCAGGTGATGGGAATGGATATTTTGTCGCGTAGGTAAACTAACATATATGCATCGTAAAATTCTACCGCATCGTCGCCTACTGGTAGCATTCCCAGAAGGCTGGCAGCATTACCATGTTGAATGGCAATGCTTCTTTGCTGTGCAAGGAATAGAACACGAGTAGAGAAGGAATAGAACACTAGTTCCTTATAAATGGAACGAGCGTCTATTAACTAGCGTCTTCACCCCAAACGGCTCAAAAACATAATGAACAATTAAATTACTGTACTTACGCCGTTTGAGGCTCTCTGCAAATGCATTCACTGCTGGCTATCTCCGTGTACTTGGTCTCTGTAGTTGTAAGTTACGTCTCACACCAAAGGTCTACCCATTTTTCATTTTAGAAACGCCGGCAGTGACCAGAGCACGACGGATTGCGTCATTGATGTTGGCATCTCGATATATACGGCCAGCGCTTCTGCTCAAAGAAAGGCCCAAATCTTAAACAACTCCACAGTTTCAACGATGCGGAGAAAAGACACACAAGGAGCTCGAAGAAGATAATATTAATCAACTGGTAACTTTTTAAGTTATCTGTAGCTAATTGGGTTAGGTTATAAAATGATATAGTGTATTTCTGCAATTTCGCGCTAAATCAAAATTGAATAATGCGTTAGTAAATTTTTAATCGACCATTTTATTATAGCATGTCATTGCCATTTTATGGTGTTTTGTGAGTGGAATATTTCATGTAACAATGAAATATAAGTTTTTAAGTGTCATATTTATAATTTGTAAGTATTTGTTTTTAATTGCAGTATAATTAACACGTTTTTATTGACTTCGCTGGTATATATTTAACAGTGGTAGAGCCATGCTTAGGCACGAATGGGCCCGCTCGACCGCTGTGATACCACGGCCGTACAGTAAACCGGTTGTGAAGTAACGCTTGCGTTGCATTTCCCCGAAATGAGTGAGGTTTACGGAGGAGGTTACTCACCCCCCCCCCCTCTCTTCTTTCTCCTCAAGGCATCTCCCTATCCCTCATCACCTTGAGTTGCAGGTGTCCATGGATGGCGGTCGTCACTTACCATATCAGGTGACCCGTCTGTTCGTCTGTCCTCCTACAGTATTAAAAAAAATAAAAAAATAACCTACTTATAATTACATACATACTCACACTTATATCTCCGAAAGGGTAAGCAGAGGCGTCTCAAAAGACCACTTCTTACCAACCATAACTTAATCCCAAGCAAGGCATCGCGTATTCCCGTAATCCGGGCACTTTAAGTCTTAGTTATCCGATTTGAAAAATTAGAGACATACACACGCTCATTATATCCCCAGGCTGAGGTACATCAAAGACATTTTACGAATTAGAATTTAGTCCCATTAACGTAATAGAGGGCAAGACTATATGTCAACCGGACACTATATGACTGTATATAAGCAGAGATGTATAAAACACCCACATTTTTCTGGTTAGAATTTGATCCCACAAGCCTATTACCGTCACCCGGACACTGTGTGACTGTATATATACTGTCTGATAGATAACAGTCCGATCCCTTAGTCAAATGTTAGGTCACCCCCGGGAAGAGATAGGGTGGCCCTACTTTACTTTACCAAGAACAACACGCTCTAAATTCTTAAAAGTTTATTGAGGAAGGCTATGATACATCACTCTGCGACTCTTAGCAGCGGACCAATGAGTATATATGCATGTTTTATTTTATTATTTATTTATTGAAGTGAAAACTTCTTTTAGCGCGGTACGCATATTTTTAGATAAGATAAAATCTATGGACTCGCGACACCGTTACGAGACGCATATGTCCAATCAACGCAATATTAGCACAACGAGATATGAAAGTACAATTGATGCGGTATTCACGAGATATTTAAATAACTTCGAATCAAAATTGTTTATTTCCTATTTTAGTTACCATGAACCTATAGATTCTATTTTAGATTGTAATAATTTTAATAATGATGATACAAGAGTTGGCGAAATTGTTAACGATGATTCATAAAAGAATATTAAATGTATTTTAAAGTTTCTAATAATTAATAAAATACGATTCATAATTAAAATGCAATTCATTACCTAATAACCCAATAACACTAGTACCCATCTAAAAAATGTCTAACGCGCCAAAATAAGTTTTCACTTCTGTCGCCACTCCCGGAGTGCATTTTTTTTTTACCTTCGTATACTAATGATATTGTAGCAGTTTTTCATTTTCTAAAACTGAAACCTAGCTAGATCGATTTATCGCCCCCGAAACCCCCTATATACTAAATTTCATGTAAATCGTTGGAGCCGATTCCGAGATTCCAATTATATATATACAAGAATTGCTCATTTAAAGATATAAGATAAATTATTGTATATATTGAAGAGTTTATTTAAAAGACTAAAGTAAAAGTATTTGTTTACATTTTTCAAAATGTTTTTTCTTTTTTTAAAATGTTTTTAAGTTATGCTTCTTTAATTAAGCGGATATCCCGATACGTTAAATCGAATTATAAACTCATCAATAAACAATCATGTCATAATCATTTGTTTTAAATCACTAACGTTAAAGGCTTTATGTGTTACTCTGTGCCATTGTCTCCTAAATGTCTGAACCGACGCTAGTTGATCGACAGTATTCCTTGATTGATAAAAAAAAATTAAGTTTGTTTTTTTTTTAATTATTCTATTGGGGGACAGACGAACGAACGAACGAACAGACGTGTCAGATGATGGTAAGTGACTGAAATTCAAGAGTCATTAAGCGAGCCTTTAAAGTTATTGAGGGATATGGGGATGCGGGGATGGGAAAAAAGTATATTTATATTGTTAAATTCCTTATTAACGTACGCCTACAAAATGTGTGCACGTTCATTGAATGATATTAAACTACCGCTGATGTTATGTTAATGATTATAATCATTTATCTCCCGTTTGTCTTACTGAACACGCTGTCACATGAGACTTAGATGACACAGTAGACTCTCCAATAGATAGATAGATAAATGAACTCTTTATCTTCCAAATAAAAAGATAATCTAATATTGTGGTAAAATATTTTAACGTGAGAGCCATGCTTAGGCACGAATTGGCCGCCTTGACCGGAGTTATAGCACGGCCTTACAGAAAACTGTTATAGGTATTGCAAGATGAGAGAGTCTCTTTTACCTTGCCTCATCTCTCCTCGCCTCTTTTCCCTCCTGTTATAAAAGGAGAAGGCGAAGTTGAGTTGAGTCACAGGTTTCCTAAGGTAAGGTTGTATGTACCTATTAGCTTTATAAGTGACGCGTACCCGTATTACTTTTATCGTGGTAGAGCCATGCTTAGGCACGTATGGTATGTCTCGACCGGTACGATGATACGACGTCGTCACAGAAAACCAATTTTGAAGCAATGCTTCTGCTTCCCGCTGCCCCCCCCCCTCCCCCCCTCGTCATCATCATCATAAGTAGTTACAGTTTATTTTAAGACTACAGAAACAGACAGACATTAAATATTTATAACTGTAAGTATTTATAATTATGTACATATCAATCAAAAGAGCCGATGTGCTGCCTTGCTAAGGGGAGCTGGAGCAGTAGCTCTACCTCCCCAAACTCCAACCTCTTGCAACACACCTGATTATAGTCTAGGCGACTGAACGCAGGTCTAAAACATAGGAAAAAATAAATAATAAAAGATGTGTGGTGTCGTGGGACACCAGATAGGACCTGTTAATTAACAATGATTTATATAATATTGTATTTTAATGGCAACACTGCGTTGGTTGTCAACACTATGTCGGTTATGAAGGAAGGTTCAATATGATGTTATACGTTCTCCATGTTGTTGTTTTCTGATTAATAAAAAGCACGTTTCAATGTTCAAAGTTTGTATCTTTAATTATCCCCGTAATCCTTAACAGGAACGAAGTTTCTGGAAGAAAAATCAAACAAACTACTTTACAATATTATCTTAACACCTTTATTTTATTTACAATGATTTATAAAATTATAAAATAATAATATACAAAGAAACAGCTACTTACATGAATAATAATAGCAAACTGCAATAGTAATAACAATCACCCGTAAACTATACATGAGACTCTGTATAGTCCTCATACATATAATCGTCGCGACACCACACTGTTCAACGCGAAATAGAAAGACGAAACGAAAATATCTGGATTGCTTTCTATAAGAGAGAGAGAGAGAGACAGACAGAGATACACGCACACACCGCACGGCTTACAATAGCTTGGTATAGCAAAAAGTGTCGTTACAACTTTTCGTCTTAATTTTTTCCGTCTAGCCCCCTTTCGCAACGCGCGATAAGGAACTTCGTTCCAAAAATACATATACTAAGCAATTTCTTAGAAAATTCTTGAAGGATTTTCCAAATAATTTTTGATTTGAAAGAGTTTACTCTTGCGATGGTCCATTGTAACCAAATCAAGATTTAATCATGGGTTACAACGGCAAATGCGTATCTTTATATATATAATTCTTCTGTGAGTGTGTATGTCACTGAACTACTCTCAAACGAATGGACGGATTTTGATGAAATTTTTTGTGTGTGTTCAAGGGTATCCGGGAATGGTTTAGATTCACAAATCAGCCCGGCAGATGGCGCTGCAGTCGGTATCTAGGTTATTTATCTATATTGATCCTAATCGCTTGAAATATCATGCAGGACAACGTCTGTCGGGTCCGCTAGTAAGATTATAAGAGTATTGCTCCAACTAATTGGAAAGGCTTAATGAAGACGGTTATCTGAATGATTGAAGTGAAAACTTCTATATGCGCGTTGAATACTTTTTGGGTGAACAAAAATCATGGAAATCGCGTCATCGTCGCCGAACGCTTTCCATGAGCAACGTGTATACCGTATATATATATATATGTGTACTTTTAGAGTTAACAATAATAATTCACTTTAAAAAAGTAGACAACCGACTTCAATATCTATTATGAAATTTAAGACTTATATGGTTTTCTCATGGATGCCATTGTCAGAACCTAACCAAACTCTCATCTAATTACCCCTGAAGTACATCCTTTCGAATAAAAAAAAATCAACGAAATCGGTTGGCGTGCTATTGAGTTATTCGTCCATTTGTCGCGCACACACTTAATGCAAATTTAAGACTTACATGGTTTTCTCACAGTGTCATTGTCAGAACTGGACCAAATGGGACCACACGGAAAGCACCAGCTTTCAAATAATAAAAAACATCAAAATCGGTTCACCCAGTCGAAAGTTATGTGGTAACAAACATAAAAAGTAAGAAAAAATAAACCGTCGAATTGAGAACCTCCTCCTTTTTGAAGTAGGTTGAAAAGCGTGAAACTCACGTCATCGTCACCGCACGCTTCCCATGAGCTATATGTGTACTGTGTATAATCTAATAGCTCGACGATACAATTCACAACTAACTTAGTTTTCACTTCTATCGGCAGTCCACAAAGACTGCCAGTATTTTTTTATTGTTTTAAGTCAATTATTGTTTCGATTATTAAACCTAAATATAAAGAATACTGTATTACGTATTAAATAATAAGAATCATTTCTATTTTCCAGTTTTCATCACCAGTTCAAGAGGTTCACACGCAAGACGCAAATTGCCAAGGGTCCAACTTTCAATAAAGTCATTTAATGATGACGTCGGTTATATGAAACCAATCAGTATAGGTGATAATAAATAGCTGGTTTAAAAACACAAGTAAAATAATTATTTATTTAATAACTATATATAACGACTTTCAATGCCAATTTGACTGCACAGATGCCGTAGCGGTTTAAGTGGTCACTTCACCAATACACTGACGCGCCGAGTGTTGTGGGTTCGATCCCCGCACGGGACAACACTTTGTGTAGTTTTCAAATTGTTGTTCTGAGTCTGGGTGTTCTTTGTGTCCGTTGTTTGAATGTTTGAAGTCCCCCACGACACAGGAATTGATCCCAGTGCAGGAGTTGTCTTTTAAAAAGAATAATGCGCCTATCGAATTCTTTTCCGCATTTTTTTTTTTTTATACTATAGGGGGACAGACGAACAGACGGGTCACCTGATGGTAAGTGACACCGCCGTCCATGGACACTTGCAACTCAAGAGTCGCAAGTGCGCTGCCCGCCTTTGAGGGTGATGAGGGATGGGGGATGCAGGGAGCGGAAAGAAGAGAGGAGGGATGAGGAGATGGGAAAAAGGAGAAAGGACATGGAAAAAAGGAGGAATTGGGCCTCCGGAAACCTCACTCAATTCGGGGAAATGCAACGCAAGCGTTACTTCACAACCGGTTTTCTGTGAGGCCGTGGTATCGCACCGGTCGAGCCGGCCCATTCGTGCCTAAGCATGGCTCTACCACTGAAAATACTTTTATCAATCGTAGAAACGTGCAACTTTAAAACTTACCTACTCTTTATAATAAAACAATTGTTTTGGAAATCGGTCTTAAATAAAGTATTGGCGAAGCAATCACCTAACATGAATGTAAATAAAATACCGGTGACTTTGGGGACTGCCGATAGAAGTGAAAACTAAGTAACTTGTGAATTGTATCGTCGAGCTATTAGATTATACATAGCATACATATAGCTCATGGGAAGCGTGCGGGGACGATGACGCGGGTTCCAAGATTTTTGGTTCACCCAAAAAGTGCTCAACGCGCCTAAAGAAATTTTCACTTCAAAAAATACACACAGTCGAACATGGAACCTCGTCCTTTTTTGTAGTTGCATCAAGTTCTCTCTATTGTTTTGTCTCCCTTGATTATATACATAGTCATATATTGTATATCACCTCGACCAACGTCTTCAGAGGCTTACGTTAGGCAGATGGGTGAAGGGCCTGATGAGAAGGCAGTCCATCTTGATACGTCACGTGTTGTGAGGAGATTTCTTTTTTTGGTGACGGCGTGGAAGATTCTCATGGATGTTTTCCCCTATGGGTTGGGGGCAAAGGGTATGTAGGACTCTTACCGACTAGAAACCATACCGGGGTTCCTCTGCTTGCGTATAATCGGGGGAGCCAGAATCGCAGTTGCATTCTTCCACTGCCTCCGGTGAGGTGGGAATCAATCCACGACCTCTGGCTTAGCAAATAATGGGGGATATTTTGTTCTATTTCTGTGACACGGAAGAGATTTTTATCCTTTCGTAATTTGTGATTGGCGCGGGCTGTCTCTACTTTAAAATTTTCTTTTCGCAGGACCCAACGGAAAACTAAATATAACAAAAATATTGACTCTATTAGCCGAAAATTCAAAAAAAGAAAAACACATACACACTTCACATAGCGCAGAAGACAAGATCTCCAAACAGGAGATCAAAGGAGTTGAGAAGAGAATAGAAGAAGCTAAGAGCAAAGAGGACTTGTTTAAATTTAAAAAAGGTAACATTTATTTAACACATCGTTATGGTCATTACTCTGCTCCTGTGAATCGTAGTGATGAAGCGTGAGCGATGTTTTATATCCTATTAGTATAGGAATAATTTCCTAAATAAATACTCTATCCAAAACAAAGACTTTATAAGAAACCGACTGTTAATTGCCGAGAATATATCAACATAAACAAACAAAAAACTATTTAATTTGATTACATTAGTAGGTAGTAGGTAGTTTGATTAATATTTATCAGTGGTAGAGCCATGCTTAGGCACGAATGGGCCGGCTCGACTGGCGCGATACCACGGCCTCACAGAAAACCGGTTGTGAAGTAACGCTTGCGGCCCAATTCCCCCTCCCCCCTTTTTTCTCTCCCCTCATCTTCTTTCTCCTTTTTTCCATCTCCTCATTCCTCCTCTCTTCTTTCCGATTCCGATTCCCTGCATCCCCCATCCCTCATCACCCTCAAAGGCGGGCAGCGCACTTGCGACTCTTGAGTTGCAGGTGTCCATGGACGGCGGTGTAACTTACCATCAGGTGACCCGTCTGTTCGTCTGCCCCCCTATAGTATAAAAAAAAAAAAGAAAAATAGAAAAATAAACTGCTTATAATTGGTTTGGGGTTATTCGTCAAATACATTAATATTTTCTTTTATAATATAGGGGGACAGACGAACAGACGGGTCACCTGATGGGAAGTGACTACCTTCGTCCATGGACACCTGCAACTCAAGAGTCGTAAGTGCGCTGGTCGCCTTTAAGGGTATTGAGGGATGGGGCGATGCGGAGAGGGCAAAGCGGAGAGGAGTTGGTAAATTGCTTCATAACCAGTCTTCCGGTCTTCTGTGAGTGAGTTTGTTTGATTGCTTGTATGTTTGAACGCGCTTATCTAAGGAATTACTGATCTGGTTTGAAAAAATCTTTTCGCTTTAAATAACCCATTTATTGAGGAAGGTTATCGGTTATTTCCGCTATGACTCTTAAGCGAGGAGCAGTGACAGTAATTAATAGTTTCTAGATGAACAAAATTTATTATATTGTAGAACTTCTAATGATTTTTTTCTTTTAGAAACTCCAAAAAGCAAGGTGGAAGTCACAATACCAGATAGTACAGGTAACATTAAATAAAAAATCTATCATTTAAATATTTAAACTAGACAAGAATAAAAGTATTATTAGTGGAAGTGGGAGTCACCACGCGTTAGATAGGCGAGACTGCGATCAGGCAAACGTAGTGTAGGGCGTCCTGCGGCACGATGGACAGACGACTTGAAGAAGGTGGCTGGCAGCGGATGGATGCGGAGTTAATAAGACTGGGACAGTTGACGCTTCGTCCAAAAGTGGACCGCGATAGGCTGTTGATGAAAGATTAAAAAGTTGAAGTAGAACGTTTTATACATTTGACTGTTTTTTCACCTGTCTTTGCTTAAAAAGTAAAGCGAGAATGCACTACCTGTAGTGTACACAGGCCAACAATAAATATATTTTTTCAAATCACACAATAATCATCAAACCGCTATATTGCTTTGCAAAGGGCATATACAGTTTTACGTGTTTTATACTGCAACATTAATTTATATTGCAAAAATTATGAAAAATCTTCTACCCGACTGATTAGCGTTGCCAGAAATCAATGTCGTAGTCAGGTCAACACGCCTAGTTTAGATACCATCATGAACTACACCATCTATTTAATTTTCGTCAACATACCATTAAACTGTAAAATTTATCAAACACAGAATATTTTGTGTTGTAAATATATAATTTGTTGTTTATATTGATTAGGTTTTGTAATTGGTACTAAAATCAAGTTGGCAATTGTCTTCTCATTTTAAATGCTTATTGTTTTATTATATTTAGTATATATTTGAGGTAATAATTACTAATTACAACGCAAAAGGCATATTTTTGCGTATGTCATGAGAGTCTCATGACATATACGGATGTAAAAAAATATATTTCAGCGCCATCTAGTTGGGATAAACCGAATTATTTTGTACGTGTGCTCCTAGATAGCGTTATGATATTTAACAAGGTTGCATTGTAATGACGTAGTTAAAAATCTATAATTGGTCTAGTGGTTGGTTACCTTGAATGTGAGCCAGAGATCGTGGATTCGATTCCCCCACTTACAAAACTTTATGTGGCACACAAATTGTTGTCCCTCATCTGATTTCTTTTTGTTCACTGTTTGTACTGTTGCAAAATCCCTAGTGCAGAAGTTATATTTTTAAGAAAGAAATATTAAGATATGTCTATAAATCTCGTTAGTCCATTAAAAAAAAAACAAATATCTCATTTTGTTTAAGGTACCGATAGCAATGAAGAGAGTGATAGCAGTGATGACAGAAATGAAGGGCCGATGATGAGAAACGGGGAGACCCTGGCCGAAGCTGATGACTTGCAGTATGACCTTGATGACGAGGTTTTAAGAATTTCGTTAAAGAAGTAATAAACCTAATACAGATGTTACAGAAGACTATCCTCATTTCAAATGAACGAATGAACCCACTCTTTATGGTATTGGGGGACAAACAAGCAGATGGGTCAATGCTTTCATTGTATAGCCGAGTGAGTGAGGGTACCGGAGGCCCAAGTTCTTCTCACAACCCTGAAAGCAACATTTATGGCAACTTAATTACAGATGTCCACAGGCGGCGATTTTCACTTACCATCATATAAGCCGTCTGTTCTTCTGTCCATAAAAATATTTGTATATAAAATGGCGGCATGCACCCTTAATATTTTATTTTTATTATATTTAATATATTCTCTATATATGGGGCCACATCATCTCTTCCCGTGGGTGTCCATAAGGCTAGTAAGGGATCGTTCATATCTATCAGACGGTATATACATATCCAACGATCCAATGATGGCAATATAATGACAGAAAGTCGACGTTTGCACCCCCCTTAGTTGAGAGTTAGTGAGATTTGCTGGGATCCCTTTGCGTTAGAGTGACGCTAAAACTATTTTAAAGTAAATTAATTTATTATTCGGTGAAGTAATAAATCGTTCAGGAATACTACACTCAATTTACTACATAAAAAATATTTGCTATAAATTATATTTCTTTAATATCTTATATTTTTTGAAGGTGAAGTGAGATTTTCGATTATCTCCCCCCCCCCTTGTTTTAAATTAGATTTGGTGAGATTTCATTGGACCCCCGCCCCCATGCTCCCCTTCGGAAATATAGTCGTGAGTGTATTTATGCTTAAAAACTTGTGCGACTTCAAAACTTTTGTAGAAGGTTCATTTTTGGATACGGAATTATTATTTTTACTTATTATTATTATTACGGAATTTATTGCCATTACCCATTAGACATGCAAAAACACTATCCGATTTTAAATACTTCATAATTTTTCTCAACTCGAACTCATTCGTAAGAAAGTAATGGTTACTTTCTTACGTCATACCACGCTATATTAATATGTGATAGAAATTTATATAATTACAAATACGTATGTATCCCCTAAGGAGAAGGCGGATGTGAAAACACCGTCCTTTTGCTGTTACTTTTCTGTACACGGGTACTGTATGACTGTATACATACTGACTGATATCCTCACGGGTGACGCTCCTAGATGCCTATGAACGCCCCAGGAGGCTTCTGAGCTTTTGGAAGGAGGTAGGCTGGCTCAATTAGTCAGCCTGTCTGTACATAATGTCTGACAGGTAACAGTCCGATCGCTTATACGCATTTTACGACACCACCGGGAGGGTGGCAATATTGTACTCCACCGTAAACCACATCTCCGATTATATTATTATTTATTTGAATTAATTTGTAAGTATATAGGTATTTTTTTTTAAAAGACAACTCCCGCACTAGGATTAATTCCTGTGTCGCGGGGGACTTTACAAACATTCAAACAACGGACACAAAGAACACCCAGACTCAGAACAACAATTTGAGGATTACACAAAGTGTTGTCCCGTGCGGGGATCGAACCCACAACACTCGGCGCGGGAGCGTAGTGGTGAGGTGAACACTTAAACCGCTACGCCATCAGTGCAGTCAATGTTGTCTGTATATCTATAATAACAATACATACAAACAAAAGCATCCCCGAAGGGGCAGGCAGAGGATAATCAACAACGACATTTTGCGATTATAATTTAGCCTATTATTACTATAATAGATTTAAGGTTACAGGGGGCAAGCCTAGTTGCCACTTCTCCGGGCACTATTAGGATTAGATTTTGTTTTGTTAAATATTGACTAGAAAGGGAGGTTAGAAAGATAATTAAATGGATATTGCTAACACAGATGGAATGGTGAGTATTAGCAATAGCTCAAGTAAGTCAGGGTTTCATACCTATACTCGGAGTGGCTGGTAATAACCTTAATCCGATAATATTGTCGTCTGCCGTTTAAAACTAAGGTTCGAGCTCTTCTCTTCCATAAACTAGCAGATACATCTCAACGATAAACTATATATATATATGTATGTATATATATATATATATATATATATATATATATATATATATATATATGTAAAGCATATGTATGTGTATGATAATATATTGTTGCGCCATCGAGAAAAATAGTCTGGAACAATCTACAAGACGCGAGAACAAAGGGACAACGCCATCTAGTGTCGGATAGCGCGCAACTGTGGACATTATGACGCTAGATGGCGCTACAACTAGCTCTAGAATTATCTATTTAGTCTAGAACCATCGATCGAATATTATCGTACATTCTAGTTATCTCGACAGCAATATAAAAGCGGATCGTGTTAGCCGTACGGGCAGTATTGATTCAAGATACAGCGAACAAACATCGAAGCGATCTTCTAGTGCGACTAACGAGTGATATAGTGATTTGTAATTGTAAAGAGTGTTATCAATAAATATTGTGTTGTGAAGGAGGTAGGCTGGCTCAATTAGTCAGCCTGTCTGTACATAATGTCTGACAGGTAACAGTCCGATCGCTTATACGCATTTTACGACACCACCGGGAGGGTGGCAATATTGTACTCCACCGTAAACCACATCTCCGATTATATTATTATTTATTTGAATTAATTTGTAAGTATATAGGTATTTTTTTTTAAAAGACAACTCCCGCACTAGGATTAATTCCTGTGTCGCGGGGGACTTTACAAACATTCAAACAACGGACACAAAGAACACCCAGACTCAGAACAACAATTTGAGGATTACACAAAGTGTTGTCCCGTGCGGGGATCGAACCCACAACACTCGGCGCGGGAGCGTAGTGGTGAGGTGAACACTTAAACCGCTACGCCATCAGTGCAGTCAATGTTGTCTGTATATCTATAATAACAATACATACAAACAAAAGCATCCCCGAAGGGGCAGGCAGAGGATAATCAACAACGACATTTTGCGATTATAATTTAGCCTATTATTACTATAATAGATTTAAGGTTACAGGGGGCAAGCCTAGTTGCCACTTCTCCGGGCACTATTAGGATTAGATTTTGTTTTGTTAAATATTGACTAGAAAGGGAGGTTAGAAAGATAATTAAATGGATATTGCTAACACAGATGGAATGGTGAGTATTAGCAATAGCTCAAGTAAGTCAGGGTTTCATACCTATACTCGGAGTGGCTGGTAATAACCTTAATCCGATAATATTGTCGTCTGCCGTTTAAAACTAAGGTTCGAGCTCTTCTCTTCCATAAACTAGCAGATACATCTCAACGATAAACTATATATATATATGTATGTATATATATATATATATATATATATATATATATATATATATATATATGTAAAGCATATGTATGTGTATGATAATATATTGTTGCGCCATCGAGAAAAATAGTCTGGAACAATCTACAAGACGCGAGAACAAAGGGACAACGCCATCTAGTGTCGGATAGCGCGCAACTGTGGACATTATGACGCTAGATGGCGCTACAACTAGCTCTAGAATTATCTATTTAGTCTAGAACCATCGATCGAATATTATCGTACATTCTAGTTATCTCGACAGCAATATAAAAGCGGATCGTGTTAGCCGTACGGGCAGTATTGATTCAAGATACAGCGAACAAACATCGAAGCGATCTTCTAGTGCGACTAACGAGTGATATAGTGATTTGTAATTGTAAAGAGTGTTATCAATAAATATTGTGTTGTTTTTTTGGTAATCAATCGACTACTTTAATTTATTAAATACCCAGCTCGTAACAATATGTTATATTTCTGTAGATATATTTAACCTGTTTATGTTTGTTTCTTGATATAATAATTATAGCCGTATCATATTCCTTTATTTTCTTTAATTTATTTGTTCATGCTTTTTAATGCACCTACTTCAGTCATTTCTACATCACCCTAAGGTAGACTGGCAGATAATGCCTTTGGGATTAAGTCCGCGTGTGTGCATTAAGTTTTAAATAAATAAATCTTGTCAAATAAAAACTGCAAATCTTTTTACCATACATAAACTCTCTTTTCATACAGTGGTTGAGAGTATACATATATAATCTTTATATTTGGACGATAGTTTATCTATCGATGTATTAATCATCAAAATTGTATCCAATATAATTTATCTTATTATTGTTGCGTCACAGGCGCTCCCCATTCTGGCCGGTTTAAGCCTCTGCCCACGCTCTGTAATCATGCCTGCCGAAACGCCGCCCAACAGTTGATGTAGGGAAGTATATAAATTTACTAATAAGCGCGTGAATACTTATATCGCGATGTAGGGTCGCTATTCTCCATTAGAATAGTAGCGACGTAGTTCAGCTTGTCTTCACTAGATGGTGTTGATGTACGTTTCTGCTGTTTGTGAAGGTCGCCAGTGACACATGGGACATTTGATTTCTCAATAATAATTATATCCAATGGCTTGTAGTACATCACCGCAAAAGCGTGGAAAGTGGTGGTTGTAGAAGTTTATAGTTCATTTATTACGAGGGCTTGCCTATCTCACTTAGGATCAGTGTGACCAGATGAAATTTTACAAGAAAACCGAAGCTACTTAAAAAAATACTGAAATATACCAACTTGCACAGGGAAAATATACCAATAAAAATACTGATTTTCGAAACATATTTTTATTTATTAATCATCATCATCATCGCAATAAATATTAGAATTATATTTTAACATTCTGTTTGATGGGTTAAAATTCACACAGCCTCCTTTATCTTTTATACCTTGTTTGGTTTTTAAAATTGCAGATACATTTTTGTTTATGAATCTGTTTCTTTGTTCCGTTTTTATTAAATTAATCTGTGAAAATATGCGCTCGTATGCAGCATTCGACACTGGTATACATAACAGAGATTTACTGAAACTAGATATATTCTTGTATTTTAATGTACCATCACTGTTAGAAATTTTCCCAACTTCCAACCAAAATTGTTCACAAGAAAGGGGTGAGCCAGTACTCGAAGATTGTAATAAATTACTTACTTGGCGAACAAGTTTGAGTGTTCTACATGCTTCGTCAATTATCTGCATTTGTTCTGGCTGTACTTCGTATGGGAAAGTTTCCATAACATTTCTTAGACTACTAAATTCTTTATTCACGGCAGTGTGTGGGTCAAGAAATTTCAGTTATCGGAAAATGTTATCTTCAAAAGGCAAACGTGATTTCAATTGCGTGCTCAATTCAATTACAAAACAATTTGTTCTTTCATGTTTATGTTTCCCCTATATTTAATTAATTCTTGACCCACTTGAATCCCTAAGTACATAATATTCAATGGCAAATAATTCACACTAGATTTTGGGTCTAATGTAAATACGTTGTCCGTGCTTTTTATATAATTAGTTTTCATATAGCAACCTAAAATCGACAAGTACGTACTAGAAGCATCATCATATAATCTTTCAATGCACGGGTAGTCGCCTTGAATAATTATATTTTTTTTTTTACAATCGGCAAAATGTAGTCTAAAAAGTAAAAGTATAATTTGTTTATATCATTATTAAAAGAATGATACAAAAAATCTGATGACATAATGCGATCACTCAAATATTGGTCTTGAAAAAACAACTGCAGTGCCCTCCATTGCTCAATTATTCTATTAACACAAGCATGAAGCGATAGCCATCTTATATCATAATGACGCAGTCTATGTTTTTCAGTGTCAGTGAAATTTTGGAACTCAACAAATTCTCTTTGACGCTTGCTGCTTTGAGAAAAATATCCATATACTTCTTTTACTATCTGTTCTACATTTCTAGGTAGTATTTTGCAAGCATGACTAACACTTAATGCTACAGAATGACAAACACATTTTATGAATAAGCACTTTGGGTTCACTTCTTAGTTTTTGTAACAATGCCAGAGTGTTGACCAAACATCACATTCGTAGTATCAGCAGCGAACCCCATCACGTCTTTTACATCTAAACTTAACTCGGATAACTTTGATGGCAAAGCATCAAATAAATGATCTGCAGTCTCACCACTTAAATCAACTAAATTAAGGAATTTGGTTTGAACTTTACATTTGGTTTCAGAGAAGTATTTGATTACTATCGCCAACACTTTGATTGTGGTGACATCTGTACTTTCATCGATTACAATTGAATATACTGGTTTACCTGACGGAGATACAGTACGAAGTATATCTTCAATCATAACTTTTTCAAATTCGGGTCCTAAAACGTTATAGGTAATAGCTGCTGCTTTGGTTCTCTTGCTGGAAAATTCTTTTGCAATTTCGGAGTCAGGAAAACATTTCACTAGAACATCACTAAGATGATCCATAGCTCTAAAAGAAATGTTCTGAAAGAAAACCGCATAAACGCAGCTCCGCTTTCTTGACTTCGTCTTTCAGTGGTGCCATACACTAAATAAAGTACTTCCGAACTTCTCGACTTTAGGTGCAGTAATTCTAATTTTACTAAAAACTAAAAACAAGTTAAGCTTACCTTTGACTGTCCTTTATATTTGTTCAAGTTCGATTTATGCTTTTCAGTATTTGCATGTTGTTTTATAGATGCTAATCTACTTTGGAGTTTCGCACTGCACGCTTTACAAAACGCAGCGTACTCGTCATCTTTATAACGTGAAAGCCACGAAGAAAACTCCGGAATTTGTTCCCATTTAGCCAAATAACTTTGCTGAAAACTAGACATGTTTCCTGGATTCTGAATTGCGTATCAGATAACAACGTAATAGCATGAAGTAAAATGACAACTAAAAATCACGCGCTCTATTTATATTACGACGAACACGTACAATATAAACTTAGGGAAAATCCCGAATTTTTGAAACTTTAAATTTTCGGGAATTTCCCTAAGTTTCAATTTGAAAGTTTGAAACCAAACCTTCAAAGATTAAGCCAAGTGCAGAACAGAAAATCATTTTGTGACTAGATGATTCGATACTATTTGTAATTCTAGGGGGCCCACCTGTCATGTCCTATCTGTAACTTACTGATCTTTGCTCCAAAATGAAATATAGACTAAATCCGGAAATTGACCTGAACATCAATGTATGCAGTTTTTTTTTAATAATTTTATGACATGGCTATGCTATTCCATAACTTTTTCCAAAATATACCCAAACCTTTAAAAATACTGACTCTTGGAAAACTTACTAAAACATACTCAAAAAGTATTCAAATACTGAATCTGATCACACTGCTGACCAGAACGAACGAATGAACTAAATGAAACAATGACACTTCACAGAGTTAATCACTTTATTACAAAAACTTTTCAATTTTTATTTTGTACACGAGAATCTTAATACCGACTTGCAGAAAATGATGTCACACGCATAACGCCATCTACCGGTCGACATACAAACCACTGACGAATAGTTACATATACAGTGGTGATGTGCACGGTGTCGTGCGACACACCTCTCCAAGCTCTACCCTGAGCCTAACTCTCACCTCCCTTTAGCTCCAGTATCATTCTATAATAGCTGTCTAATTAAAATCTGCAAAATTTCGTGACCTATTGTCATAATTTATCACCAATCATGAGTATTACTGGCCGACCACGTGTTTAGGCGGCCACACCCTACCACGATACAAGCTGTCAGGGTGATGTTTTGAGGCAGACGGTAATAAAACAAATTTAAATTTAAAAATATTTAATCGATAACAAAATGTACTCAGTACTATTACACTTAATATATTTATTGATTTCTTATTCTATAGAAAACATTGCATTTTTTTAAGAAGGTAAAAATAATAATAACTTTAGATATCTAATATATGACCGTCTGATCCCAAACTAAGGCAGAGCTTGTTCTATAATAACTGCAACACTTAAGATTAGTTCCTTTACAAACATTCAAACAACGGACACAAAGAACACCCAGACTCAGAACAACAATTTGAGGATTACACAAAGTGTTGTCCCGTGCAGGGATCGAACCCACAACACTCGACGCTTATTGCCGAGTTGACCACTTAAAACCCTACGCCGTCAGTACAGTCATTACTAAATACATGTCTTACTAATACATACCCACATATTATAGACAAACTACACCCAGAGACAGAACAAATGATCATGCTCACCACACAATAATTTGCCCTGCATTGAAAGCCCACCAGCAGACCAGGCCTGTCCAATTGATCATTATTCAGGTACAAACTCTGATAATCGATCTTAGGATAAAAAAAACTCAATTATACAGATTCCACAAAAAACCTAATTAAAAATTACAACAAACGATAATTAATAATAACAATCAATTATTGGCCGTGTGGTTCTAGGGTAGGGTAAGTGGAATAGGATCACCCCATTTCCTCCTTGCTGCTGTGGTAGAGTGCTTAGGTACGTATGGGCCGGCTTGACCGGTGAAACACCACGGCCTCACAGAAAATTAGTGAGGTCTCTGGGGGGCCACCTCACCCTACCCTCTTTCCCTCCCCCCAAAGGTATTCAAAGGTTTCAAAGATGGGCAGCGCACTTACAACTCATGAGTTGGCGGTGGTTGTCACTTACCATCAAGTGAACCGTCTGTCCATGTATATTATAAAAAAATACCCTCCTTACATAATCAGGCAAGTATAAATAATAGGACAAATTGATAACCTCTGTTTTTAAAGCAGGTTATTTTTTTTTCTATTTCCTAAACCCTTGTTATATGCACAAAGTTTGCATATACGCGGTATCCCTTGTGGGGTAGCCAGAGGTGTATCGGACACCCAGATATGGGCAATCAGAATTTTGTCCCACTAATGGAACAAGGGGCATGGGGGCATGCTTATTGCAGTCATCCAGGAACTGTATAGTCACTATATATATAGATAGCATATTAAAAAAAAGATAACTAGCGCATTAAAAATAATTCCTGGGTCGTGGGGACTTTACAATTATTAAATCAACGGACACAAATAACACTTACAACCCGGATATCTAAATGTGGATCACTCAAATTTTCTTCCTGTTTGAGAACCGAACCCACGACCCCCGGCTCAGCAGCCAGTCATACTGTCTGATAGATAACAGTTTGATCCCTTAGTCACCTTCACGACAGCCACACGTTTGAGGAGAGAAATATTTTTTTAATATACAGGAAATGTATTGTCTACGTCATGAGCCCAAGAGTGGAGTCCCCCAACCATATCTTTGATTTTGATCTTGTGTTCTTCTGGAAGCTTCGACAGAAGCATCTTAGCTGCAACCTGAGAATCATTCCCGCGGCGACAGATGAATATAACTGAAAAGAAAATTACATTGTCATACTTTGATATAGTTAGAGAACGTACCCATACTACGTGACCCGTTCATGTTTTTTTTTTATATTAGCCTACTATAGTGACTCCACTTTGCCTGATGGAAAGCAATTAGTGGGGTCAAAAGGTGGTGGTCACCATCCTCATTGCATGTCTAGCCAATGCAGCATGGTGACCCACACTACGGCGGCCTGGTGAGATGGTCACATTGGGGGGGCGTGGTCTTAGGTTTCGTCACGTTTTCAATAATGTCTAGCAAAATTCAAAATGTGAATAAAAGAAAAGAATACTTCCATTTTAGTTAATCAAGTTCCTGTTGCATTTTTTTTTTCCTCCTGATAATACTATTCCACTTGTAGTAATAGGTATGCAAGCATTGTAGGCGTCACGCGTCAAGCGCCGTATTAATAAAGACAAACGTGAGCCAAAATATATATTTATAACATTCAATTTAAAAAAAAATATTTAAACCAACTTTCTGGGGGGGGGGGGGGTTAAAAAAAAAATTAAAAACGGGTCACGTAGTGTGGGTACGTTCCTTTATTTATGTGTGCTTGAACCCCTCGGCACCAGAAAGCTCGAGTTATAGGTACGCGACCCTGACTTGCTTGAGCTATTGATTATACTCCCAAATCAATCTGTATATGCACTATAACTTTAATTCCTCTAACACTAAATTTGCGCAACCAATTCTCAAAAGTGCCAGAATGAAGGATTTGCCTTATTATGAAATTAGTCAAAACGTTTATCAGCAAAATTTGATGCTAAACATACCTCTGCCCACCCCTTCGTGTATACAGGCTGAGTGTATGATATAGTGTCTATTTGAACTGTAACCGTCATATTTTATTAAGTCAGTTCAGTGCTACCAGTTGTTTTTTTTTTTTTTTTTTCAGACGGGTCACATGATGGTAAGTGACTAACGGCGGCCATTAACAGACCGACTTGGAGGTGAGGAAAAATAGCTAGATACGTGACAACTTTTAATGGATGACTGCACGGATGGCGCAGTGGTTGAAGTTGTCATCTCGCCACTTCGCTGCCGTGCCGAGTGTTGTGCGTTCGATCCTCACTTAATCTTAAATAATTGTTCTGAGCCTGAGTGTTCTTTGTAGCCGTTATTTGAATGTTTATAAAAAAGTTATCTTTATATAAAAACATACAGTTTTTTTTTTAGTACTATGTGGGAACCGAACCCACAACCTCCGGCATAACAGTCAGGGTCACTAACTACTGAAGAATCAGCTAGACGAATTCAAAGCATTATTAATGAACGTAGGTACATATTTATAATTCACTGTTAAAACCATAATTAAAGAACAAAATCAAATCATAGACAAACCTCCTCCTTTATTCACCAGCACTTTTGCCAACAATTCCTCAATATTTGATTCTATTTTGTCTATGGGAACATTGTGAGCGCCCTCTATGTGACACATGCCGAACTCAGCCTCGGTTCTCACATCTATCAATAAAGTTGTACTATCTGTTTGAAGTTGAGATAATTCTTGGGCCGTAATTCGATTCGCTGGTGGAAGAATGTGGAGATCTAGTTCCTGAAAGAGAATGGGAAACAGAGAGTGGTGAATTAATCTTATTTCTGTTATCTATCATTGTATATACATTTTTAAAAGTGGTGATACCACGGCCTCACAGAAAACCGGTGGTGATTGTGTTGCATTTATGTATATAAATTTAAGTTTTTTTTTTAAAGACAAGTCCCGCATTAGGTATTATTCCTGTATCACTGGGGCTTTACAAGCATTCAATCAACGAATACAAACACCCAGACTCGGGACAATTATTTGTAGATCACACAAATTTTAGCCCCGTATGGGAATCGAACCCACGACCTCCGATTCAACAGTCAGGGTCACTAACCACTAGACCAACAGGCCTGATTATAACCCAATATTGTATCTGAGTGTACAGTAAAGATTCAATCAACCAATCAGTCAATCAATCAGTCAATCAATCAATCAATCAATCCATAATAAAACAAACATTATTTTAATACTTAACAATTTTATTATTTATTTAACACTTATTATTTAATAACAATCAGTCTACACATAAGAGATTCGTATCGTTTTTAAGAGGGTTATCTTTAAAAAAAAATACTTCTATTCTATTGGTAGAGGGTTCGAAGCTCCCAGCTGCAGTCAGTTCGAGTTACAGGTATTCGAGCCCGACTTCCTGGAGCTATTGTTCACACTCCCAATCCATCTGTATAACCAATGTCAATTTTCACATTTTTAATTCCTAACATGCCCAGATCACACGCCCCTATTACGTTAATGGACCAAATTGTAATTGGCGAAATGTAATACACCTCTGGGTACTCCTTTAGGAATACAGTCGTGAGCATTACTTTGTTAGGGATAAGGGCCTAATTGACTTGCCGGAGCTATCGCTCTAGCAGAAGGAAGACGACGTGTTCGCACCTATCTAAATATGAGGGGGTGGCGGGACACCATATTGGGGTCACCTTGCTCAAAAGGTCCGTCGGTCGGTCAGGGTACACAGGGAGTGTTTACGACATCTTGAAGCTGGTGAAAACCAGGTTAGAAGTTTATACACAGGGACTTCCTTTCTAGGGTACACCTGAGGCCCAGGCCATAAGACCTGATGACGGAACAATGTGTGGTTTTATTCCGTTCGAGTCCGACATAACACCCTACAAAAGAAAAAGAAAAATAAAGGACTTGATGGTCTTTGAAATGTAAGGTACATATTAAAATATTATAACACTTTACAATTCCATTTCACATCTGTAATTGTTTATAAGCTTTCTAAGAAAAAAAAATGTACAAGTATATACGTACACATGTACGCTCGCCTATACTCTCGAACTGGTACGCAGAGGCGTCTGAAACACCCACTATTTGCCAAACATAATTTAACATATTGCCATCTACCGGCCACTGTATGGCTGTATATATACTGTCTGATATACAACAGTCCGATTCCTTAGTCACCTGTTACGACACCCACAACAAGAGACGGACTGGCCCTAATCCATCGACAAACCACATGTCAACTATACATATACAATACATATAAAAATTTGCACTAAGCAGATATCGAACCTGAACTCGATAGAAGTCAAATCTCACGCATTCCAACTGCCACAACTGCACATATCTCTCTCAATTTTAGAATTATACACTCTCAAATTTTTCCTGTTCAAAACTTTAGCAAAAGTCTTCCGAGAAGCAGGACTCACACCCTGACTGACCATAGCTTTACAATATATGTTATATAACTGAAATTGATTTTTAACATTTATATTTATAAATTTTATATTTATATTCGAATAACACTGACAAGTATAATCAATTTTCGGCAAACTATCTACATAAGAGACAACAGATTGAGATTTTATAGGAATTTTTAAAGGCCGTGGTTTTGTGTCTTTCATCAACCAACATCGAACCATCGCCTCTTTGATGCCCAAAGTATTGAGGAAAGTAACTCTACATACAGAAACTTTTACGCCATTAATTAACAAACTATATAATTTTGAATCACCCTTTCTTGATGTGACGCCTTTGTGGGTAGTCCTCCGTCTTTTTGCGGGGACTTTATCTACTAAAGACTTCACGAAATCTCTTTTTTCTGACCAATCCAATTGCCAGAATTGAGTGAAAACATTTTTTCTGTCTTTTTCATCCAATTTAAGACAGTAACGTTCTAAATTTTTTGCGCATATTTCTGAGTTGCAAGGAGGGCCGAGTTTTCGTTCAGATTTCGGAACGTCTTGTATGTATATTTTTTTTTCTCCCTCCGTTTGCGTTCGGAAACCGTAGTAACTTTGGCCAGTCATACGTTTTTCTTGTTCCCGTTTTCTTTTTTCAGCTCTTTTGATTGTTTGATCTTCGCATTTCTATAAAAAAAAAAAATGTTTTATAGTGTTTTATTTATGTCTCTTTATGGTATGGCGAAGAAAATACTCGGATCAAATCTATGATGAAAGGACAGATCAGAAATATCAGAAACCTATTTTTATATAAAAGGTTTGTTAACAGTTACGGCAGCTCGGTATGTATGTGAGGATAGGCTGTTGTGTCTGCTTACCCCGATGGCAGAAAGGTGTGAGTTTATGTATGTATGTATATAAATTAACTTAAAGAAAAGTATCAACCGCGTAAGTGATAAATTATGATATATAATAATATAATAGACTATTTAAGTCAAGGAGGTTCTCAATTCAACGGTTTATTTTTGAACTTAAACCTTTTTTAAGTCGGTCAAGAGACCGCCTTCATACACATAGAAGGGTCACCATGCTGCATTGAACTTGCAATGAGGATGGTGACCACCACTCTTAGACTACACTTGTTGCTTTCCATCAGGCAGAGTGTAGTCATTATGGTAGGCTTATATAAAAAAGAAACTCCAAGCCCCGAATTTCTTTTAAATAATATATAAAATTTAAATTTTATTAAAACAAAAATAATTTGAAATATTAATATCTTACCTTAGAACCTTCGCAGTTTTGATAATTAATAACATTTAAGTAAACACTAATTATATTTATATTAATATACCACTAAGATGGTAAAAGGTTCTTTTATCAGACGGATCACCTGATGGTAACTGCCAACCCACGCCCAAGAACACCTGCAACTGAAGAGTCACTAGTGCCTGTGAGATAAGAGCGGCGTTAGGCCTCCGGGAACCTCACATTGCTTGACAACCGGTTTTCTGTGAGGGGGAATCTCCCGTGTAAGGTAATCTAAAGACATTTTATTATTCATTGGATGAGAAGGGTTTTAAGGAAAAGCTGCATAACAAAACCTTCTCAGGCATTTAGAAGTTATGTAGTAATAAAGAAACACACACATATAATAATAATAATAGTAATTCTTACATTTAGCGAAACATACAAACATACATACACTAAACAAATGTTCTCTGAAAGGGTAAGCAGAGTTGTAATTTACGCCCAGATTTTGCCTATTACAATTTAGACTCCATCCAACTGAACCATCATTCGGACACTTTTGGGAATATGATGGAATAATTTGGAGTGTGTTGACAGGAAAGTGAGAACAGTAAGGGATTGTGGAGTATAAGCAATAGCTCAAGCAAGTCAGGGTCGCATACCTATAACTCGAACTGGGTGGTGATGATGAGAAGTACAAATCCTCTAACTAAATCTAGGAAATCGATTCACGAAACGCAGTTGTTATCTATATTATTAACAATTCTTTATATGTTTAAAGGCTCGTGTGAATTTCGGGGATTTCCGACTAGTTTAGGTCCCGACAGGAGACCTTTTTCAAGCAGTAAGTCGTCCAGGCGCGACAGTACCGGAAGTAACACTACACGAAACTAGCATCCCCGAAATACACATGTGAGTAAAAACCGTATATTTAAATAAACTCCTTTAAACGCGCGTATCTGTAGAACTATCAGTCAGTTTTTTTTTTTTTAGAAAAAAGACAACTCCCGCACTAGGACTAATTCGTGTGTCGCGGGGGACTTTACAAACATTCAAACAACGGACACAAAGAACACCCAGACTCAGAACAACAATTTGAAGATTACACAAAGTGTTGTCCCGTGCGGGGATCAAACCCACAGAAACCACAAGATTCAAATGTTTTTTTTTTTATATTGGATAGAGAATTAATACTGTCTATAAAACATCACGCACCTACGTTTAAGCTCATTGTTCCGCTCCTATGGGTAGAACCATAGGAGCGGAACAGTGAGCTTAAACGCAGGTAAAACGAATCAATTCATGAATTTGCAGTTATTAGAATGACGACGAGCCTGTTGGTCTAGTGGTTAGTGACCCTGACTGCTGAACCGGAGGTCGTGGGTTCGATTACCACACTGGACAAAAATTAGTGTGATCTACAAATAATTGTCCCTAGTCTGGGTATTCTGTGAGTCCGTTGATTTAATGTTTGTAAAGCAGACTGTATATATACAGTCATATAGTGTGTAGAGGAGTGTCAATAGCCCAGTTGCATAAGCATAATTAAGCCCCACTTAGTAACAGGGGTAACGTAAATAGGACTGAAATATGCTGACTGAAAAATTGAGCCTTTGGCAATACGAGTATAAATGTCTGGCACAAAGCGCTCCTTGCGAAGCTTCCTTCCTATGGGCTTCCCGAGAAACTGTGCAATTGGCTCACCAGTTTTCTTACAGACAGAAGCATCAAGGTCGTTGTTGACGGTGCATGCTCCGACTCCAAGTCTGTTAATTCTGGTGTCCCACAAGGCTGTGTGCTATCACCCACGCTGTTTCTTCTGCATATCAATGACATGCTGCAGATTAGCAGCATCCATTGCTATGCGGACTTTGCCTCGCACAACCAGCCTATGGAACAAATTGTCGCCTGCCGTATTTCAGAACCGATACGACCTTCAAACCTTTAAGAAAAGAGCGTACTCCTACCTAAAAGGCTGGCAACGCACTTGTGACTCTTCGAGTTGCGGGTGTCCATGGGCGGCGGTAGTCACTTACCATCAGGTGACCCGTCTGCTCGTTCGCATAAATAAAAATAATAATGTGTGTATGTGTGTAAAAATGATTTTGAAACCTTAAAATTTCAATAGAAATATATAATCGACTGTAATGTACATATAGATTTTGTATGTGGCATTTTTTTGTTTTTTTTTAATACGCTTCCAATTTCCCATATTCACTATACCATACACCAGCGTTTCCCATTAGCCGGGTCACGAACCGGTACCGGGTCATCAGGACCCCGTACCGGGTCATCAGAATAAAATACCGGGTCACAATATTCCCACCTAGTTTAAAAAATAAATACCTGCTATCGATCGACGCATCGCAAATATTCGTAAGCGATGAGAAAGTGAGAAATATAGTAACCGACTTGAACCACTTTCGTCATTTTCCGCGAACTTGGATTCTTTGGTAAAAAAGCAGCTCCATACTTCACACTACAATTTAGTGACTAAATAGGCGATACCAAAATATGTAGTATTAATTAAACATGTTTACTATTAACAAATGTGTATTATTTAACCTAATGGAACCAGCTTGGGTTCAAAAGTATTAAGTGGGTCACGAAAGGGCAGTGTGAAATTTCCGGGTCATGGTAGAACAAGGTTTGATAAAATGTAGGTGTTTAATCGCTTCTTTCTGTAATTTATTTTCAAACGGCTTTTAAATACTAGGAGGTTCTCAATTCGACTGTTTTTTTTTTTTTATGATTGTTACCTCAGAACAGAATCAATTCACGCAGTCGAAAGTTATGAGGTAACAAAAATAAAAAAAAATACCGTCGAATTGAGAACCTCCTCCTTTTTAAAGTCGGTTGAGAAAGCTAAAAACGTTAATATTGCAGTCAGGATGTTTTTTTTCTTTTTTTTTGTATTTGGTTGGTTGAAAAGACAACTCCACAGTATGAATAATTCGTGTGTCGCAGGGGACTAGACAAACATACAAACAACGGGCAAAGAACATCCAGTTTCGAGATGTTTGTGGATCACACAAATTTTTGTCACGTGTGGGAATCGAGCCCATGACCTATGGCTCAGCAGTCAGGATCACTAACTAGTAGCACAACAGGCTTATGCCTGCCTGTTCAGAAAAACGCTCACGCCTAGTGTATTTATTTTCAAAACTGGTCTATTCCATTCATTTAGGAGCTACGATGCTATAGACAGACAGACAGATACATATACACACAGACAGACACGTCAAGCTTATAACGCAGCCCTATTTATCATGGGTTAACATGTGCTAGTGATGTTTATTTTATCAAATGGAGGAAAAATCAGACGGCGCCACTTTGAGCAGAAAGATGTTGTGTATGTCCTTCATCAAGTGTTTTTTTATAGTTAATAAAATAGGCGTATGTGTCCTGACGGAGTGCCCGCCTGAATGCAGTAAAGGCAAAATACTAAACATTTTATGGGGGTCAAATTTGAGCAGAAATCTGCTGTGCCTAAACTAAGTACTTATATTTCTTTTGCAAAATTTGTAGAACACAGGGTTGTAAAATTACCTTTTTTACCATAGCATTAAACTATTTCATTTCCCAAAGAATAAATAAAACATATAAGCATCCTAGCAACAGCCGAAGAGACGAAATACTAGTCATTTTTCAAGGGTCAAATTTGAGCAGAAATCTGAAGTGCCCTAAACTTACTTTTTCTTTGGCGAGTGTTTTGCAGAATGCCTCGTAGTCAACCAGCTGAGTGATCGTGGGCGTGTCCGAACATGCAGCACACAGTGGGTTCCGTGGACGTAATTGTACTGCAAAAAAGACAGTATTGATTTTAAAACAACTAACTACTGTATAATACATATAAACTAATATATATACTAAATATTATTAAATATTTCACTTTAAAAAAGTAGACAACTGACTATTAGTCTATCATAAAATTTAAAACCTTTATGGTTTTCTCATGGATGCCAGTAGATGGGGTTCGAACCTGCAACCCCTTAATTGCAAGTCAAGATCATCAGCCATTACGCTACCGCCGCCTAAAAATATATATATAAATATGTATACATACCCACTTTACAAGACATATCATCAACATCCATGATAAGCATCCTCTCCACCAACAAATTTCTGGATGGGTGACCTATTATCAACTTAATAGCTTCCATAGCTTGAAGAGTGCCTGAAAAAGGATACAATATTTATATAAGTGTGTGTAGAGGGTTCGGACCTCCTGGCTACAGCTAGTTCTTTTTTTTTATATATCATAGGGGGACAAACGAGCAGACGGGTCACCTGATGGTAAATGACTTTCGCCACCCATGAACACTTGCAACTCAAGAGTCACAAGAGTGCTGTCCGCCTTTTAGGATAGGGAAAAGGAATAAAGGGAAACAGGGGAAGAGAAAAGGCGTTGGGCCTCCGGTAACCTCACTCACTCGGTCACACAATGCACGCATTGTTTAACAGCCGATTTTCTGTGAGGCCGTGTTAAGCAACCCGACGGCTTCAAGGGTTCACACTTCCTAATGCACCCGTACCATAATTCGTCCGTACCCTTTTAAAATATTCCCAATTCTCTTTCTTTAATACCCAGTGTCAGGTTGACAGCTCTTTCACGGTGGCAGTTTCTTATTAGCACAATGCTGGTTTCCTATACACCTCTGCTTACCACTTCAGGGATACAGGTACAGTGCAGTTTGCAAATGGAATGTAGTTAAAGGCTTTTTACCCACGACGGAACGGAGACGATATATGCGTTTGGGGTGAGGGGTTGTTTGTTTGTGCAAATCCATGTTGCAATTTTTCTCCAAAACTGCTAGTCCGATTTTGATTCAGTTTACAGTTATTGGTTTGATTTTTGAATGTTCATATATAGTTGTTACGGTGACAACTCACCAGGGGTCGCTGCAGTAAACATTTGTTTGTACAAAACCAAAACTACTAGTACGATTTTGATGCAATTTTTGGTTGATTAGTGAGGGTTATTAAGTAGATTTTAACCTTTTTAAATTACTTTTTAACCCTTTTCTTGTTGTTTACTAGACGTTACTAGAACTTTCACTACCGTTTATGGTTACTGCTTTGGTCCTTGGATACGCAGCGTAATGTTATATATCATACATTATTCCTCAAGAAATAATCTATCCAATACATAATCCAAATGATAGTTTCAGAACTGCACTGATGGCGTAGCGGTTTAAGTGGTCACCTCGCCACTACGCTGCCGCGCCGAGTGTTGTGGGTTCGATCCCCGCACGGGACAACACTTTGTGTAATTCTCAAATTGTTGTTCTGAGTCTGTGTGTTCTTTGTGTCCGCTGCTTGAAAGTTTGTAAAGTCCCCCGCAACACAGGAATTAATTTTAGTGCGGGAGTTGTCTTTAAAAAAAACAAGAAAAAAACTAGATTAGCGCGAACAAACAAACAATTATTCATTCATTAGACTAGCTGTTGCCCGCGACTTGGTTTGCGTTGGAAATTATTAACTGTGCTATTTCAGACTAAAATCTATATAATTATGTGTAATTGCACCAAGATTTATTTAGCTGTTCTGGAGTGATTGAGTAACAAATATTCATACAAATGTTAGTATTTATAACAGTAGGAATATTTAGTTTCTTACCTATGACCCCAGGTACGGGTCCAGCGACCCCATGCTGAGAACAAGACCCCATAGCGTCTGGAGAGGGTGGGGTCGCAAAAACACAGCGATAGCACGGCCCTCTGTACGTACTAGACTGCAACAATATCAACGATAAGATAAAATAAGATATACTATACATTTAATATTTATAAACGAATTGGTGTGTTAGAAGAGACTTGATGTTTTTGATATTTATTTTATTTTATTTTATTTATTTATTATTTATTTATAACGCCAACAAATGATACACATATCTTATGCAAATACAAAAATACGGTGGTGTAGGTAACCACCGCTAATGTAAGTAAAACTTGTTCCATCCTAAATTAAATTCAGATAAAACATGTTTGAAAATTTTAAATAAAGTTTTTTTTTTAATACTATAGGGGGACAGACGAACAGACGGGTCACCTGATGGTAAGTAACAACTGCCGTCCATGGACACCTGCAACTCAAGAGTAGTAAGTGCGCTGCCCGCCTTTGAGGGTGATGCGGGGAGGGGAGAGAAGAGAGGAGTTAGGAAAGAGGAGAGGGGCGATGGGGCAGAGGGGGAGTTGGGCCTCCGGAAACCTCACTAATTTTGGGGAAAAGCAACAAGCGTTGCTTCACAACTGGCTTTCTGTGAGGCCGTGGTATCGCACCGGTCGAGCCGGCCCATTCGTGCCTAAGCATGGCTCTACTACTGTTAAAAAAGTTTCCAAGTAAGTTGTTCAAGGACACTCTTTTACAATTATTTTATACAATTTTCTTGTTACAGTTTAAAAGCGTATAATAAAATGTGAGGACAATGTCAATCCATTATTCTGACATATAAATTCTAATAATTACTGGTAGGTATAAGTAATAGCAGTCCGGAGATGACCAGCCCTGATCAACGGCACTCGTTCACGAGCATGACTCAACCATATTAAAGGGAGCCAAACGTCTTAGTCTTATTAAATTGTAAATGGCAAAATATAGGTGTTTTATACACCTCTGCCCACCTACTCGGGGACACAGTCGTATATATTTCTTACCTTCTCTTCTGAATGCACGTCAGACCTATAGCAGTATACCGTCAGTTGTCCTTCAAGCTTTAAAGCACTCCCTGATATAAGAGGCAACTGTAAAAAAATAAACAAATATTAAAATAACCTAACTGTAGGAAAAGCCGATTGAAGCAGTACTTGCGTTGAACGAGTGAGTGAATGAATGAATGAGATCATAAATTGTAAAACCAATAGCACAATGGCACTGCACTGACATTGCAATTATAAATTATTGCATACTTTGATTATTAATAATCACGTGACATGATTTATAAAAATAATTTTACATTTGAAACTAATAATTGATATTTTGAGATACAAACTGTTTTCATTTTATTTCGCGAGGCCGGGTTTGCTAGTAATAAATATTATTACTAATATTATAAATGCGAACGTAACTCTATCTATATCGTTTAAGCGCGATAGACAGACAGTCTATCGCGCTTAAACGCCAAAACTACTAAACCGATTTAAATGAAATTTGGTACACAGATAGTCTAGGGCCTGAGAAAGGCTACTTTTTAATAGGAAAAAAAGGGTTGAAAGGGGGGATGAAAAATTGTAAGGAAGTATCGTAATTTTTAGAGCTAGAAGCAAATAGCTCATTAAAGTATTTATATGTCTTATTTGTAAAAAAATAGCCTAAACAATTAAAAATGTTACCCAAAGACACTATAAGTCGCGGGCACAGATAGTATTTTATATACATATATAGACAAACATCTTTCATACATACTTCACAAAAGTCATTTGTAAAGAGATGCTTGCGTTGAACGAGTGAGTGAATGAATGAAACTATAACTGCACTGACATTGTAATTATAAATTATTGCAGAAAGAGGAAGGAGAAGAGTGATGAGGGTAGAGGAAAGAGGAAAGGGGGAGTCGGGCCTCCGGAAACCTCACTAATTTTGGGAAAAAGCAACAAGCGTTGCTTCACAACCGGTTTTCTGTGAGGCCGTGGTATCGCACCGGTCAAGCCTAAGAATTCGTGCCTAAGAATGGCTCTACCACTGTTAACATATGAGGTATCGTTTAAATCGTCCAAACGAAAGAAATTAACTTATTCAGACAATCTGCTTTGAATATAAACTTACCTTAGCCAATACACAGAGGTCGCTTAATAAGTATCTTGTGGGTGCATTGTCAGTACAATCTAATATTACATCATATTTAGAAGCGATTTTTAAAGCGATTGACGAGTCTAACTGTATCTTGTATGGAGTTACTGTGATACGGGAGTTTATACTGTAATGTAACATAAAATTTATACTGTAATGTAACATAAAATTTATACTGTAATGTAACATACAATTTAAACTGTAATGTAATATAAAATTAATTAGTAAAATAAGATAACACGTTTTTCTTCGGTTTTTAAAAGGCGACCAAGCCAAGTTAGGTGAACCCTAGGAATAGTTTCGCTTTCAGCAACCTTTAGAGAACAGCTTAGGAATGTTGAAGGGATCGGACTGTTATCTATCAGACAGTATATATAACTTGCAATGCTGTTGTGACCACCACTCTTAGACTCCGCTTGTTGATTTCCATCAGGCAGAGAGGAGTCATTAAACTATAGAAAAAAAAATTACGTGATATCCGCCGAGATCCCCTTTTCCCCCCACCTAAAATTGGGTGAAGTTCGGCTCAACCAGCCTTCTTCTCCAAAACGCCTTACGTTATTAATGGAGAATAATAATTATTTTCAAAAGTTATTTATCATACCTCCTTATAGCTTGTGCTGCTGACTCAGCTTTGTTCATGCCAATATTCTCTTCTCTATGCAACAATTGTCTATGGATATTTGTTATTTCTACTACGTCATAGTCTACTATACCTATTTCTCCTGAAAAAATACGGTTTAGTTAGCGTAATAATTGAGGATCTGACTGCTAAGGAAGAGGTTGTGGGTTCGATTCAGAGCCAGGACAACTTAAAGTATACTAGCAACGTGGGTCACACATTGCTAGTATTCCTGTTAACACCCCCAGTCACCATCATAATCATAAGCCTATCGCCATCAACTGTTGAATTAAGTTCTTCTTTATGGTGTGAGAACCCCCTAGGGCCGTCATCCCACCGGGGTTTTCGCTGGTCCGCTCCCGGGTCCGCTCCGCATCCTCCATCCTGCGAGATAACCTCTTCACAAAAGGTTGCAACCGAGGTAAAAATTCCTATAACTACCGGCCATGGAGCGTATGATGGCCGGTAGTGACAGATCCTCTCAAATTATTGCAGTAAAGTCCCGACCCTGCGCAAGCGTATGTTGAGCCGAGTCCTGACTGCAATCGCAGTGGTGGCAGGCGGGACTCATTTCCAACAGTCCACAGAAAGAAAGAGACCTGTGCTGCCGCTCTGCTCACTCAATGAATGAAGGCTTCCCCCCCGGTACGCCAACTATCCTGGTCTTGGGCAGTGAGTATGTATTTAACAATATATACATAAATCAGCAGCCTGGTTAACATAAAACATGTTTTGCCCCATTTGGGCTCAGACAGCGATGTGTCTGATGGTGTGAGAGTTCAAGTAAAATTTAATCTTCAAAATGAGACTGTTTGAGACATACCAACTCCACAGCCAGCTAAATACATAGCAGCTGGACAGCCAAGTCCACCAGCACCAACAATCAGGACCCTTGCCGCACATATCTTGGATTGGCCTGGTACTCCTATCTCACGGAGCAGTATCTGTCGGCTGTATCTGTAATAGTTGAGTACATATAAACATACATGTTCCTGTCAGGGAAAAGAGTGAAAAGTAGTTTTATATTTATAAAAGATTTTTAACCTGTGATGTACTTGTAACCAAGAAACTCAATTTGTCATTAATAAAGTCAGTTCACTGGCTTGGTGGTTTAGTATTTCTTGATTCTGCTGAGCCAGCGGTCGTGAATTTGATTCCCACACGTGATAAAAGTTTGTGTGAACCACAAATAGTTGTTACGAGTTTGGGTGTTAGATATGTCCATTGTTTGAGTGTTTCTGAAGGTCCCCAAGATACAGGAATCCTAATGCAGGTTTTTTTTTTTTTTACTTTAAAAATTAGCTATAAATGTGTCTGAAGGATTTGTGGAATTTTTAATGACAGCTCCACTCCTTTCGATAATGGCATGATGATATATGACTGGGCTATCTAATGCTAAAACATATTTTTTAATCAGACTACTTTTTCCATAGATTAGCACATGAAAACAAAATAAAAAATTGTCTCTTTATGATGTTGGTGGAGATTTACAAGAAATATTATACCTTTCTATAGCCCATTTGGGTAGAACTCCATACGTAACTTTTTCCCTGCCATCCAAGGCTTGTTGACCTCCATTTTTCATCACAGCATTCTGATTCTGTAATTTTAAGACTGTTTTCATCTACATTCAATATAAATAATTTGGGTAGTATGTTCCCGAGTACCCCGGATCCCTCCCGGGGGTTCCAGCTCCGGTCCCGAGGACCCCAATTTATTTTTACTTTGACAAACTCAATTTTTTGCGAAGAGATGTCGATGAAAAAGCATCTCACCAGGCCGCCATAGTGTGGGTCACCATACTACATTGACTAGACATGCAATGAGGATGGTGACCTTCACTCTTGGACTCCACCTATTGCTTTCCACCAGGCAAAGTGGAGTCACTATGGTAGGCAAATATAAAAAAAAAATGTTTTAAATACATCATAGTCAGGATACTTCGATCTGCAAATTGCAGCTCCCCATCTCATTTTTAGTACCTTCTCTATCCAGTTGCCTGGTAGAGATCGCAATTTTTTTTTAAATATAAAAAAAGGCTCACAAATAAAAAAAAAAAAATTAAATGTAAGTTCAGCTTAAAGTACTCTCATTAAATGATATATTTTAGTATATCCTGGTCCTTAAAGTTAAGAATTATAATTTTAGTAAGTAATAAAATTGTATTTAATATCTCATCTGGGGGTCGGGGTCCAGGGGATCGGAATAATCAGAGAATAACCCGTCTAGTTCACTGGCCTTTTGGTCTAGTGGGAAGTGATCCTGACGAGGTTGTGGGTTTAATTCCCACATGGGTCAAAAATTTGTGTATTCACTAAACAGTTATTCAGAGTCAGGGTGTTCTTTGAGTTTTTCCTTTGTTTGTTTGTAAAGTCCCTCGCGTCGCAGGAATAACTGTTGATGCAGGAGTTTTTCAAAGAAAAAATATTTTTTATAGGAAGAACTGGAATGCCCTGCGATCAGTTTTAAATATCATTATGTTTCTAAGTTATTATTATATTAAATGCAAAAAAAAAACTTATATCTTTAGAGGCTTATAATATGTCAGAATGGCGAGCTTAGTTTTGGTTTGTAGTTTATTTGCATAAGTAACAGTAGGTCAGTGGCAATTAAAATCGCAAAATTAAACAAAAGTAAACATATGAACATAAAAGAAGCAAAAATATATAATGAACATTACTTCAAACTATAATTTTATTTTATTTAAGTGCATTATTTTCCAAATGGAGTAAAAACAAGTGATAGAATCAATCTAAGGGATGTAGGGATAGTAATATGTGCAGGCATAACATTATTTATAAGGAACCTGATCCATTTGTAAAGTTATTTGTGAAAGTTTTAACATGTCGCAAAGAAAAAGAAAACATATTGACATCAATGAAGAATTATGTATTATATCAAAGCTAGAGAGCAGAATTCTAAAGAAAGACTTGGCAAAATAATATTGGTGCATCATACTCGACAATTTCAGCCATTTGGGTAGAGGCAAAAATACAAAACTAATACAAACAATTATAACCTATAAAATATTTTTTGATGTGGGAGAGCCTTGCTTTGGCACATATGGGCTGGCTCGACCAGAGTATTACCACAACTTTGTGGAAAACCGGCTGTTAAACAATACTTGCATTGTGTGAGAGACTGAGGTTACCGTAAGGCCAACAACCTTTCCTCTCCTCAGCTTCCGCTAAAAGCGGACAGCATACTTGTGACTCTTGAAAAAGTTTGAACTTGTGACAGCCAGTTAATTAGTTATAGTATTATGAATTTAAAAAGTGCCTTTTAGCCATTCCTTTCTGTTTTTTTATGGTATAGGCAGACAAACGAGCAGGCGGGTCACCTGATGGTAAGTGACTTCTGCTGCTCATGCATACTTTAGCAAGTATGCTATACTATATATATGCTATAACTAATTAACTGGCTGTCACAAGTTCAAACTTTTTGCATATTCGCTAACATTTCCTTATCATATATAATTGATATTAGATTTATATCATATTATTATTAAAGTATATAAGTATGTATTATATATCATTATTATGATATATGTTGTACACCTCAGCTACCACTCACTCTTGACATTAAATGCACGCTAAGATTGTCTTGCAGAGATCACTTTTAGGAATAAGACTAGACATTGTACAGTATGTTAATGTTTAATTAAGATTTATTGTAATTTCTATAGTGTACAATAAAGAATATTCTATTTTAGTATTGTCTATAGATTTATATGAACCTACACATTTAATAATACTACTTCATAAAAAATACTTTGTACCTCAATAACATCACAGGTTGTTACAACTATCTAATTTTACGACAGAATAATGAGTACATAGTTCCTTCGATGTCGTTACAACATTTTTTGACTGTAGTTGTCTAGGTATACCGATTCTTGGCGTTCGATCTTGATGTTCTATGAAATTACTTAAGTAATTATAATTACTTATAAGAGTTAACACAGCTTTTAAATATTAGTCTATCACGATATCGCATAAATTACTTACCAAATTGAAATTTATTTTAAGCGTATATAATTCGTTTTCTTTTTCTCTCAACTTCTGTCGCAGGTCTTCTATTTCTATTTCTACTTGTAATATTTGATCCATTATTTACAATAAAATGTGGTAAATTCCGTGGTTCTGAAAAAAAGTTTCTAAATATCGGTAGTTTCCTATACAAGGTGTTTATTTCGGATTTCGGCGTTTCGGACTTTTTCGTGAGCTACCTTTGTTGACGTTGTAGATAAACAATGATATAGGGGTTGCCCCCTTAGGCAAATAAAAATAATTTAGTTATAATCTTCATCATATTTTCTACTATTTGTAAATAGTTGACCAGCTACATGCACAGTAACACTACTAACAATGCTTGCGTTGTGTTACACTCAATGACTATCTCCATAGACCCCCTCTTCTCTTCCTTCCCTCGGGTTGCACATTCAAAGATGAAAAGTGTACTTGCAACTTGTTGTCCCTGTAGTCATTTACAATTAGATGACCTTTCTATCCTACCAAAATATGTAAAGTGATAATCAGTAAAGAGGAAGGTAGTATCATATTTACACGTTCCCACGGCGCACTATGGATGGGCCTTCCCTTAAAAGATGCCACGGTAGGATTTTAACCCTAGATTACGAACCCTCGTCGGTTCGACGACGCGGTTTTAAAAATGTCGTTGTATAGTCCGCGCGCGCGGTCGTAGTTGTTCCATACTTTGGCTAATCTCAGTCGACCCGTTGCCCCCGTGACGGACGGTAGTGTTTTGTGTGTAGAAGGGCCGTGAGCGCCATACCAGCAACCATGGCTCGTCGCGTCGACGAAGGTTAGTAATAACGAGACATTGGGCATTTTTGTGTTATTTCTTCTTCTGTGGTTTTATTTTATTGATATTGATTGTTATTATTGTAGATACAATACGTCAGTTATTATTACAAGACAAAAGCAATGAAAAAAAATCATTAGAGAGTGAGAGAGAAACCATGTCGAAGTTGATCCAGCTTATGAAACGGATGGTGATGAAATTTTTTCTACTTTGACCGAACAGGAACCTTCATATCAAGATGATTAGACAAGTAGTGTTACTCCTCTGCTACAGGTTAGTGAAGTAGATACCACACCTGGTTCTTTTGCACAATCCAGCGATTTGATAATACGACCATTCTTCGCGTAACATTCTTCGTGGGAAAGACAAACACAAGTGGTCATCACTAAAATCAAAGTCGCAAAGCAGAATAGCTTCAAGAAAATATCAAACCTGGACCTGCACGTTCATGCAAAAATGAATTAGATCCTCTCCAATGCTTTTCCTTTTTTATAACCGACGATATGATTGACACTATTGTGACCCACACCAATACAGAGATAGAAATAAAGTACAAAACTATAAAAGCTACTCAAAGACCTACCGATTCTAGTGAAATAAAAGCCCTTATTGGCGTATTTACCTTATCTGCAGCTATGAAAGATAATCATTTACAATCAAGAGAGTTATTCGACGTAACATTTTGTGGAAATCAGTACCGCACAACAATGTCTTGCGAGAGGTTCGATTTTCTAAGAAATTGCCTCAGATTCGACGACAAATCTACGCGCCAAGAACGGAGGCTTGCCAATATATTCGCCCCGTTTCAAGATTTATGGGATCAGTTCATAATTAAATGTCAAGAGAACTACAAACCCAGTTGTTATCTTACCATCGATGAACAATTACTGGGTTTCAGAGGAAGATGCCCCTTTCGCATTTATATACCTAATAAGCCAAACAATGGTATAAAAATTGTTATGGTAGTAGACAATTCTACAAAGTATATGGTAGATTCACATTAACACTTGAGGAATAATTTGTGAAAAAATTGACATGCACGGTCCATGGCACATATAGAAACATAACTATGGACAATTGGTTCACTTCGGTGCCGCTAGCCAAAAGTTTGCTAAAAGAAACATATAAACTGACTTTAACAGGAACTCTAAGAGCAAATAAAAGAGAGATACATATGGAATTACAAAATAACCGTACGAGAAAAACTAGAACGGCTATGTTTTGTTATGATAATGAACTCACCCTGCTTTCCTATAACCCAAAATCCCAAAAAGTAGTATTTTTACTATCAACATGTGACGAAGAAGGAACGATGAATGAAGACAATAAAAAGCCTACAATGATTCAATTTTATAATCAGACAAAAGGCGGGGTAGATACCTTGGACCAAATGTGTTCGCTTGCTTCTTGTAGCCGAAAGACACGGCGCTGGCCGTTGTGCATTTTTTATGAAATGCTCAAAATTGCATTTATAAATAGTTACGTCATTTATGTATCTAATACAGTAGAGGCTAATAAAAAACCTTTATCAAGGCGTGATTACTTAAAAGTTCTGCATCACAAGCTAATTGAACCGAAAAGATTGTCAATTCCAACCCTTCAAACTTCTTTGCGGGACTCAATTTCGCAAATTTTAAACATGCCAGGAAGTAGTACTTCAAATCTTTCAATGGAGACTAAAAAATAATGCGAATGATGTACCTCCTGTACAAAAAAGAAGGAAAATATGTGCCTTATGTCCTTCCGCAAAGCGAAGGATGACTAAGTACTTGCACCAAGTGCAATAAATCATTGTGCGGGGAGCACAAACTTGACGTATGTCACAAATGTATTAGTATCTAGATTTTTACACAAATGTTAATTTTATTTGTTAATTAGATTAAATGTTTTTAATAATTTAAGTTTGTTTCTTACAATTTTGTTATAAATTGTACTAAATTAGAGCTTTAAAAATGTTTCAATTGTTGATTTTGCATAGAAATTATGATCTCATTCATACGGCTGTTTGATTAATAAATATGCCGTATTTGTTATTTTATGTATGAGAAATAATATAAATAAATATTATTCTTTGATATTAAAAACAAAACTGTATATATTTCATTTGAAAAACACCCTTTAATCCCCTTAATAAAATACCATAGCAGAAACGACGAAGCTTCGTAATAAGCGTCGAAACTTAAGGTTAGTGATCTAAGGTTAAGAAAATGCCTGTGAATGCTAATTAATACTTTCCCGATTTATGTAACACCTATGTTACTATCTTCATCCACCTACTATATATCTATCTTCTTAAAATGTCACTAAACTTTCATACAATCTCGCCGGTTTTGGGTAGATTGATAAATACTCTTATATTACAAACTAAAAATAAATATTACACTAGATATAAAATATTGTTGGTGCAGAATTTCATAGGTTTTATGTGATTGGGCCACCTTTGCATTGCTGGCAGCTTAGAAGTAAGTTGTAAGTGTAACATTCAACATATATTACATGTCGAATGCTTTTGAAATAGGAAAAAGAGTTATTATGTCAGATCGATTGCATTGCCAAAAACAGTATTGTATTGAAGATTATCGAATTAAGATGTTGTAATTTATAATGTTTAAGTTTTTCTTAGAGAAGTGTTTAATAATAATGTTTAATATATAGATAATAATGCAAATATAAATTCGAGTCAAGTGATGGAGAAAGTTTATATTAAAGGGATCCCACAGATTTTTTGAAGAATGAAATGAAGTCAAGGAACAAATAAGAAAAAAAATGGCGGATGAAATACCAAAATTAAATAATGAGAATAATAATAATTTATGGTAAAAGAAAATATTAATGTGCATTGCGAAGGAGTTGGATATTTGTTTAGGATTAATGAAAGAAGAAGATAAGAAAGAGTTTATAAAGAAAGATGCAAAAGCAAAATATTTAATAATAATTATGGATTTCCCATCAATAACACTGCCATTCTTTGGTACATCCTTCTCTGGGAATAGACATTTGAGACGGTACTCATCAGTTTTGCTTCCAGTTGATGATTGCAAGATATCTGACAGTTCTTTTGGTGTTAAATCAGTCTTTGGTATTTGGATTGACATAACAAGGAATCTGTCCCTGGCTACAGTTCGTAGCTGTATGCCAGGTTGGACAACAATTAATACTGTTTGAGACGATCCACTTGCCAGAGAGCCAGAACTTGGTCTAACCCGAAATTTTTCCGGGGCTGTAGTTTGAATTTTGAATGAAATTGCACTCTCATCCATATTAGTAATAGTAAATTGACCAGATATTTCATCATTATCGTTTTTGAAAATTATTGTGTCATTTGGGTCCAAACGTAACATCTCACCTGGAGAATGTTGGCCATCACCCAACTACATAATTAACTGTGATTCCGCAAAAAAAAAGATTATAAAAACTAGATGGATTTTTCTGAGTTAGAAAGAAAACCAAATAAACCAATTTCTACAAGAATTTTACAATTATAAATTGACAGAAGAAAATATAATGTTGATCATTCGCAATTTGGAAAATATTGTTACAAAAATTAAGACGTTAGGCTTCAAATTAGATGATACACAGGTTATATCTAAATACTGTCCAGTCTACACGAAAGCATGTCAAACTTTACAACTGCGTGGGAATCAACAGGAAGAGATGAGAAGTTTAATTTAGAAGCTCTCACGAGAAAATAGACACAAATCAAAAACATTGTCAAAATTTAAAAAATGATAATACAGAATTTAACACATTCTTGGTGAAAGAATGTTTTAAGTGTGGAAGGAAGGGACACGTCGCAAAATTTTGTTGGGGAAAAAGTATTAATAGTAATCTACAATGTTATTAATGCTTTAAAATTGACTTAAATTAATTGAATGTAAGGAAAGATTTAATTGTATACATTGCAAACCAGACAGTCACTACAGCAATTTCTGTCTACTACAAGCAAGCCATTCTGTAGGTTATTGAAATAATTTAAACGGATGTGAAGAAATTGAATTTATTCTCTAGATTCCGGAGCTACTCGTCACATAGTAAATTCAGCGAGATACCTACAAAACAGAGAGAAAGCATCTTATAGAATCACTAGCACACCTGTTGACACCCCTTGTGGGTGGAATTTCGTAAAATCTGTTCTTAGCTGACCTCTACTCGGCGAAAGGAATATTCCTCTATGCCTTATGGTTCCAGAGATATCGTGATGAGTCAATATATCGGTGGAAATCTCTTATATATATAAGGAAAGATATTCTCTGACCCGTTGAACATACATTTTAATAATATCCTATGTGCACCGGAATTAAAGAAAATATTTTCAATTTCTAAGATAATGGTATAATTATAAAATTGTATTTTTCAGAAACAAATGTGAAATTTTTGACAGTAAGATATGTATCCTGTCTGGAGAGCGAGGTGATGATGGTTTATCTTACGTCAGAATACCAGTGAACCAACTTAATTACAAAAAGGATATAGATAAGTCAGTTAAAATTATTAACACAAATTCGAATAATGATATAACTTTTTGGCATCGAGTTTTGGCACATATAAAAGTAGAACTACTAAAACGTCTTAATATTAAAATGAAGTCGACACCTGCGAAGTGTGCACGCAAACAAGGTTCTGTCGGAAGCCATTCAAGGCTGAAAGGCACAGAGCTATAACAAAAATTTGAAATTATACATAGTGACATCTGTGGACCAATAGGGGTAGACACTTGGGATGGATGTAAATATTTTATTACCCTTCTAGATGATTACACAAATATTGTTAAAATTTGTCTTTTGAAATCAAAAGATGAGGCCTTTGATAAAATAGTTAATATGTACGTAAATTTATCAGAGAATCACAATACGTTGTCACAATGTGAAATATAACTTTTAATAATGATGATACTGTGAGTAAGAGTACACCATTTTAGGTAGGAGTAAACACTCCCCATGATACAAGCGATAGAGGATGCAGAGTGAAGCTACATCTCTACGTAACGCCAAGGTGTCAAGTCGATCAGAAATATCTTGGCAGTCGATGATGCGAGTCGCTCTCCGTTGAATGCGGTCAAGAGGGAGAAGTTGGTACTGGGGTGCACCTGCATAGAGATGAGAACAGTATTCCATGTGCGGCTAACCTGCGCCTTATAAAGTTGCAGGCGGAGGGCTGGAGTATAATACTGTCTCGATCGATGAAAACGTCGAGGGAAAGAAGCGCTTTACGCACTGCCCTTCGTGTAAACCGGACTTCCGGCATGGGGCTCTCTCACTGCGGTATGGTCGGCGGTGCGTTTCCTCCGTCGTCCAGGGTCGAGTTGGACTCAGAGTTTGCACAGAAGATCGGCTTTTTCTTTAGCGTCGTGGGTCAACGAATTATCTACTATGTGCAGAGGTGGAAGGGATGGCTTACAAAAGTTCTCCTGGACAGCTTTGGCAAGAGACCAGAAGGGAGACTCACTAGTCTCTCGCCAATTCTGCCGATGTGAGCCAATTTCGCCCCAGCAATTACTTCTGCAATGCAAAGTTAAATTGCTTCTTTAATGTACAGGTCTTTACATCCCGTGCTCTCTCTGCATTAGCCCATTCTTGGTAACATTCCTGCTTTCGGCGGGACGCCGCTTTGCAGGTTCGACCAAACCAGGGCTGGGACTTGCCACCTGTGGGAATCGGGGAGAATGGAATGAAAAGTTCCATACCCTGAAGCACAACATCCGCGACAGCATCGGCAACGACATTGGGATCATCCGGCGAGAAGCAAACCTGCCTCCATGGGTACAATGCAAAGAATGTTCGCATTTCATCCCAGTCTGCTGACCTATAGTGCCATACGCGACTGCCTGTAACTCGCGGCTGCAGCGAGTGAACGAATGGCGCCATACTCGTAATCAGGCAATGGTCCGAAGAGCCAAGAGGGGCCTCAACGGATACTTTGTAGCCGTCAGGATGTGAGGTCAGCAGAAGATCCAACAGTGAAGGCACGTGGCTTTCTGCATCTTGGATTCGCATAGGCGTTGCTACCAGCTGCGTCAAGCCATATGCCAAGGCGAAATCGTGAACAGATCTTCCCGCATGATCGGTTTTGCGCGAACCAAGCCATTCGGCGTGATGGGCGTTAAAGTCAACAAGAATCACGATCTCTGCGGATGGGACCTGCTGGAGCACAGTCTGTAGCCTTTTGGACGTGGTCGATGAGTCGGTCCGTTTCGGCATCACCGCTATGGGACCTGTAGAGGCATACGTAGATGCGGGGATGGTCGTCGCAGTCTACACGTAGCCATAAGATGGAGAGGTCCCTACCTTCAAGATTGCCGAGGCGGCGAGAAGTGATATCATCTCTAACGTACACTCATACACCAGCCTTAGGAATAAAGGAGTGTTCCAGTCCGTACCCAGGGTAGCAGAGGTAGGATGTGTCCGCTGGAGATGATATCTGCGTCTCGGTTAAAAAGAGCAAGGCCGGCTTTGCTGTCTCAAGGTGGTGGTGGACAGTGTCGAGGTTAGAATGTAAGCCCCTGATGTTACAAAAATCCACGGTAAACGTGGCAGGGGGTGCCATGGAATGCCTTCTCTTGCCCCGAGTAGATTTTGAGAGCGCAGTTGAGCCCCCCCCAGAGTACGAGGGGCAGGCTGGGCGTCCACGCTTAGATATAATCCGTACTGAGGGTAGACGTCCAGGGGGGATTCTCCAACGCTAGCGCTGGAACCCCCCTCGGGTATCCTTTTTGTTAACAGCGCTATCATTAGGGGGGGGGTGGGGATTTTGGGCCTCCGGAGACCTCGCTCATTTCGGGGAAATGCAACGCAAGCGTTACTTCACAACCAGTTTTCTGTGAGGCCGTGGTATCGCACCGGTCGAGACGACCCATTCGTGCCTAAGCATGGCTCTACCACGTAAACAGATAACAGTGAAGAAAGAAATGTAGGAGATGATAGGGATGTGAGAGTGGTTAGTGGTTCGGATGGTCTGGATGATGAGGGAAATAATAAAACTGAATCATTTGAAGAAGAAGAGGTTGTTAGGAGAGTTCTGCCTGTAAGAAATGAAAGGCCACCTGTAAGATTTAAAAATTATGATTTAGAAAGTTCGATTTTAACATAGTGAAGTTTTAGATAGCAATGAAAGGGATTTATGCCAAAAACCGATAAATGAAGAAAAGGAGTCTCTAGTAAAAAAGAATAAAGCTTGGGAAATTGTTGACAAAATATTAGCAAAGAATAAGAAAATTATTAGTAGTAAATGGATTTTCACTATTAAGCCTGGAGCTATCACTATTATTAATTGTATTAGAGGATATAATTAAAGGTCTAGAAAAGGATTTTGAAATAAGAACTTTTGGTAAGGTAGATAAATTTGTTGGGATTGACATATTATTAGATGACATCGTATAATATCGAAAAGATGTTAAAGAAATTTAAGTATCAGAATTTTAAGGGATGTGTATATCCGAATATTCTAATTGATGAACATCAAGAGGGGAAGGGTGATGATGATGATGTGCATCAATAGACAGTGAATTGACGCATCTAATCTTCTTGTTATAAAATTTGTGGGATCCCTTTAAATTAAACTTTCTCCATCAGTTGGCTTGAATTTATATTTGCATTATTATCTATAAATTAAACATTATTAATACAATACTTATCTAAGAAAAACTTTTACATTACAAATTACAACATCTTAATTCAATGATCTTCAATACAATTTTCGGGATCAGCTGTTGGGGTAGCTGACCCGATAATTTGTTGAAATACTTTCCCTCGTCTGTGCCAGCTAGCTCATCGAGGTGAGGATATCTACTGATTACTGATTAGTCCTTGAACCGTAGCTATTGAAGTGAAACACCAGGGAATTGTTAGAATCGACTTATATTTCATCGTAGTGGTGTCATCTCACCCCTGTTGAGGGGGGTGGGGAGACTATTTGAAGCTCTGGGCTCCTTATAGTATTTTCCTCTCGGCTCACCACTGTGAGCCGATCATTGGGGTTGGTTCACCGGCCTCGAGGTTTGCTCGCCGATCGCTCCTCCAAAGAGGGGTCATGCGAGCCGCCTGCGAGAGGTCGGTGGTTGGTTGGCTGTCTGTCTGATGGAGAAGCCAATGGCCCGCGTGAGGGAGCTGATATGAGTTCTCGATCGGAACGTTTGAGTCGCCTCCGGATGAGTGTCGTTGCATCTGGATGTGGGAGCGGAGCAATGCCTACCAGGTGGGGAAGATTAGAACGGTCAGCCCACTCAATAATCCCCGTGGCAGAGTCTGCTCACGAACTCTGAGGTTCCCACTTGTCTCGGTGGATTGTTGTATTCCTGAGGCACCTGAGGGCGTCGACCACCATACGAAGGCACCTGTTTTCTACAGCCTGCAAAAATAGCCATTTTTGAACTTAATTTTTATTTCCGCATTCTTTGTCAATTCTATAAGTTCTTCTTCCAGCTGAAGTTATCACCTTTTGCTGTGTTGACATTTGAAAGCGGATCCAACACCCAGTCTGGTATTTCCAAGTTTAAAATGTCCTGGTATCGTTCGCTGAAGTCAATGTTGAGGTTTTTCAAATGTTAGCAGTAGGCAAACAAGTCGTCGTTACTGCAGAATACTGATAAATTCGGAAAATAGTGAAACACGTCTGCCATTTTCTTTTTGTGTAAAAGCACTTTGATTCATCGATTCATTCGATGTTTTTAGACATAGAAGGCACAAAGGCGACGATGGGTTTGTGGGATTTTCAATGAATCTGAATTTAATATACCCCACAGTATTGCCGTCTCGTCATTATTATATCGTCGTCTATTCTTTTTTACTTCCGACATTTTGTTTTAAGAAATACCTAAGTAAGTAAGTAACTTAAGTACTGCTTATCTATCACGCGCGAATCCGAAAATGAGAATAAAATAAAACGCATCGATAGGAATAAGACAAATATGCATAAACTCGTTTATCTCATTCGACGCTCAATCGTACTCGACAAGTAAGAACAAATATTCTATGAACCAGCCACTTGATACAGGAAACGGCCTTTTTATTTGTTTGTGTATACTTTAGTTTCGAAACGGAGCGACCGATTGACATGATTTTTATTTTATTTATTCAATTAAACAGGACAGATATATGAACTACACCCAGAGAAATATCGAACCGAGTTAGTTTGAGCAATCTCTTAATTAACATTAGTCGATGTTCACAAGCTGTAGTCGAGTTGAGAGCTCAAGTCTCTCTACTATTTTTTTTTTTTCTGGGTCTAACCACCCCCCTCTTTAGGCCTGCAGCGCCTTTGGGAAATGCTGGTCTACATAGTTAGACTTTTTGGCATAATTCCTGTAATCTGTATTATTAAGTATAAAATAGGTAATACAATTACATGATTGACAAACTAAACATTAACATGATGGAAAACCACATTCGCCTTCATGAGTTTAAATGTTTCAATGTCCTCCAAAACTTGATCTTTTCTATTCTTCAGTGCATACTGTAGTTGTATAGGATCACTTGAGAAGCTATGTGAAGACTTTCCTGTCCTTAGATAGTTTAAGAACTCTTTGAGTGAATGCTCGTTTCCTGATTCCTGAGAATGAGGGTCTACACGTATCTACCGGCTCTACATTACCCAAACTCTTGGTCAACAGAGCCTGTGCCATTTAGTAACATATTTAAATATGTAGGATAGGCTTAAACAGTGTATATCCGAATATTCTTATTGATGTACATCAAGAGGGGAAGGGTAATGATGATGTGCATCAATATAGTCAGTTAATTGGCTTGCCAATGTTTCTAGTTAACTGTTGACAAGATTAGATGCGTCTTTTCACGTAGGATATTGTATTTATATATTGTATTGTTAATTTAAAGAGTTCTGTCCTGTGGCATTCAGTATTTGAATGGGAGTGACTCTGTGTTTAGGCTATTGTGATTCGGACTTTGCAGGTGATTGAGATACCAGGAAAAGTACGTCAGGTTTTGTAATACTGTATGGTGTTGGACTTATTCACTGGTGTTCACGTAAGCAGTCGGTTACTGAAGCTCTCCGTGAGTCTCTCTCTCCAGTACGGAAGCAGAGTACATTGCCTCGGCTGAATATATGAAAGATCTAGTATATGTTCAAAGTTTCATTTATGAGATTACAGGAATTATGCCAAAAACAACATATGTAGACAATCAGTCGGTAATAGTTTTAATTAAAAATGGTATGATTAATAGAAGTAAAAACATGATGTGAAATACCGTTTTATTAAAGAAAAAATACAATAATGTTTGATTGAGCTTGTCTAAAAACTAAAACTAAAAATATTAGACAGAAGTTCCTAAGATTAAGGGAGTGTATTATGTATGAGTGATCAGTGATAAAATTGTTGTGAACTCTTTCAACTTAGATGTAACTAGAAGTTAAGGTAGTTGTAAGGTTTTTGGACGATAATTCAGAATTTTTAGTTTTAGTTTTAAGATAAGGTTTTTAGGTCCATAATTAGAAATTCTTTTCTGGGAAAAATATAAATATAGAATGTGGGATAGTCGTGTTATAAAATTCAGAGGGGATGTTGGGGGAGAATTTTATAGGTTTTATGTGTAGCGATGTTGTAATTTGAAGTATTGTATTGAAGATCATCGAATTAAGATATGTTTTAGTTTTTTCAGAGAAGTGTTTTATAATGTTTAATATAAAGATAAAAATGCAAATATAAATTCAACTCATGGAGAAAGTTTAATTTAAAGAGATCCCACAGATTTTAACAAATACCTTTAACAAATATAATTATCGGTACAATAGGCGGTCTTCTTATTGTAATCTATAATCTCTAAAACATAGCCCCTAAACGACTATACTGCCTTCAATATACTAATACTCCTACCTAGATTGCGTTTGAGGAAGCCATACGCCTCCTAAAGAATAAAATGCTGACTATGATTATCTATTTCCTCTTCGCATCATTCTCTTGATTATCTGTGTATTTTGAAGTTTGACGGACGTTTGTAACTCTCTGGCATTTAAACATTTTGCATTGCCAATCCATTGCGAATGCTTACTTTTGCGTAAATTGTTTGATTTTTGTAAATCAATTGATTATTGTAATAAAAAATAGTTATTTGTATCATCATGCAGTCTGCTAAGAAAAGACTTGTTATAACATTCTGTTTGTGATGAGAAATTTCGAAAACCTATTAAAAATGATCCAATAACACAGTTCTGAAGCTCAAATTTCAGTGTAGTTATGTTTGTTTGTACAGTTTATTAGGAAGATATCAAGTTTTAGCTTTGTTGCTTAAGCTTCGATTGTGACCTGGAGTGTAAGTCGTAAGTGTTAAGTAGTGTTTTTACTTTATTTTAATGTTTGAGCGATAACCTTTATCGTTTTATCTTTATCGTACAATTTTCCTTAGTTAATACTAAAGTATTAGTATGAAACCTCAGTGTATACAAACATAATGCATCCTTATTCCAAATTATAAAGTCTTCCAAATAATGCATTATGAAGTTGAAAACATCTATTATGTTTTTCTATTGCAGTATAAACAAAAACATTTTATATATATAGAAGGTGAAATTAACTAAGTTCATAATTTGTTTATATTAAAAAAAACCATCTAGTCAGAATCCAATAAGAAATGAGTGCCTGGCGTAATGGTTAGTAAATCTTACTGCTATACCAGAGGTAGGTTCAAGCCCCACACAGGGCAAACATTTTTGTGATCTATGAATACTTTTTTGCACTTGCACTTTTTGTACATTGTAAGAATATTTGTCAAGTCCTAGTTAGTAGTCCAAGGTCCTAAACCAAAAGTCATTTGTTCTACCCAACACAAACAACAAACAACACATAAGGAGGTTTGAGTACTTTTATCTCTTTCGAGCCTAGGTGGCTTAAGTGTGTTGGGTGTCTTTAATTGGCTCAACAGTGGTTCTTTCATATTATATCTTTTTTAATGCATACACAAAACAAAGTATATATACAAAAAGGGTAAAATAGTAAAGTAGAGCCATGCTTAGGTATGAATGGCCAGGTTTAACCAGTGCAATACCATGGTCTCACAGAAAACCGGTTGTGGCAATGGCATTACAGGCCTACATGAGTAGGTATTAAAGGTTCCTATGTGACCTACTATCTTCCCCGCCCAATGTTTAATTTAATCTATATTCCTTTAATTAACTATATGCCGTTGAAAAATACATAACTAACCTTTTGAAGTATAAATGTGCAACTCATGTTAACCTTTAGTATACCATAAAATGGGGGGATTATTAATTGCGGGGTGAATAGAAAAAAATAACCATATTATTCCAATTTCTTTTTTTGGGTTGTACCAAGTCCCATGTAGGTTGAAATTATATTTTTTGGTAATGGCAAAATTGTGTCTTTTATATCATAATTTACCAAATTCCAAACAAACATAAATCAATTTCAAAACAACTGTTGAAAGTTGTAATGCGTTGCGCAAACTTCCTTAGTTCCGGAATATTAGTGCGTTTTTGACAGTCTAAACTATTGTTACATGTAAATAGTTTAGTTCAAAACTTGTGGGGTTGATAGAAACAGAGAAAGGGGGTAATAGGTAATAGAAACGGTCATTGGGTGAAAAGACACAACCTAAAGGTAAAAAGACATGCTTATGGGGTGAAAAGATTTGTTTGTTTAGGGTTGTCCAATCTGATTTCAAACAAATTTAAATTACCAAGTTTTTTATATATTAGAAACTTGTAATATCAAAACATAATTTAGTGTAATATAAATAATAGGTATTAGCATTTTTGGCCCGCTTTTAAATAAAAAACCTAAATTGCATAAAATTAGTTAAATACATACGTTAAATATTTAGCAAGCAACTTATGAATTTCTTTCTCTTATATATACGGTCAATATCATGCCACGTGCCTATAAACCTGAGCCCACTAAAAAGAGATATTAGAAATATGATCCAAAAATAATAGAACAAGCAGTATTTGGATTAGCTAGAAAAAATACAAGTCCAAATGAAATATCCAAAAAGTATAATGTCCACAAATCCATCCTTTTTTTTTGTGTAGGGGTGGAAGATCCTCATGAATGTCCTTCCCCCATGGGGTGGAGGGAAGGGGTATGTCGGACTCTTACCGACTAAAAACCACCCCGGTGTCCTACTGCTTGCCTATGTATATATCGGGCGAGCGAGAATCGCCGTGGCATTCTTCCGCTGCCTCCGACCGGCACTGACCCGTCTCACCCAAGACGGGTCCCGTCACCTGCTGTGACCATCACCCTTTAGTCACAGTACTCTGAGAGAGGCACGGAACACTGCGCGCTGCCTCTCGGGCCTGTATCTGTGAACTCCCCAAAGTTTCCTCGCCCGCAGGCCGCTTCCTAGGGTCTTATGCGAGCAGAGAGAGTTGGATTGCGCTCCCTCTCCCGTTCCGCCTTTTCCTTTGAGGACATCACTTCCTCGCAGAAGGAAGCGACGGCGTTCCATGCACTCTCACTACGGACCATGGACAGAACCACGGTCGGGAGCGAGAGACTACCCGCAGAACCGACCATTCCGACACAGGTACTTGCCGAAGCAACCGTGTCCGGAAGCGCCTGCGTCATCCGGAAGGTGAGGGCTCCATGTCCTCTCTCCAGCCACTCTCTTAGGACGGGTCTTATCGCCTCTACAGCATCGTGCCCGGCACTGGGTCGCGCAAGTCGTTGCTCCCACTCCGCCACCAAGATTTGATGGAGCTCAGCCCGATGTGCCTCTACTTCGGGAGGCACAGGCAGCTCTCCCCGATCTAGTGCATCCCTGCGCCACCGGTACTGTAGCGCAAGGAGTACTGCATCTAGATCCCAGGGATGGATCCGGTAAATAGGCTGGCCGCCTCAAAGGAGATTGTATGGTACCCTCTTATCACTCTTGATCACTCTTTGGCTTAACAGATCACTGTTCATTAGATCATGCCAGTGAAAATTAATTTCTTCTGTGTCCTATTTTTGAGTGTAAAATATGTATGTCTATCTATATAAATAAATAAAATAATAAAGCCTTTTTATTTCCTGCAAATTAATTTTACATATAATTTACATTAACTTATCTTTAAAAGCTTAATTAATTAAAATGAATACCTACTTATTTTGTTTATGTCCTATATTATGTAGCTATTTACTGTTTTTATTTACTAGTATTATTATACTTGTATGACACTATATACTATTTAAACGCTTAACTAATTGATCTTAATATCTACTTATTCTTATTTATTTTCTATATTATTTACCTATAACTATTTTATTTACTATTATTAATATACTATATAATATTTACTACTAGATAATATTTACTATTATTATTGGCTAGCTTGGTTAGAGTTTAGATACCTAAATAATATAATTTGTAGGAAACCCATTATTGGGTGAAGGCCTCCTCCAAAGATGCCCATTTGTCTCTGTCCTGTGCAGTCTGTTTCCAGTTTGGGCTGGCTACTTTTTTGATCTCGTCGTCTAAGCGAGTCTGTGGTCTTCCTCGATTTCTTTTACCTGGAGGTCCATTCCAAAAAGTCACTTTTATGGTCCATCTTCGGTCTTTAAGCCTCGCGACATGGCCAGCCCATCTTCATTTAAGTTTTTGTGCGTATTTCAATGCATTTGTTGCTTTGGTTTTTGATCTTATTATTGTGTGTCGTATTTTGTCTGATTTCTTTAGTTTAAGCATGCTGCGCTCCAGTCCACTTTGACAGGTGGTGATTAGAGTTTTTACTTTTGAAGTGAATTTCCAGGTCTGGCAGCCATAAGTCAAACTTGGAAGAAGGCTGGAATTCATAATTTTTGTTTTTATGGTAATAGGCAGGCCACTTTTAAAGATTTCCTTTAAACTCTAATATTTATTCCACGTTTGTTGTATTCTTCTTTTCACTTCTAGTTCGTTATTTTTCGGATCAAAACTAATTTGCTTACCTAGATAGATGTATGAATCTGTATATTTGAGTGGCACTTTAGCTATTGTTAATATTCTTCTCCGCCAATTTGTCATTGCCATAGTCTTAGAGAGATTCATTTTCAGACCCACCTTGATACTAGCCGAATGTAAAGTTTCCATCATTTGTTGTAACTGGGTGCTGGATTCTGATAACAGCACTAGGTCATCTGCGAATCTTAAGTGACTTATGTATTCGTCCTTTATATATAGGCCTGACTTACTCCAATCTATCCTGAAGATACCCTCCAGAATGGCTATGAATATTATTGAAGATAAGGGGTCGCCTTGCCGTACGCTGCGTACGCGCTCTTTCTATAGCAAAACTTGGTCCTAGAGTTTCTAGCTTAATTTTGCCCATGTTGTTTTTATATACGCTCTTTATGACTTGTATGTATACGAATTCAACTCCCTGCTGTTTTAGGCTTTCCCATATACTTACATGTGTTACTGTATCAAATGCTTTTTGATAGTCAATAAACGCTATGTATTTTTGTTTGTTCTTATATTTGTTGTTCTTGGTACTTTTCAATGATTTGTTCAAGTGTGTGGATATGGTCCACTGTTGAGAAACCTTTCCTGAAGCCTGCTTGTTCTATTGGTTGTTTTAATTCCAATGTGCTGCTGATTCTTTTATTTATAATGGCTGAGAAGAGTTTGTAGAGGCTCGGGAGTAAGCTTATTGGTCTGTAGTTGCCAATATCTTTCGGATCACCCTTTTTATAGATGAGTATGATGTCCGATTCAGACCATTGTATGGGCGTTTTGCAGTATTAAGTTAAATAGTTCCGCTAGTGGTCCGGCTAATGTTTTGTATGCTAGTCTTAATACTTCATTTGTTATGTTGTCCGATCCAGGGCTTTTTCCCAGTTTTAAGCTTTTTATTGCTTCTTGGACTTCCATTTCGTCCACTGGTTTTATACTGATTTCGTCGTTATTTTCGTTGGTGCTTGAGATGTTATTATTTTGGATGTTATCACTGTATAACTTTCTATAGAAGTCTGTCTCCGCATTGATAATGGCAGTGCGCTTGCATAAAGTTCTGTTGTCTTTTCTTAATCCTTCTATCCAGGTCTTGTTCGTTCTAAGTTCCTTAAAGGCCTTCTTTGTGCTTCCTGTGTGTTGTAGATGTCTTTCTATAGTATCTTCTCTGTATTTAGCGTAATCTCTTTTTATGTATTTATTTCTTACTTTGTAGAGGGCGGAAAGCTCATTTCTCATTGATCTCGATTTATTTATTCTTTCTTGTAGTTCTTTTCTTCTTTTCAGTAATAGAGCGGTGCGATCTGATAGTATTTTGTGGTGTCTGTGTGGCTCTCTACCCTTTTCTCGAGCTTTTTGCAAGCTTTGGCTAATAGCATTTACTACTATCTATATATCACCCCCATATTTAATATTTAATAATAAATGCTGCTCCAAGGTAGCCACAAGATAGACACACCACTTTTGATTTGGCCCTTCCTTAGTATACTACTGATATGTTCAGTATGTGCCTTTGTGAGCCTGCCTGCACTGACTCTTCACTCGTGCTTTGACATGCCCAAAGCAACACAGCATTCCATTGAAATATTAATTTAAAAAATTATCGACATCCACATTCCAGCTCATCATGATGGAGGCATGTTGTTCCCGCTTCACGGCAGCGGAGGGTGGCGCACGTCTCGCTGCTGCAGCATCCTCGAAGAATATACTTGCGGTGGAGTATGCATCTTTCGTTCCTGTCCGGCTGCTGTATGAAAAAGCTTATCAGATACGTGGGTGAGTGGGTAAAAATAATACATAGTGTTTAATAATAGGAGATAGCAACAAATGTAATAGTATTGTTTATTTATTTTATAATATTATTTATTTGTATTTTTATTATAATGATAATCTTTACCTTAACCACTAATAATTAAATGGGTTACATTTTTTTTTTGGTTTTTGTAGTTTGGGGGGTCACCTGATGGTAAGTGACAACCGCCGTCTATGGAAACCTTCAACTCTGAGAGTCGTAAGCCTTTTAATTTATTTTTTGCATGAAGTAGTATGCTCCTCCCAGTTTTATAGACACTTAAGATATTGGCGTGGCTGAGCTGATGGTGGAAGGTAAAGCTTCTTAACGGTTAGGAGTTTCAATATACGTTACGTACGTACGTATTTACGTTACGTATTTATCATGATAGGCGGTGAAACTGGTTCTACTTTTTAAAAGTCAATTATTATGTAAAAAAGTGACTTCACAGAAAACCGGTCGTGAAGGAACGTTGCATTTCCCCGAAATAAGTGAGGTCTCTGGAGGCCCAATTCCCCTTCTCCTCTTTCCGCCCCCCTCCTCGCTGTCCCATCTCCTCATCCCCCTCTCTTCTTTAACCTCCCCACATCGTCCTATCCCTCATCACCCTCAAAGGTGGGCAACGCACTTACGACTCTTGACTTGCAGGTGTTCATGGACGGACGTTGTCACTTAAAATCAGGTGACCCGTCTGTTCGACTATATTATAAAAAAAGACTAGCTATTGCCCGTAAATTTGATTCAAAGTCTGGGGTAAAATGGAGTCTACGTTGTCAGTTATATTCCCTAGCTCTACTGTGAAACTGCATTAAATTCATTTGCCTCACAGAAAACCGGCTGTCAAACATTTGTGTGCATTTGTGTTGCATTGTATGACCGGAACGGTTTACGGAAACCCAACCCCCTTCCCCTATTTCCCCTCGTCCCTTTCCAGTACACTAAAAGGCAGACAGCACTCTTCTGAGTTGCAAGTGTTTATGGGCGGTGGAAGTCACTTCCATCAGGTGACCCGTCTATAACAAATAAAATATATATATATATTCAAGATAATCCTTGTCCACAGTTCTCTATCCAGCGGTAGTCAACGTTCAATATACGTTACTCGCGCTAGCAGAGTTCCCGTGGTAGCTTACGAGCTCAAACTACTCACAGACCTGACAATAGCAGCCGCCGAGAATAACGAAGATGTGGATGATTGGGAGTCAGAATTGGAAGCAAAAGAAGTGAGTGGTTTTATAAATTGTTATAACTGCAAAAAGTACGAAATATAACATTCTGAATCGACTTTAGTAATAATTAATAAAACGAGTATTAGCATTGTTAATAGGCTATTAGGCTGTTCCCGGAGCCTTCCCTTTTAATGTATTCTCTAGTCCCTCTGAAGGCACCCATTTGTGTATTTTACTTGACTCGTATCAAGTTTTATGAAAGAAATAATTAAATCCTATGGTCTTTTTTTCCAAAAAAAGAAAAAAAAAATATACTGAATCAATTATTTTAAATATATACAGTCGTGGTCAACTAATTAGGGACACTCTCTAGTTAATCCAAATTGTGAATTTATTTTTTATTTTCCAACGAGTCTAAACAATATTCCACATCTTTTACATGTAAGTATAATTAGTCATTTATGTGCCTAATTATACAAACAATAACAACTTCTTAAACATTAAACCTCTTTACAGTATAGCTGATAGATGATCACAGTGCTATTTGTTCAAAGAATGCTGGCTGGCCATTTAATTAGGGACACTGAGATATTGCGTTCTAGTTTCAAAATCTGAATCTCAATTATTATTTTCTTTCTTCTCCTATTCTTTGTGGTAGTTTTGGCGGCAATCTAGATTTGTAATTTCAAGTTTTGAGAGTTATTTTGAAGAACAATGGGCAAAAATAAAAGTTGCGATGCAACACTACGAAAAATTATCATGAAGTTTGTCGAGCGTGGTTGGTCATACCGAAGGATAGCAGGATATTTAAATTGTTCAAAAACTATGGTATGCAATGCAGTGCAACATTTCAGGCGCAATAACACAACTTTAAATGTGCCCAGAAAAAAAAGATCGAGAAAAACAACTCCGCAAGAAGATAGAATGATAACCAGGTTAGCTAAGAAAGATCCGTTTCTAGGCTCTATTTTAATTAAACATGAAGTGTTTGGGGCAGACGAAAGAGTCAGTGTATCAGCGAGGACAGTTCGACGACGTCTGGTAGAAGCAGGGTTATTCGGAAGAGTGGCTCGCAAAGTACCGTTGTTAAAGAAAGAGCATAGAAATGCACGTTTGGCGTTTGCACGTAAATATGGACATTGGACCTACGACCAATGGCAACATGTATTATTCTCTGACGAGACCAAGGTTAATTTGATTTCTTCAGATGGAAGGCAATACGTACGGCGTCCTGTAAAAGCGGAAATGAATCCAAGATTCACAAAAAAGCAGGTGAAACATGGCGGAGGAAACATTAAAATGTGGGGATCATTTTCTGGACGTGGAGTGGGACCTGTGAGGATAGTTCAGGGTAACTTAGACCAACATCAATACAAGGCAATATTAGAAGAAACTATGCTTCCCTATGCTGAGGAACATCTTCCTATTATATGGACTTTTCAGCATGATAACGACCCAAAACATACAGCCCGTTCAGTCAAGTCGTTTCTTAACAGACAGTCGGTATCAGTGCTAGATTGGCCAGCAAATAGCCCCGACCTCAACCCAATCGAGCACCTTTGGCACGAAATTGAGAAAAAAGTTGCCATTTATCGTACCACAATTTTAGATGAACTTAATGAAGCTTTTTGTGAGGCATGGGCAAACATTCCTGTTGAAATATGTCAGAAACTGATAATGTCTATGCCACATCGGTGTCAAGCGGTAATTACTAACAAAGGTTTTGCTACTGGGTACTGATTTTACCCGTAATAAAATGAAGTTGTTAAAGAAATTAAAATACTGCAGATTATTAGTTCTGTTTAACTCTATTTTTCATTTTACTTTACTGTTCTTAATTAAATGTCCAGCTACAGAATTGTACCTTAAATTGAATACATGGTTAACCTTTGATATTAAACACTTTTTTATATTTATTTAATCTTTTATTTACAGCCATTTATAGTATAATAATCGGATCAAATTATGCAAATAATAGTTACTGAGAAATCAACAGGGTTTTATATTTATATGTACATAGCCGGTTATTGCTGTCCACTATCTTCAATGTCCTTAATTAGTTGACCACGACTGTATATATTTTTAAATCATTTTGTTATTTTTTTTTTACGTTTTTGTTGTCTTTAGTGGCCTTTTAGTTGTGCGCCGCAAATTGCCCATTACCTTATATTGATACCCAATACCTTATATATAATAATGGAGCCTATATTTTAAGTTGGACCTCTGGGAATATGTCTGTAAAAACTGCATTAAATTCCAGGCCATAGTTTTTGTGTGATTCATGAAAAATTCTTGAAATTGTTGTTTTTGCCTCTGTCGCTCTAATAAAGACCCCCCCCCCCCCGGCTTTATTAGAGCAACAAAAACAGACATCGGCCTATTACAATTTTATTATGTGTCAAGATCAGAGCTAACTCAGTCACCAACTTCTCCCTCTTGACCGCATTCCACGGAGAGCGACACCTCGGCGTTGCGTAGAGATGTAGCTTCACTCTGCATCCTTTATCGCTTGTATCATGGGGAGTGTTCAGAGGAATTGTTCGGACTTATACCTGGTTTCCGCCATCGTCCTACGCGACAAAATATCCATCCCCATCACCTGGACGATTGGCACTCCACCACTGTGAGCTTCTCCAGAAGCTTTTTGCCTCGCACAACCAGCTTATGGAACAAATTATTGCCTGCCGTATTTCCGAACCGATACGACCTTCAAACCTTCAAGAAAAGAGCGTACTCCTACCTAAAAGGCTGGCAACACACTTGTGACTCTTGAGTTGTGGGTGTCCATGGGCGGCGGTAGTCATTTACCATCAGGTGACCCGTCTGCTCGTTTGCCTCCTAGCGCATAAAAAAAACGGATCAAAAGCTATATTTCAATTATAGATGATAGAATAAAAATATTTGGAAAAGAGTGTCCTAAGAGCTTCTTGCTTGTTCTTCTCCATACGATCTACGTGTTGGAAGAGGCAACTAGTTTCACGGTTGACTTAGACTGACCGACTTCCTCTCTTGACTCAAAAACACCTATGATTGGGTCAGTTAAAAATAACGGTTTAATTGATTTTGAATATATTTTATTGTAAACCATTACTATAAAATACATTAAAAATTTAAAAATTGTCTTACAAATTAGAGTACAATTGGTGGTCTTATCGCTAAAAAGCGACTTCTACAGTCAACCTTAGGCTGGCAACATTTAAATATATGTATAGGTTATACAGTTTTTATTGATTTTGAATATATTTTATTGTAAACCATTACTATAAAATACATTAAAAATCATTGTCTTACAAATTAGAGTACAATTGGTGGTCTTATCTCTAAAAAGCGACTTCTACAGTCAACCTTAGGCTGGCAACACATAAATATATGTATAGGTTATATAGTGTGTCCCAGAAAAACAAACCATTATTTTAAGCACTGAAAATACACACATCTCTTGCACGCAGTTGCAAAATAATAAAACTAGTGTTGTATAAATAAGTGTTGTATAAACTAGTGTTGTATAAATAAATTAATAAAGTACTTCATAGGTTTCTTTGTAAACGTTTTGTTAAGTTAAGCTTTTTTTTGCTGGTGGTGGCGTTTTTGTTCTCTTACGAATATAGACTAATATCACTAGTGAGCAAATATGTCGTGTTTATGAACAAATCTAATAAGAGTTTTATTGTAATACTGCCTAAAAGTTCCATTCTATTTCAGATAGTTGTGTGCACTTCTCCCGTCTTGAAGCAGATACTAGAGAGTGAGTTTCTAACAGTGAGCATGATCAATGTTCTTATACTGGACAGTTGCCATCTTATATACAGAGATGATAATTTAAAATATGTAAGTACATAAAACAGTAATATTAAGTACATCATTATTCTAATTCCAATATCCAATATCCAAGCAATGCTTGCGTTGCATTTCCCCGAAATGACTGAGGTTTCCGGAGGACCAATTCCCCTCTCCTCTTTCCTCATCCCCTCTCCTATTTCCCATCTCCTCATCCCCCTTTTCATTCCCCCCCCCATCCCTCATCACCCTCAAAGGCGGGCAGCGCACCAACGACTTGAGTTAAAGGTGTCCATGGACGGCGGTTGTCACTTACCATCAGGTGACCCGTCTGTTCGTCCGTTTAAGCAGGGCGTGTAAAAGAAACTCACTAGGCCGCCATAGTGTAGGTCACCGTGCTGCATTGACTAGACATGCAATGAGGTTGGTGACCACCACTCTTGGACTCCACTTATTGCTCTCCATCAGGCAAAGTGGAGTCACTATGGTAGGCTTATACATAAAGAAAAAAGAAGTCCCACTTAAGTCAAAGCTATTGCCATCATCCAGGCTCTGTATGACTGTATATATACTGTCTGATTAATAACAGTCCAATGCTTTAGTCATCTTTAAGACACCCACGGAAAAAGTGGGGGTGGCCATATTCTATAACTGATAATAACACGGACAATTTCAATTTGATATACTTCTTGAGATGTAGGGGTCGTACACCTGTAACTTGAACTGGTTGTAGCCGGGAGGTTCGTGCCCTCTTCCCAAGATAATAACAATAAAGTTTCATAGTGAAAAATAATTATTTTATTAATTAAAAAAAAAAAAAAATTTTTTTTAGATCATGCAACACTACAAAGAGTGTCCGTTGGCCGATCGTCCGGTCATCCTCGCGATGACGTATCCACTCTTCGCTTCTCCTAAGAAAGAAATTAAGAAAGAGTTCCCGCAGCAAGACTCGCAAGAAATTATCAGTATTAAGACTCAGACGGAGATGATGAGAGATCAGGTATGTCTTACATCGTCAGCCACTCTTTGTTTAAGTTATAGGTTCTCCACTGCTTGACATAGGGCCCGCTCAATGACTTCCGAAGTTAGTATATGAGTTTAAGAGTATGAGATGTAACTATATGAAGAAACCACCTGAATGTTGCAAGTCATGACATTACATATATGTAATTCTTCATTCGCCATCTTATACATATCTATTCATGTATATATAGGAGATTTCCACCGATATATTGACTCATCACGATATCTCGGGAACCATAAGGCGTAGAGACTTGAAATTTGGTAGGAATGTTCCTTTTGCAGAGTAGAGGTCAGCTAAGAACAGATTTTACGAAATTCCACCCACAAGGGGTGTAGCGGGGGTGTCAACAGGTGTGCTAGTATCTTATATTTCATGACTTTCAATATTCAGATGGTTTTTCAGTGAATTCAGAATAGGAGGAGGTTCTATGTTTGACTGTATGTATGTATTTTTTTTATTTATTAGGTAAAATGATGTTTCAGCAATTATATTAACGACCGATTTTCTACTTTTTTTTTTAAATAGTATCAGGATTAGATGATGTCAACTCAGGGGAAACGAGGGAGCCCCTTCAATTTTGATTTCTTTGACACTTGATTTCTCGTTGGACCTTCCACCTTAGCTCACTATCAGCTCAGCAACATGAGACGCATATATCTTAATAGCTTTAGAAAATATATAAAAAAAAATATTGTTGATGCCTGATATTTGAAGGTTTCCCTCGGTTTCTCCTGGGATCATGGGGGATCATGAGACCATCAAGTAATCGAGTAACATTACAACAAAAAAGATATACACGAACATAGAACCTCTTTCGTTTATGAAGTCGGTTGATAAAGAACATTGTTTTTTAAATATCTAATATAAATCATTTTTCTGAAGTAAATATAAGATTTGGTGGTATAGGGTGGTCCTATTCTACTTCTCTGGAACCAAACAACCTATTACTATATACATACATTCGCTAACGCCTGTATCCCCGAAGGAGTAGGCAGGGGTAATGCACCCCAATTTTAAACACCAACATTTTACCAATTAGAATTTGATCCCATCAAATTAAAATAAATTAAATTAAAAGTAAAATTAAAAATTTAAAAAAGGTGCAACGTAATAAGCAAGCCTATTGCCGTCAACCGTATGTTGACAGTGGTAGAGCCATGCTTAGGCACGAATGCCGGGGCCGGCTCGACCGGTGCGATACCACGGCCTCACAGAACACCTGTTGTGAAGTAACGCTTGCGTTGCATTTCCCCGAAATGAGTGCGGTTTCCGGAGGCCCAACTCCTCTCCTTTTTTTTCTTCCCTCATCCCTCCTCTCTCTTCTTCCTCTCCCCGCTTCCCCCATCCCTCATCACCTTCAAAGGCCGGTAGTGCACTTACGACTCTTGATTTGTAGGTGTCCATGGACGGCGGTTGTCACTTACCACTATGCGACCCGTCGGTTCGTGTGTGCAACCTATAGTATGAAAAAAAAAATATGTAACACATTTCAATATTTTCTTTTTTAGGGAAGTGAGGAAGAACTTGGTGTGTATGAAAATCTTGATGATTTTGATCTATATGAGAAACTGGAATGGAAGATTGAGGACTTGGAGTCAGAATTGTGCTGCCATATGGACCTGGCAGAGGATATTGATGGGGGAAAGCGGTGAGAATGTATTAATCTTTCAAAAATAAAAATGGATTTATTTATCTATACTCTCATACTAATATTATAAAAACGATAGTAACGCCATCTATATATCAGTCTGTTACATTATGTCGCTATTTTCGTGGTAATGTGGTGGTGATGCACGTCGTCGCGCGTCACCGTGTAGTCTAATTGTCCAGAAATATATCTGTTTTTGTTTCATTCTTCAAATCTAGCAAGTAATTAGAATATTATGATAATTTTGATTATCACTTTTTCAAAAGTTTCCCAACACGTGTGTATTTCGGGGATGCCCGACTAGTTTCGGTCTTGACAAGAGACAGGATTTAAATAACGCCATCTATCCCAAAATAAGCAAGCTCGTATTATATAGGCATAAGTCTTTAAAGTCGGTATTTTTTTTTCTAGAATATCAAATTCTCAAACAAAACCTCGGGAGTTGATTATAGAATATGAGAGTAAACCTTCTGAGGTAACTATGTCTGACGAGTATAGGGAATTGGAGAAATTTATGCTGGACACCATTGATGAAGCCATCCAATTCATTGATGACCATAGGTAAGATACATCTCCGCTATAATTGTATATGAAACAGATTTATCGTGGGAGAGCCATGCTTAGACACGATGGGCTGACCTGACCGGTGCCATACCACGGCCTCAGTTGCATTTCCCCAAAATTAGTGAGGTTTCTGAAGGCCATACTCCTCTTCTCTTCTTTCCCCACCTAATCAAACCTACCTTTACACCCTCAAAGGTGGGCAGCGCACTCACGACTCTTTGAGTTGTCCAAGGACGGTGGTTGTCACTTACTATCAGATGACAAACTTCTGTCTGTCCTCCTATATTATGAAAAAAACCGGAGTTATAACAATTCACAAAGAAAATCGTTGGTAAACAAATGCTTGTGATATTTTATGCCGTTTGATTGAAGTTACTAGAGGCCTTAACGCCCCCTCTCCTCTTAACCTATACCCACATCCCCCTTACCCCTTAAGAGCTATAACTGTGTCTTACAACTCACAAGTTGCAGGTGACCATGTGTGGCGGTTGTCACTTACCATCTGGTTGCCACTTATACTATAAAAGACATGCTTATATTACTTAACCTTGTAACTCACTATGTAAAAAAGACTACCTACCGTTTTAATGTTTACTAAAAACTTGACAGTCATTTAGTCTATTGTTGTATGGCAATGAAACGTTGTATGTACCTATAGATTGTTTGGTTGACAATACTGTAATTTTGCATCTCGGAGCTGGTCTAATGATGGAAGCAGAAGGAGGAAAGCTTTAATGGTCAATAGTGAACTACTGGAGCTTGGGCTAGTTTTCTCTTAGTTTTTAGTTAAATATAGGGGACACTTAGTAATGTTTTTACATATATTTACAGACATGACCCCACTGAAATTTATGGTGAAGAGCTTTATGATGAATTCATGGACATTCCAGACCCCGGTATTGACCCCAAGCGGTTATTTCGCCAGTTCCTGTATGTTTTGGAGCAGCTAGGTAAGTAATTTTGAAACTACAGATGGAATCATCTTTTTTATAACAGCGCCACCTAGTTTTCTTAAGAATGAAACTGTAATTAGTGTTGTTAGTTAAAATTTGAAGATTATGTATGTATGTGTATACTATACTATATATACATACATACATAATCTTCTAATTTATCCCCCTCACTACTACTACTACTCTATAGTAGGAGTAGGCAGAGGCGTATTAAATGACCAAATATTGCCTATTATGTATTTTAGTATAGTAGTTCAGATTGGGGTCGACTTAACCTAGTCCAATTTAACCCCATGAAGACACAGGTTTGCGCGTTCACCGCTAAAAAGATGCCATTGGTCGTATCACCTCAATTTGAGAGCACTTCCCTAACTGCATCAGCCAGTATCGGAATCCTTGGCGTCGATATATCAAGCGAAGTCCAGTTTCGCGGTCACTTAGAGAGTAAGGCCATATTAGCCTCGAAGAAGCTTGGTGTGCTAAACAGATCGAGACAGTATTTTACTCCGGCCCACCGCCTGCAACTTTATAAGGCGCAGGTTCGGCCGCACATGGAATACTGTTCTCATCTCTATGCAGGTGCACCCCAGTACCAACTTCTGCCTCTTGACCGCATTCAACGGAGAGCGACTCGCATCATCGACTGCCAAGATATTTCTGATCGACTTGACACCTTGGCGTTGCGTAGAGATGTAGCTTCACTCTGCATCCTCTATCGCTTGTATCATGGGGAGTGTTCAGAGGAATTGTTCGGACTTATACCGGCTGCTGGTTTCCGCCATCGTCCTACGCGACAAAATATCCATCCCCATCACCTGGACCATTGGCATTCCACCACTGTGCGCTTCTCCAGAAGCTTTTTGCCTCGCACAACCAGCTTATGGAACAAATTGTCGCCTGCCGTATTTCCGAACCGATACGACCTTCAAACCTTCAAGAAGAGAGCGTACCTCTACCTAAAAGGCCGGCAACACACTTGTGACTCTTGAGTTGCGGGTGTCCATGGGCGGCGGTAGTCACTTACCATCAGGTGACCCGTCTGCTCGTTTGCCCCCTATCGCATAAAAAAAAAAAAAAAAAAAAAAAAAAACAAAATAGGAGGTAAGGCAGGTACTGTAAATTAAATGGGCCGGGTACTGGGAAAAAATAATAATTAACTATCTGAAGAACGTACAACTTTATTCTGTATACCTGGCAAAGTGTTAGCTGATTTTCATAATGATCAGTTGGGCAGTTCAAGAGTGAGAAGGAAATAAAAAAAAACTCGAATAAAGCTAATTCAGTATTCGAGTTTCTTTGGCATGGCCTAGAGCCCGAGAAGGCTTGCTGTGAAATGTCATTTGCATCGTTTAAATAGTCATTGTCTAATTGTAATAGATCATTTCGATACATACGATTTTGAAACCGTTACTTCACAACCGGTTTTCTATGACCTCATAGAAAACCGATTGTGAAGTAACGCTTGCGTTGCATTTCCCCAAATGAACCCAGCATCCCCCCATCCCTCATCACTCTTATAGGTGGGCAGCGTACTTCCCACGTCTGCCCTCCCATAGCATAGTAGCGGCCAACCTATTGACGACATCGGGCCACTGTATGACTATACAGTACATATCTACTGTCTGCTTGATATAAAGTCTGATCCCTTAGCACTACACCTACGGACTGACATGTGGTTGTGCTATTCTACTCTAGCCAGAACGGATATTTTGTAAACATATGTATATATTAATATATGCAGTTGGATTTGTTTTAAACATCTGTTCTTTTTTAATTACAGGTCCTTATGCAGCTGACAAAGCAGCCTTCTCCCTTCTAATTAAATTAGAGAAATTAAAAATAAAAGTACCTTACGAAAGACATTTTCTATTGCTGTGTCTGTGTACGACGGTCTTTATAAAAATCAGAGCTTATGCTGATTATATGTTTAGTAAATTAGATAATGATTGGGAAAAAATTAAATTATTTAGCACGCATAAAGTCCTAAGATTTGCTGAAATTCTCGAAAAATTTCAACCACCCGATATGAAGTGTATAAGTAAGAAAGATAGTAGCGATATTAAAGCTACTAGTGTTGTAAGTGAGACTGATAGTTGCGTTAGTCGTCAAGATAGTGTTAATAAAATGCTCAATGATATAGATAAGTGCGATTTTATAACCTTAGGCAACAAAATTCAAGATAGAGTTAATATTTACGAATCTAATTTGAAAGATATAGAAGATTTTACTACTAATATCGACTCGGTTTTAGAGAAAAAATTAGAAGATGCCATAAGTAATAATGACAGTGAACAACTCTCTGTCACTGATAGTCACAGTATTAAAAATTTGACTGGTGTGATCACAAGTAACACGAATATCAGCACAAAACATGATTTGATAGCTACGCACAATCAAGACACAACTGCAGCTATCCCAGATAGTGCTATTTCCGATAGTCTTACTACTGCAACTGATATTAGTAAGTCGGATAGCGCCAATCCAGATAGTAAAGTATCTGAGCTGTTCCCCAAAGGATTTATGTTCTTACCACGACGTACAGGGCATAGGACTCGTGGTAGGACACGTTTACAGAGAAATAATGCTGCGAGAGTACTTCAGATGCAACAGAATCCGGATGCTTTGTGCGGCATTGTGTATATGAAAGATGCTTTGATTGCTAAGATCATGTTCATGATTATTGTGGTAAGTATATTAACAGCATAAAATCTTTTTCTTCTACTTAAAAGCCACGCTCTTATCGATTGAGCAATCGGCTACTCTTCTCTATTCCATGCGATCTCATGGACTCTTCATAATTCTCGACTCCCACTTTCACCTTTGCTTGTTGCATAATTTTTTTCGGGATCTTCCTCGTATTCTCTTTCCCTCTATTTTGAACGCATAAAGTACCTACCCTACTGATAAAAAGGGGTGTTATAAGTTTGATGTGTCTGTTTGTAAGTCTGTCTCGCACCGTAGCACCCAAACGCTAAACTGATTTTGATGCACTTTTTTTGTTTGAAAGGTTATTCTGTCGAGAGTATTCTTAGGTATATTTGATTGTAATCGGATCTACCGGTCGGCTTAGTCGGTTTTGCCGAAGATTATGATATCATAATCAAGGTTATCAAGAAATCAAGTTTAGGGCCCCTGTTTTTTTCTGAAAACAGATTAGAATCCTCTGTGTAAATTGGAGAATTATGTATTTGAATTGTATACATTTGTATTATTTCAGGATATGTCTCGCTGTAATAGAAAGCTATCTTACCTTTGTGCCCAATACTGCGCCTTGGACACTTCAGTAGACCCGGGGACTGAGCTCAAGGAATGTCAACGACAAGGGAAAAAACAGGAGGAAGTCTTGAAGAAGTAAGTAGTTAAAAGGTGGCAAAATTAATACAGTAACTGAGGACGTCTAAATCGGTAGGTTAGACTACCTTTATCAGAAAAAAAGCAAGACAAATCTAGACTTAAAAAACCAAATAAAAAAAGAGGAATATCTATGTGCGACTATTTCCTAAAACTCGTTTACAACAATTGCTTTTAAAAACATTTTAAACTAAAACATAAATACATATATGTGTATCTATATATGTGTGTTATATATATGTTAGGCACATATATATAACATATATATATATATATATATATCAAAAGTCCTAGATATGTATATTGGCTTACACTTTCCAATTGAAGACATGAACATGTGGCTGATTGACCATGCATGCATTTATGATTATGAGCGACTATTATAGGATTGAAACTGAGTTTCAATCCTATAATAGTCGCTCATAATCTGTTGTATGGGGACCATAAGCCTTTTTATTAAAATAGTTAATCAATCGATTAGAAAAGTCTTCCATATATATTAAGTGATATAAGTTAATAACCCAGCCGTATCTCCGAGCAGGTGCATGAATAATTATACCAAATCGTTTCTCATAACGTGACCTCCGTCTATTTAAAACATGGACGCCTGATAGCTGTTAGCAGTTCAATATGCAAATTTCTACAACTTTTCAGCTTATGATATTAATTAGGGAAAACTGTAGTAGGTATTACGGAATCATTCCGAAGTATTTCTTGAAGTTTTACCTTAGCTGTTAGGATTAGATTTCACATGTGTCTTTTTATCCTTTCTTAACTAATAAATTTACTATTGAAATAATAATTTGAAATTTCCCTGGTGAAACCGTCAGGCATATAATTTCCGGTTGCTCTCGTCTTGCAAACGGTGAGTACTTGCACAGACATAACCAAGTGGCCAGGATAGTCCATCAGCAACTTGCTCTTAGATATAACCTTGTGGATGTCGAGTTACCGTATTATAGGTATGTGCCCGACCCAGTTCTTGAAAATAGTCGTGCAACATTATATTGGGATCGATCTATCATCACTGACAGGACTATTGTTTCCAATAAACCTGATATAGTGGTGATAGACCGATTAGAGCGCCGCGCAATGATTGTTGACATTACCATTGCACATGTCGACAACCTCATAAAGGCAGAAAAAGATAAACAAATAAAATATTTGGATTTAGCCCATGAGGTGGTCGACATGTGGGATGTGAGTTCTGCAATCATTGTGCCGATAATCATATCAGCTCATGGGTTGATTGCCAAGAGCCTCGACCAACATCTGCAGAGGCTCACGTTACACAGCTGGGTTAAGGGCCTAATGCAGAAGTCCTTCTTGATACGGCACGTATTGTGAGGAGGTTCCTGTCTCTGGAGCCCTAACCACCGGTAGCTTGGTCCCTGTACCCGATACCGGTGGGGCACTATTTTTTATATTTTTAAATATATTTTGTTTTTATTTTATATTTAAAAATTTAATTTGTATGTTGAATAATGTGAATAAAGAGAATAATAATAATTTATTTCGCAAAAATACAATCTATACAATACAGACATAGACGTTCTAGCTAGGCTACTTACATAGCGTGTATTAAGAACAGTCCATTAGTGAGTTCCACAAAATTAGGAAAAGGTACGTACATAGATATATTAAAGTTGTAAGTCATAATTAAGTTTTAAATACTAGATTTGAATAATTTATATGTTATTGTGTGTATGTGTGTGTGTGTAAAAGAATCGTTTTGTGAAAGTAAAGTAAGGGTGAGGTGTGGTATACATTTTTATTCTACGTTACTAAAACATAAATATATATATATATGTTTAAGTTATATATATGTGCCTAACATATATATATATATACAGTCGTGGTCAACTAATTAGGGACACTCTCTAGTTAATCCAAATTGTGAATTTATTTTTTATTTTCCAACGAGTCTAAACAATATTCCACATCTTTTACATGTAAGTATAATTAGTCATTTATGTGCCTAATTATACAAACAATAACAACTTCTTAAACATTAAACCTCTTTACAGTATAGCTGATAGATGATCACAGTGCTATTTGTTCAAAGAATGCTGGCTGGCCATTTAATTAGGGACACTGAGATATTGCGTTCTAGTTTCAAAATCTGAATCTCAATTATTATTTTCTTTCTTCTCCTATTCTTTGTGGTAGTTTTGGCGGCAATCTAGATTTGTAATTTCAAGTTTTGAGAGTTATTTTGAAGAACAATGGGCAAAAATAAAAGTTGCGATGCAACACTACGAAAAATTATCATGAAGTTTGTCGAGCGTGGTTGGTCATACCGAAGGATAGAAAAAAAAGATCGAGAAAAACAACTCCGCAAGAAGATAGAATGATAACCAGGTTAGCTAAGAAAGATCCGTTTCTAGGCTCTATTTTAATTAAACATGAAGTGTTTGGGGCAGACGAAAGAGTCAGTGTATCAGCGAGGACAGTTCGACGACGTCTGGTAGAAGCAGGGTTGTTCGGAAGAGTGGCTCGCAAAGTACCGTTGTTAAAGAAAGAGCATAGAAATGCACGTTTGGCGTTTGCACGTAAATATGGACATTGGACCTACGACCTAATGGCAACATGTATTATTCTCTGACGAGACCAAGGTTAATTTGATTTCTTCAGATGGAAGGCAATACGTACGGCGTCCTGTAAAAGCGGAAATGAATCCAAGATTCACAAAAAAGCAGGTGAAACATGGCGGAGGAAACATTAAAATGTGGGGATCATTTTCTGGACGTGGAGTGGGACCTGTGAGGAAAGTTCAGGGTAACTTAGACCAACATCAATACAAGGCAATATTAGAAGAAACTATGCTTCCCTATGCTGAGGAACATCTTCCTATTATATGGACTTTTCAGCATGATAACGACCCAAAACATACAGCCCGTTCAGTCAAGTCGTTTCTTAACAGACAGTCGGTATCAGTGCTAGATTGGCCAGCAAATAGCCCCGACCTCAACCCAATCGAGCACCTTTGGCACGAAATTAAGAAAAAAGTTGCCATTTATCGTACCACAACTTTAGATGAACTTAATGAAGCTTTTTGTGAGGCATGGGCAAACATTCCTGTTGAAATATGTCAGAAACTGATAATGTCTATGCCACATCGGTGTCAAGCGGTAATTACTAACAAAGGTTTTGCTACTGGGTACTGATTTTACCCGTAATAAAATGAAGTTGTTAAAGAAATTAAAATACTGCAGATTATTAGTTCTGTTTAACTCTATTTTTCATTTTACTTTACTGTTCTTAATTAAATGTCCAGCTACAGAATTGTACCTTAAATTGAATACATGGTTAACCTTTGATATTAAACACTTTTTTATATTTATTAAATCTTTTATTTACAGCCATTTATAGTATAATAATCGGATCAAATTATGCAAATAATAGTTACTGAGAAATCAACAGGGTTTTATATTTATATGTACATAGCCGGTTATTGCTGTCCACTATCTTGAATGTCCTTAATTAGTTGACCACGACTGTATATAGGTCAGGCATATTAACGAAAAACAGTAATGAAATTGGCAGCACTTAAACTAGTGTCATGGTCATATAAAATTTGATGACACGTTGGTGCCACGTATCATATTTCTTAATGTTGTAAATGTTACATTCTTATAACTACAAGAATTATATCTGTTAGTAAGAGTTTTATACGCCGCGTTTAGGAAAATACGTGGATCCTCAATAAACACATCGCAGTACTGGTTTTCAGTGCCCACCTTTTCAGACGTCTTGACTTCGACAATAGTAATTGCAATTTATTACTTTAGAACATATTAAGTTATATTATAGAAATTAAATACAAATCTATATTAATGAGTCTAATTTTACACAAAATTAAGTACACCCATTTCATAATATATTCATATCCCTACGTGCAATAATCACTAACATTAACTTTCCATTTCAGACCAATAAGCAACTATATGGTTTGTTTTAACATGTGGTCCGTGGATCTCCGCCAATTGTTTACCTATTTTATTATGTTCAAAAAAATATGTTCCTTTAATGATGGCTTACTTAACTTATCGAGTTAAGCCCTCAAATTTTATAGGCGCTAATAATGTTTGTCTTTTTTTTTATTGGCGTCTCATGTTGCTGAGCTGATGGTATAACTCCTCCTCATAATAAACATACATCCATACACTCAAGCCTGCATCTCTGAAGGGGTATACAGAGGTGTATTAAACACACATTTTGTCAATTAGAATTTAGTCCCACTAACGTAATAGGGGGAAAGCCAGATGGGAAAATTGGGAGTATAATGACAGGGGCAAGTCTACAAAGGAAGGCAAACGAAAGAGAGAGATATCGCTTATACGGACGGATTGGGAAATGTGGCTTGTGTCGCATACCGGGAGGTGCGAGCCCTCCTCCCCTTTTAATTACACGATTTTACTATTTATCATGAAAGACGATTGAAAGCTCTTGGGCAATTATTTTACACATACTTTCTTTAACAGATTTCGTATGCACGAATGTAATCTGCTGTTAGCGACTTCAGCTTTGGAGGAAGGGATCGACCTGCCCAGGTGTAACTTGGTGTTGAGATGGGACATGCCGCCTTCGTGAGTATTACTTCTTCTATCTGACTCGAGTTCTTATAAAGAATACAAAAAGGTTTGGTATGTTTAAGCGACAAATTGTTATGTCATATGTGTAAAAAAAACGTATTTTTTTTTAAAGTAAACCTGAATATTCTTTTGTTTTAAAAACGACACCACCTTTCTTTAGCACGGTCTATACATTATATTGTACGTTTTCTGCAATTCCGCCCGAACCTTTACAATTACGCCCGTGCCGAGGGATGCAGCGTGATATTTGCTTTTAATTTTAACAAAGAATAATCAATTGCTAAAAGTATTGTTTAAGATCCTGTACTACCATGATGACTACCATGTGCAACACTTCTACTTATTACTTTTGTGTTTCTTAGATACCGTTCGTATGGTCTTTGTCGCGGGAGAGCGCGTGCGGCGAGAGCGACGTCCGCCTTACTTTGTACCGATTCTATGGAAACAACTGACAACTTGTTATACAATGTCGCTACTTATAGAGAATTGGATCAGGTAAGTGCAGGTATTATTATTAACCACCCAAAGTAAACAGGAGGGGTATCTGTGTCTGTCTGTCACATCGAAGTTCCTTATCAGATACACTAATTATGATACGGTGATTTTGCTTGAAAGGTGATTTGATCGAGAATGTTCCCTTGTTTAGACGAATTCTTGAGGGGTATTTAAAGTTTTTAATTTGTACCAGCCAGATGAACTGAAGACCTAAAGAAGGTGGCTTGGGTGGACTGGATGCAGGTGGCGGAGAACCGGGTGCTATGGCGCAAATTGGGCTTCTGTCGAGTAGTAGATCACAACAGGCTATTTAATGATTGAATTTGTACTTGTATTATTAGAACGACTACAATGTGCTAATTACGACTTACTTAAATTAAAATGGTATCAAGGCTATTATGCTAGTCGTTTAACTTAACGTAGTAGTTGATGATGCTGATCAATACACTAAGAGTTTGAATTTAGTCCGGTTCGAAAAACCACTAAGTGCAGTTTAGAATGTCAACGTTAAACATTACTTCGTCGCAATCAGATTATTGTCTTGTAATAATAATTGATGGCTACCTATTGTTATTTAAACGTGTATATATTCTCTTTGTCTACAGATTATAAGCAGAAAATGTGGTTGTGGCATACAAGACGAACCACCACAATCAGAAGAAGATTACGCTGATAGATTAACTAGCTTCGTAAAACCATATACTCCGAATGATAAACCTAGTGTTTTAGCTAACATCGAGATTAAAAAACCCACCGAAAAGGACACGAACAGTGTTGCCAATAATAAAAATATAAGTGTCGACGATAGTAAGAAATACGATGCTAATGTCATGATTAAATGTATTGAGAAGTTAAAAGACACTTCTAAAGTTAGTAATAAGACGGAGACTGATAATGTAAATTGTACAAATAAAGATGTTAGTAACGAAGATAATAGGCAAAATTATAGCACCAAAGAAACAAAGAAAGAAATTTTTGACAAAGATGATAACGTTACAGACGGTATAAGTGATGATATAAAGGCTAAAAGTAAACATAAAGACAATAAAAATATCTGCGCTCAGTTAGAGGCTAATATCAAAGGCAATTTTGATAATAATAGTTATTTTGATAAAAGTAAACTTTCTCACGTGAACAGTTTTAGTGAAATGTCTAAAAATATCGACACTATCTCGATAGTTCTTGATGATACACACGATAATAAGTTATTAAGTGAACCCTATTGTCTTGAAAAAACATCAAATAAAATTGCGGAACTAAGCATAAGTGATAAATTGAAAGATAAAGAGTTTCTTATAAGTGGTTTTGATATTTGTAATGAAAAGGAAACAGAACAGGAAGTATTCAAAGATGAAACTAGACATGAAATTAAAGATAATAAAGAAATAAATAAAGAAGATATCCTTCAATGCAATGAAATTAACAATAGTATAAATAAATTACAAATAAATGATAACAAAAATAGTACTTATAATAGTAAACCTGATATTAATAAGCAAAGGTGTAATAAATGTATGGATACAAACAAAATAGAGTGTTTCTGTGGATTAAAAGTCATTATAAGTGATAATGATATTAGTAAAAGTGATAGTAAGAAAAATATAAGCGACTCTGATACTGCTAGTGTGGATTTAAGTACAGCAATTGCACTTATAAATAGGTAAGTCGTTTGTTTTATTACTGTAGGATGTAGGGTTGTGGAGGAACGGGTGTTATGTCCCTCCAACACAAAGGGAGAATCCTCCAACCAGGCGAGATGATCATGCCTGGTGGACCACGGCCCAACGGTTGTTGTTGGAAAGTCGTATATATATATACTAATCAGCGCGAGAATTTTATAATTGTGATTCAGGATCGTACTACGTCATCAGTGTCGTTGCTACGTAGTTCAAATTGTCTTCGCTAGATGGTGCTGACATGTCTCTTTTATATATGGAGGTCTCGCCACATAGTAATTAACTTGCCCTTATAATTATCTACACATATACTCATGTTTGCGTCGCTAAAGAGCTTTGCAGAGGTGTATTAAACATCTACAAGATGGGGACATTATAATTAGGTCTCATTAACGTAAAAGGGACAACCGTGCCAGCTAAGAAATAAGAAATTAAAGAGTATAACAAGTAAATTAATATGATTCACTATCCATTCTCTATCGCTCGTATCATGGGGATTGTTCAGAGGAATTGTTTTTACTTATACCGGCCGCAGGTTTCCGCCATCGCCCTACTCGACAAAATTTCCATCCTCATCTTTTGGAGGATTGGCACTGCACCACTGTGCGCTTCTCCAAAAGCTCGCCTTGCCTCGCACAACTAGTCTGTGAAACAAATTATCTCCTGCCGTATTCCCGGATCGATACGACTTTCAAACCTTTAAGAAAAGAGCGTACTCCTCAAAACCCGAAAACGCACTTGTGACGCTAGAGTTGCAGTTGTCCGTGGGCGGCGGCAGTCACATACCATCAGGCCGGCCTGCTCGTTTGCCCCCTATACCATACAAAAAAAAAAAAAAAAAAACATCCCGACTGCAATATTAACCTTTTTACCTTTCTCAACCGACTTCAAAAAAGAAGAGGTTATCAATTCGATTGTATTATTTTTTTTATGTTTGTTACATTCCAATTTGGTCTAGTTCTGACAATGAAATACATGAGGTGAAGTCCATGAAGTCTTAAATTTTATGATGGACGCATTGAAGTCGGTTGTCTACTTTTTATGTAATTTATTGTTGTCCTCACCTCGAATTTTTATATCCTATGTATTTTTTTTATTAAGACGATTTAAATGACACTTCACATGTTAAAATCCATTGAGCCATCTTGGGTTTTACGGCTTATAATTCTTCCTTCTTGTGCAATTTGTCCTGATAGTCGCATTGAATTCAGTTTGTACATTTGATTTACATACATAAACTCACACCTCATATCACCTCAAACATCCGCTTTTGCCAAACATTTTTTAGAACTACTTAACAGGAGGCTAGCCTAGTGTCTTCAAGGCTTTTTTAATGGAATAGGGGGAAGAACGAGCTGACGGGTCACTTGTTGGTAAGTGACTTCCACCGCTGCATTTCAAGAGTCTGTCCGCCTTTTAGGGTAGCTGTAAGGGAGGAGAGAAATGGAAAAGAAGTAGGGTAAAGAGGGGAGGGGAAAGGGGTTGGGCCTCTGGTAACCTCACTTACTCGGTTACACAATGCAAGCATTTTTTAACAGCCGATTTTCTGTGAGGCCGTGGTAATACTCCTTTCGAGCCATACGTGCTGAAGCATGGCTATCCCACGTTAAAAATTCCTATGTCGTTTTGTATGAATGTAATATGTAAATATTATTTGATAGACAAGAGTCTTATCCCTAAGTCACTTTTTACGAGACCCTAGGGAAGAGATATCGTTAGTATATATTTTTTTTAAATAGGGGGACAGACGGGTCACCTGATGGTAAGTGACAGCCGCCGTCGATAGACACGCTTTTATGGGTGATGAGAGGTGGATTGATGAGGGGGGGGGGGGGGGGCGAAAACCTATTTTATATAATAATTTATGCAATATTTTGCAGGTACTGTGGTAAATTGCCATCGGACACGTTCACCCGTCTTGCTCCTCAATGGTGGATGGAGGAAGTACAGCTTCCACACAAAGATACAAAGGAGATGAGAACTGCTTATATTTGTACTTTGAGACTGCCACTTAACTGTCCGGTCAAATATAATATTGTTGTGAGTGTACTTGAATGATTCTTAATGTTATTATCTGATGGTAAGTGACTATCCCCGCCTGTGGACACCTGTAAGTCAAGAATTAAAAGTGCGTTGCCGCCCTGTGAGGAGCATCACTCACTTGGTGAAACATAACGCAATAATTATTAAACCGGTTTTCTGTGAGGTGGTGGTATTACTGCGGTCCAACCAGCCCATTCGTGCCTAAGACTAAAAGGTAAATGCCTTGGTGTTTACATTTAGTTTGTATGACGACGCTTGTGTACACTGGAGCAGGGCAGGGTCGCCATGTAAGGCGTGTTGGTGAAGCCTCTCAATGCTGGAAATATTTTTTCAAAATTTACTAAACAGTAATTAAAAGATCAAGGAGAAAATATACTATAAACCGAGGTATAACCACGGTCTCACAGAAAATCGGCTGTTAAACAATGCTTGCATTGTGTGATCGAATGAGTGAGGTTCTGTTCCCCACTTCCCTTTCCCTACCCTAAAAGGGGATGCACTCTTGAATTGCAAGTGTTCATGGGCGGCGGCAGTCACTTACCATCAGGCGACCCGTCTGCTCGTTTGTCCCCAAACTATAAAAAATAAAATGCGGTGACGATGACGCGAGTTTCACGCGTTTTGTTCACCCAAAGGTTACACATACATATACAGTATACATATAGCTCATTGAAAGCGTTCGGTGACGATGACGCGAGTTCCTTAAATTTTTTACACGCAAAAAGTGCTCAATTCGCTTAAAGAAGTTTTCATTTCAAAACATACTGTAACGCGCGTATTTAGAAATCAGAAAGACAGTATAAACTATGAATACGGTGCAAGCCATCGCGCAAGGCTGCGCATGCGCATTAACGAACCCCGCGGAGACCCGCTCACTAGACACGATGTGTGTTAGTTCTTTTATAATGTTACGCAATAATTTATTTAAATATAAGGTTTTACTCACGTGTGTATTGTCTCTGAGTGTGACGTCCGGTACCGTCGCGGCTGGACGACCCACTCCTTGAGAAAGGTCTCCTGTCGAGACCGAAACTAGTCGGGCATCCCCGAAATACACACGTGAGTAAAACCATATATTTAAATAAATATCAATATAACTCACGAAAGTTTCTATTCTAAAGTTACACTAATTGTTTTCATTGTAAAGTGTGTGTAACCATAGTAATTTAATAAACTATGTTACGTCTACGTGTATTATAACTTTAAAATACTAATATTGTTAATTCCAGGGTCACCCTATGCCTACCAGGGTACTAGCAAGACGGATGGTCGCATTGCAAGCTTGCAGGATACTACACAAGTCGGGAGAGTTGGACAATCAATTGATGCCTATAGGTGTTTTTTTTTATTTATTTTATATAATATACAGGGACGGACGAACAGACGCGTCACCTGATGGTATGCGCCAACCGCCGTCCATGGACCCCTGCAAGTCAAGTTAGTGTGTTGCCTGCCTTTGAGGATTATGTGTATTCATATTTTTTCGTAATTGTCAGGCAAAGAGAACTTCAAAGCTGCAGAGTTAGAGACGTCCAACACTATCGGCTGTACCAATAACGATGCCATGGACAACAGTGATAGCGCTCGCCCGGGGACTACGAAGCGACGCCAGTATTATTATAAGAGGGTATGAAATTATACTCGTTTATATTTTATTATTGCATTATTGACTGCATGGCTGGCGCAGTAGTTTAAGTGGTCACCTCGCCAGTACGCTGCCGCTCCGAGTGCTATGGGTTCGATCCCCACACGGTGAATATAAACTTTAAACTTTTGTTCCGAGTCTGGGTGTTTTCTTTTTTTATTTATGGTATAGGCGAACAAACGAGCAGACGGGTCACCTCATGTTAAGTGACTTCCAACCAACACTTATAACTCAAGAGTCTCAAGAGTGCGGCCCGCCTTTTAGGGTAGGGGGCTGGTCCTCCGGTAACCTTACTCACTCGGTCACACAACGCAAGCATTGTGCAGCAGCCGGTTGTCTGTGAGGCCGTGGTAATACTCCGGTCGAGCCGGCCCATACGTGCCGAAGCATGGCTCTCCCACGTTTTATCTTTATGTCCCTTATTTGAATGTTTGTAAAATCAATCAAGATACAGTTATTAATCCTAGAGCAGTCATTTTCGGTGACGTTGACACGAGTTTCACCCTTTTTGTTCACCCAAAAAGTATACATGTATACATATAGCTCATGGGAAGCGTGCGGTGACGATGACGCGGGTTTCACGCTTTTTGTTCACCCATCAAGTGTACAACGCGCCTAAAGAAGTTTTCAACTTCAAAAAATGTTAATGAAGTAGCAAACAAGATTTCGTTTACGGTTGAGAAAACGGAGCTCGTGTATTATGATCGCGACGCCGACTAACTATATCTGTCCTTGTTATATCGTTAATGTTTCATAACACAGTTCATGAGTACAGTAGTACAGTACAGAATTACAATCGCTATGGTTGGTGTAGTGTCTAGTTGTACAAATACTAGCATTAAAACTCCTGAAAAGTGTTTACCAAAGCGCCATTAAAAACGCAGCAGCATGTTTACAACCACCAGTCGATGCGGGCAATCATGGCATGTCACCTGTAACACATCATCTTTTTTTTGCTCATCTACAATAAGTGTCACAGAATAGAGAGCTCACTTTATGTTGTGAACATATTGTACATTTTACAACAACGGTGTACAATAACAGTGGTAGAACCATGCTTAGGCACTATACTACGGCCTCACAGAAAACTGGTTTGTGAAGCGACAGCGAAATTAGTGAGGTGTCCGGGGCCCAAATCCCCTCTCCTTTTTCATCACCCTTGTCTCCCGTCCTCTTTGCTCATCTCCTCATCCCTCATCACCCACAAAGGCGGGCAGCGCACTTATGACTCTCGTGTTGCAGGTGTCCATAGACGGCAGCTGTCATTCGTCATTCGTCTGTCCCCGTATAATATATAAAAAAAACAAATTATAGTACATGTATTTTGGGTCCTTTGTAGCTGCACGTACCCAATATCTTCGTCACTGTACTATTCTCTTGTAGATCTGTGAACAAAAACACTAAAGTCTCAATTCGGCAGTAACATAGGTAATAAAACATAACCTAACACTTTCCAATATTTGTTTACTAATTAGGTATACCTGGCACTTACATAGAAAACATTAGTAGTACTTACAAAGATATTTTAACATTCCGGAATTTGGCTGAACAGAAGTCTGGGTTACATGCAAAAAACTTTGCAACCATAATTGAATAAATTTTTAGCAGATTCGTACTATCCGCTTTTACAAAACCGGTTTGCATTTTAATAAATGGATAGGTTAAAATAAAATGCACTGACAAAAAAACTAATATTACTCCTCGAAGTTGATAGATATCTAGCTGTTTACACTGAACTGACAGTTTTTGCCTATATGACGTCACAACATGGCGGCTCGTGTTTTAGGTCACTTAATATACAGATTAAAAATTACGACTTTCTTTTTTTTATGTAATAAAACAATAATGTGCTTTTAAAACACAGAATATTAAGTATATTATCTACATAAATTTAATTTTTCAGTATCGAAGGTGTTCATAATTATAAAATTTAGTCTGCATTAAAAATCACTGCTTTCGCGTATCAAAATTATCGTAAAGAAGAGTCAGGATCCTATTCAGTCAGTTAGGAAATAATTACTTGCATATTTCTCTGCCCACTGTTATCCACAAATAGTAATAATTACTATTTTATTCATGCAAAGTAGTTAAAAGTCCTGGTAATTACACTGATTATGAACTTAAACTTTGAGAAATTACTTATTAATTAAATATGAATACAATTTGTTTACATATTGTATGACATCGAATGACAGATCATTTTTACACCAACATGTTTTTAACAACTCGATTTTTTTAGAAAAAAAATTGCGTTGTTCAATTAAAAAAAAAAGTTTTGCTTTTGGGTCGCAGAACAATAACATACCTAATAACTCTTTTAAAAATGTGTAAACTAGCCTATTGTAGTTTTGTATATATATTATACTCTTTCATTTATACTACTTTCATACAATTAAGTCATGGTCCGATCACCCGCTATCAATAAAAACAGACTATAGAAAGAAATATATTGTTTTTTTAGACTTCCTGGGCGTTTACTGATTGCCAACCGGTTGTGGATACGACTGATTCAGGAGTAAAACCTTCGGCTTCTATTCCTGTCACTGTTCAATCCTCACCAGAAAAATTAAAAGGTAAGTTGTATTCATTTTTTTTTTTATACTGTGACGCCATGCCTACGTCACCGCACAGACAAACAATGCATAGAAGTTTTTCAAACGAAGATTGACAAGTCACGGTAGCTGAGCGGTAGTGGCGTAGGCTGCGAGTCGAATGCCGTGAGTTCAAGCCCCGGCGGACTCTATGGGTTTTTGTTTGTGATTTCGGTGTTTTATAGAAAATTCTAGTAAATGGAGATGATTCTTTACAAAATTCGAATATAATGGAAAGTACTAGATGAAGCAAAATGAATAAATAAATTAAGTTGTAGAAGACAATCGAAAAGAATAACGAAATGACGGTCGAAATTCAACAAATTACGATCGAAATTAGGGGTATATAAAGAGCTCCAGACGCGCCTACAGGGCAGTTCAGTGGAAAGTGCTCTCAAGTGAAGAATAAGAAGAAGAAGTGAAAAAGTAGTACAGTGAAGTACAGTGAAGTGAAGTGAAAGTGATTAGTATTAGTGAGTGGTGCAGTGCTACCGTTGGACTGAGTTAAGTGTAGTCCGCGGGGACAGTGTGGAACAGTGCTACGCGGTTCGTGCAGTATAACTCGTTCTGTGCTGTGAGTGTTACGCGTTCGGAATATTGTGAAACGCAAATAAATCGTTACTCTCGGCAGTGATATATTAGTTTCCTTCCAATCCCTGTACCCACTTCCGTAACATTTGGTGTCAGAAGTGGGATTGGAAGGTAAAATGCCTATTACGCCGAGGGAAGGCGTGAGTACTCGCGCTAAAACAGCCGCACAGCAACCACGTGGCTCTGGAGCCGAAGCTTCTGAGGAAGAGATTCCTGGACGTCAAGACAACTCCGGGGTGGCAACTTCCGACGTAGCGTCGTCGTCGAAATCCCAGGGGGCGGATCTCGGCGCCTTACTCGAACAGCTGCGCGCTATGCAGGAAGAGCAAGCCCGCCGACAGGAAGAGCAAGCTCGCCGACAAGAGGAACAGCTGCGCGCTGTTCAAGATGAGCAAACAGCCATGCACGAGGACCAAGCCCGCCGACAGGAGGAACTGCTGTGCGCTATGCAGAAAAATCTTCTGACGGCTATCACCGAAAGCATGCGGAGGGTTGAGGCTATGGAAACAACCGTGCAAAAACATGAAGACCGCCTCTCCTTCATCGAAGAAGACGTCAAGAAAATTGAGGAAGACGTCAAGAGGATAAAAATAAATGGAGTTCCGGCTTCAGCGACCATAGTAAGTGCATCCTCTTCAGGCGGAAATTTTAAAGTGCCACCCTTTGATGGGACCTCTTCCTGGGCGGCCTATAAATTACAATTTGAAGCTGTGAGAGACTTAAATAGGTGGACCAACAGCCAAGCCAAAACCGCTCTTACTTTGGGACTACGAGACAAAGCTCTGATTGTACTGGAGGCTTTAGGAAGTGAAGCTACCTATGAGCAGTTGCTAGAAGCCTTGGAATCGCGCTATGGGGACTCGCATCTGGAGCATGTCTTTCGCGCTCAACTCCGTGATCGATGCCAACGAGCCAATGAATCCTTACAACAGTGGGCTCTAGAAGTGGAAAAGTTGGTCCGGAAGGCGTACCAATCGTCCCCACCATCAGTCATTGACAGCATACTTTTGCAGTCGTTTGTCGACGGTATTTTCGACGCGGAAGTAAGGGCTGCCGTACGCCTGGGTCATCACGGTCAGATCAAGGAAGCCGTTGCGCATGCTCTTGAGGTAGAAGCTGTCCGACGAGACCCGAGGAGTGGACGCCTGAGGGAGATTAATTCAACGGAACTGGAGCGACGAAACCAACGTAGAGCTTTCGTCCCTAGATGCTACAACTGCGGGGAACGGGGACATCTAAGAAGCGGTTGCCCGAATCGGATTGCAGAGAGACGAGGGACCGATGCTTGTGTACAAGCGTCGGAAGAACCAGGAAAACTAATTAAGGACAGGGCTGAGGGGTGGGCGCTGGCCGATAGACATGAAGCCCCGAAAATTAAGATTCATCAGAGCACGGATGGAAACAGCTTAATCGTTAATGGATCAGTAAATGGAATTCCATGCCAATTGACTTTGGATACTGGTGCGTCACGTACGGTAATTGGGACACAGCTGATAAGAAGAAACGGGAAGATAAACGTTCGGAAGGGAGCTTACCAGCTGACAACGGCTACCGGCCAGCGAATACCAGTATCAGGCAACCAGAAAGTGGCCATTAAGATTGGTGATAAACTTTACTGGCAACAAGCAATCATTGCTGACATTGTGGATGATTGTATTATTGGCCTTGACTTCTTGAAGGACCATCGGTGCAAACTTGACATTAACTGCGGTATCCTGAAGTGTGGAGATGATGAAATACCAATAAGAGGCGGTGGTGAAGGCAAGGTGTATTGCATTAAGAACACAAAATTACTGCCGAGATCACAAACGCTAGTTCCAGTAAATTTCAACAAACAAAGTAAGTTGCAACAACGACGGTGGACATTATTGGAAAAAGTGAATAACGAAACTTCGTGGTTGCCAGCACGTACAGTTGTCAACACATCTACAGAAACAGTGGTACCTGTATTAAATTTAAGTAATGAAGAACAGGTATTGAGGAAAGGTACGCTAATAGGACGGAGCGAAGAAATCGTGTGGTTGCGAAATTGTCAAGAAGTCAAAAAGACGGACAGAAGTACAATCGACGTTAACAGTATACTAGAGGGATGTAAGGAAGATTTGACAACTATTGAATTATTGAAGGCGAAGAATTTGCTACGTCGGTTCTCCGATATCTTTTCAAAGAACGATGGTGATATCGGCAGGACAAGTATGGTACAACACAAAATTAATACTGGTAATGAACCTTTTGCCAGAGAAAAAGAGGTGGACGACATGATTCAAGACATGAAGAATAATGAAGTAATTGAACCATCGTCTAGTCCGTGGTGTTCACCAGTGGTCCTGGTAAAGAAGAAGGATGGCTCAACGAGATTTTGCATTGATTATCGCCGACTGAACGACGTGACCAAAAAAGACAGTTATCCATTACCAAGGATAGATGACACTTTGAATACTCTCAATGGCATGAAATGGTTTTCTACGCTTGACCTGAAAACTGGCTATTGGCAAGTAGAGCTGGACCCTAAAGATAAGGAGAAGACCGCGTTTTCCACAGGAAAAGGTCTTTGGCAGTTCAAGGTGATGCCGTTTGGACTTTGCAATGCCCCGGCTACTTTTGAGAGATTAATGGAACGTGTTCTGACTGGGCTACTGGGAGAAACTTGCTTGGTATATCTGGATGACATTATAATAGTGGGGCGAGACTTTGATGACCATTTAAAGAAGCTGGAATCCGTATTTAACAAGTTGAGAAGTGCAAATCTTAAACTGAGTCATAAGAAATGTTCATTCTTCAAACGACAGGTGAATTATTTGGGACATGTAATTTCGGAAAAAGGCGTCGAAACAGATCCAACGAAGATTTCAGCTGTTAAAGATTGGCCTGTGCCCACCGACAAAACACAAGTCCGGGCGTTTATGGGACTTTGCTCTTATTATCGTCGTTTTGTCAGGAATTTTTCGGATATAGCGAAGCCTTTACATCGACTTACAGAAGAAAAACGACCCTTCATTTGGGATCAACAATGCAAGACAGCTTTCGAAGATCTCAAGAGTCGGTTATGTGAAACGCCCGTTCTCGGATATCCGGATCAGAGCAATGAATTTATAGTAGACACAGATGCAAGTAACACAGGGATTGGAGGAACACTCTCACAAAAGAAAGAGGATCAAGAAGTTGTGATAGCCTATTACAGTAAATCATTGTCGAAACCAGAACGTAATTATTGTGTCACCCGAAGAGAGCTCCTGGCAGTGGTCAAAACGCTTCAGCATTTCAAAAAATACTTGTTGGGCCGGAAATTTCTAGTCAGAACAGATCATGCAGCGTTGAAGTGGCTATTGCAGTTCAAGAATCCTGAAGGACAAGTCGCAAGATGGATAGAACAATTACAGGAGTACGACTTTGAGGTTGAACATCGCAGTGGGAAGTCTCATGGGAATGCCGATGCTTTGTCAAGACGCCCATGTTTTGATGACTGCAAGCACTGTTCGAAACAAGAAGATAAAGAAAAAGCTACGGTCCGAGTTATAAGAACTGATACAATTGATGATGAATGGAGCAATGATGCCTTACGTAAATTACAAGAAGAAGATGAAGACTTGAAACCAATACTCAGTTGGATGAAAGACTTATCTGCACGGCCAGGATGGAGTGAAGTTGCTGGAATGAGTGCAACAACTAAGAGCTATTGGGCGCAATGGAATAGTCTGCTCTTACATAATGGGCTTTTATGTCGAAAATGGGAGAGTGCATCTGGGCAAGACAGTCATCTTCAGACAGTTGTACCAAAGTCAAAGATTTCTGATATACTACGAGCGTATCACGACGGAACATCAGGCGGTCATCTTGGTGTAAAGCGGACTTTAGTGAAGATTCGTCAACGTTTTTACTGGTTGCACTGCAAGGAAGATGCTGAAGACTGGTGCAGGAAATGTACGAGCTGTTCTTCTGTCAAGGGACCACAAACAAGAAGTCGTGGAGCATTGAAGCTATACAACGTGGGTGCTCCTTGGGAACGAATAGCTTTGGATGTGGCCGGGCCGTTTCCAATGACAAATAGTGGAAATCGTTACATTCTAGTAGTAATGGACTACTTTACGAAGTGGCCAGAAGCGTTCGCACTACCAAATCAAGAAGCTATCACTGTGGCTAATAAACTTGTGAATGAAGTTTTCTGCCGATTTGGATTACCTCTTGAAATCCATAGTGACCAAGGCAGGAATTTCGAGTCTCAAGTCTTCCAGGAAACATGCAAAATTATGGGGATACACAAAACTCGGACTACGCCATATCATCCGCAATCTGATGGAATGGTAGAAAGATTTAATCAAACTTTGGAACGGCATTTGGCTAAAGTTGTGGATAGCCATCAGGACAATTGGGACGAGTACATTCCTCTATTTCTTCTGTCATATAGGACGGCAGTTCATGAAAGTACCTCTACCACTCCGGCTCGAGCGAACTTTGGTAGAGAACTTCGACTTCCAGCAGATCTACTCGCAGGATGTCCTCCGGATACGCCCAGCTGTATTTCGGAATACGCAGAAGAATTAAGAAGAAAGATGGAGGAGGTTCACGGGCACATGAGAGAAGAGAATCTGCAAGCTAGTGAGCGAATGAAAACGCGATACGACAGAAGCATTAACTCCAAGTCCTTTGAAGAAGGTTCTGCGGTTTGGCTTCACAATCCTGTTCGACGAAAAGGGAAATCTCCAAAACTACAACCAAGTTGGGAAGGCCCTTATGAAGTAATTACGAAGATCAATGATGTCACTTACAGAATCCGGAAAACGCCAAGAAGTACAGCTAAAGTCGTTCATGTGGATAGGTTGGCACGGTACCACGGCTCTAACGATGCTCGGGACGAGCACGTCTAAGGAGGGGATAATGTGACGCCATGCCTACGTCACCGCACAGACAAACAATGCATAGAAGTTTTTCAAACGAAGATTGACAAGTCACGGTAGCTGAGCGGTAGTGGCGTAGGCTGCGAGTCGAATGCCGTGAGTTCAAGCCCCGGCGGACTCTATGGGTTTTTGTTTGTGATTTCGGTGTTTTATAGAAAATTCTAGTAAATGGAGATGATTCTTTACAAAATTCGAATATAATGGAAAGTACTAGATGAAGCAAAATGAATAAATAAATTAAGTTGTAGAAGACAATCGAAAAGAATAACGAAATGACGGTCGAAATTCAACAAATTACGATCGAAATTAGGGGTATATAAAGAGCTCCAGACGCGCCTACAGGGCAGTTCAGTGGAAAGTGCTCTCAAGTGAAGAATAAGAAGAAGAAGTGAAAAAGTAGTACAGTGAAGTACAGTGAAGTGAAGTGAAAGTGATTAGTATTAGTGAGTGGTGCAGTGCTACCGTTGGACTGAGTTAAGTGTAGTCCGCGGGGACAGTGTGGAACAGTGCTACGCGGTTCGTGCAGTACAACTCGTTCTGTGCTGTGAGTGTTACGCGTTCGGAATATTGTGAAACGCAAATAAATCGTTACTCTCTCGCAGTGATATATTAGTTTCCTTCCAATCCCTGTACCCACTTCCGTAACAATACTATAGGGGGACAGACGAACAGACGGGTCACCTGATGGTAAGTGACACCGCCGTCCATGGACACTTGCAACTCAAGAGTCGCAAGTGCGTTGCCCGCCTTTGAGGGTGATGAGGGATGGGGGATACAGGGAGCTGAAAGAAGAGAGGAGGGATGAGGAGATGGGAAAGAGGAGAAAGGAGATGAGGGGAGAGAAAAGGGGGGAAGGGGTCTTGGGCCTCCGGAAACCTCACTTAATTCGGGGAAATGCAACGCAAGTGTTACTTCACAACCGGTTTTCTGTGAGGCCGTGGTATCGCACCGGTCGAGCCGGCCCATTCGTGCCTAAGCATGGCTCTACCACTGAAAAAACGTTTATAGTCACTACTCCGATCCTTAGGGTCCGTGATGATAAATACACTTAAACATACCTCAAGAATTAGGCTATTAAATGTTGTCGCGCTATACTTATATGAGGGACGGAGGATCTAGTGTAGACCTCTTTCTATCGACGGCAGCTACGAAGATAAGTGTCTCACCTACCATCGGCTGGACCTCAATCGAAGCTTCTCGAAACCCTTTCTATATATTTTCTATATACCTTTTAATTATCTTATCTGTATTTGCTTTCTCTTTAAATTAAAAACCGAAATCTAGTGTTTGTAATTTATCTCTGGTAATTAGATTTCAACAATGTATTTCTTTTTTGTATATAAAATGGACGGGTAGTCTTAGCGATTATTTCGAAATTAAAAACTATGCAATTTGTCTCAGTAAATGAAATACTTATTTTAACTACTGAAAATACATCTCCATCACGCAGCTGCGAAACAAGTGTTAAAAAACATAACCCGTGTAAAAAAATATGACCTTATTTTTCAAATTAAAATTTATATTAAATTATTTCATAAAATTGCTCACAATTTTTGACTGGCCTGTTGGTCGAGCGGTTAGCGATCCTGATTGCTTAGCCGAGGTCATGGGTTCGATTCTCACCCAGGATAAATGTTTGTGCGATGAGCACGATCATTAGTTCTGTGTCTGGGTGTAATTTATCTATAGTATATATGTATTTAGAAATTAAAAGTATCTTTATCAGCAGTCTGGTTACCATAGTATAAGCTCTGCTTTGTTTGAGATGAGACGGCCGTCTGTGAGATGTGTGGAGTATTGTTATTATTAAAAATCTACTTATTTAAATAATATTTTAAATTATAGATTATATGCACAGCGTCACCGCTACTATAGGTTACCTTGAAAAATGTGAAATGAATATTAAAAAGATTATATAATTAAATACCTGCCTACGTTGATCTATAACCGGCCGTTTCCAAATGGTTGAGCCTTATGAGAAGACATTCTTTTAAATCACAAGATACATATTACAAAATGTAGTGTACATCATATAAGTAGTGGCACGTAAGTTTAGCTCTGAGCGAAATGTGGAGGGGATAGCTGCGCATGGGTACAGTCGCGAACATAATACAATTACATTATAACTTTAATAAATATAACCAAATAATTTTAAGAACATTATTAAATAAAAGTAAGTCTTTCACTGAGCGAAATGTGGAGGATATTAGGTACTGTCGCGCGCGCTATCATTAATAAACAGTTAAAGTTTTCCATAGCTTGTAACAAGTTGTTTTACTATTCAAGATTAATCTCTTTTAATTTAAATCAGTAAACGAAAAGAACGACTTCCATAATAACTTGATCATGTGTCAGAGTGATTAAGTTTATAGGGGTGTAAAAATAATAATAATCGAATTTGACCATTTTTTTTAAAGATATATAAACACAAGTTATATGGACAATAAAACAACATTTAAACATTTTATCGTGATTGATTATTGACTATTTTCAATAATTTTACTAATTATATTTTAACCCGACGTTTCGGTTGCTTTACAGCAGCCATGGTCACGGGGAGACTACCCCTCCGCATCGCAACATAAGGAACTTCGTTCCAAAACCAACAATAACAAACGTTCTCAAACTTAACAAAAAAACAATAACAAGGAAACGCAATAACAATATACTTTAGAAGGCGACTGTACAGTCAGAAGTCCGCGGAGCGTCGAATCGGGGCGGGGGACGGAATACGACTGGCTAGCCAACCGGCGCTATGCACGCGCACCCTTCGTCCCTCTAGCCCTCCTGTGATACCTAATTTTTGACTTCTGCGCAATAACGTTCGTCGCTAAAGTTTCGTGCCGTACATATACACTATTCAATAAAACATAATTTATGTAAACTAACTAAAACTTACTCTAATGATATAACTTAATTAGGCAGGGAAAAATATGTTAAGAAGAAAGAAAAAAGAAATATAATAAAAGGAGATAGAAATTGAGAAAAATATACGCTTTTAAAATTATAATTTTCTCTGTCTAGGTCAAAAGCGCAACATGCTGTATGCAATAGTATCTTCGTTATGGTGTGCCCTTCCTGAACGTTACAACACCAGGGGGCGAAGGCTCCACGCTCCACAGAATGCGAGTCAAGCCATCGGCATTCTCATGGCGAGAGAGGAACCAGACAGGTTAGTATGCTAATCTATTCTAATATAATTAGGAGCAGAATTTGTTTGTTTCAACGTGGTAATCTCATTAATTACTAATATTTTAGTATTAGACAGTCCGTGTGTTCAGGGCTAGTGAGCCAAAGGTCGTTGGTTCGATTGCCACCGAGGACAAATAATTGTGTGATGAGCATGATCACATATTTGGCCCTTATTGTATTTTAGCTATAAGTAGTAGAGCTATAAGTTTCAGTGGTAGAGCCATACTTAGGCACGAATGGGCCGGCTCGACCGGTGCGAGACCACGGCCTCACAAAAAACCGGTTGTGTAGTAACGCTTGCGTTGCATTTCCCCGAATTGAGTGAGATTTCCGGAGGAATTTCCAATTCCCCCTCCCCCCTTTTCTCTCCCCTCATCTCCTTTCTCCTTTTTCCATCTCCTAATCCCTCCTCTCTTCTTTCCGCTCCCTACATCCCCCATCACTCATCACCCTCAAAGGCGGGGAGCGCACTCACGACTCTCGAGTTTCGAGTGTCCATGGACGGCGGTGTCACTTACCATCAGGTGACCCGTCTGTTCGTCTGTCCCCTTTGTATGAAAAAAAAAAACTATACTATATATAACTTATCTTCTTAGGGCGTCCGTGTAGTGGTAACAAACTCTAGGCTATGTTAGCATAACATATATGCGGTTTGGTATTTAAGTACTGTTAGCTTTTATTGTGTTTTATGATAGATAAATTTATAAATGACTACCCCTTCGGTGAAAAAGGCTCTGAGAGAAACAACTCCGCACTAGGAATGATTCCTGTGTCACGGCGTTACTTTACAAACACAAAGAACGGGCACAAAGAACATCGAGACTCGGGACAAGTGTTTTTGGATCATACAATTGTTTATCCCGTATGGGAATCGAACCCGCGACCTCTGGATCAGCTGTTAGGGTTGCTAACCCCTACCTCCCATATGCATACTAGCTATGCTTAGCTTGCAATGTGAGGGTACCGGAAACCCACCTCTCAATCTCCTCATTCCCTTCCCTCAATCCATCGTCTCCCCCCCTCCCCTCTACTATTCCCCTCTCATCACCCTCAAAACCTGCCCGCGCACTTAACTCTTGAGCTGTAAGTGTCCATGGATGACGGTTGTCACTTACTTAAAAAAGAATTTTGTTTCTAATTGATTCCGGTTTTATATTGTTTAACATGTAAATATAATATAATAACGTTACTTGTTATATATATTAAGTTTTCGTTATTAGTTTGCAGATCCCAGCCTTTCCGGTATACACTCGGTCTGGGGAAGTGAGGGTGTCAGTGGAACATGTACCTGACGCTGATGTCAGATTGTCACCCAGAAGAGGACGGCTTGTTAGAAGGTGAGTCTGAGGATCTAGTGGATAATTTTGTAGGTGGCAAGCCTATTACCATCCTTTGGGCATGAGATGTAAAAATTGAATGTTTATTGAAAGCAAAAAGAAGGTTAGTAAGGGAAGGAATGGTATATTGCTTACACAGATGAAGTGTGGAGTACAAGTAATCAGGGTCGCATACCTTTAACTTGAACTGGCTGGGGCCTTGAGGCCCGAGCCCTCTCCACTTATGAACAAGCCTTTAAAAGCGTGTTATCAGTTATTTATAATGTTGTATTGTCTTGTTTCCAAAAAGGGTAGGTTTTGTACGTGGTAGAGCCATGCTTAGGCACGAATGGGCCGCCTCGACCGGTTTGATAACATGGCCTCACAGAAAACCGGTTGTGAAGCAACGCTTGCGTTGCATTTCCCCAAAATTGTTGAGGTTTCCGGAGGCCCAACTCCCCTTTCCTTATTATTTTCCCCTGACCTCCCGCCCTTTATCCCATTTCCTCATCCCCCTCTCTTTCCTCTCTACGCATACCTCCATCCCTCATCACCCTCAAAGGCGGGCAGGGCACTTACGACTCGAGTTGCAGGTGTCTATGGACGGCGGTTGTCACTTACCATCAGGTGACCCATCTGGTCGTCTGTCCCCCTATACTAATATACATGGTTTTCAGTAGAGTAGAACAGTCTCCCCTTCTCTTACCGTGTTGGTTGTAAATGGTGACTAAGGGTACGGACTGCACATACTTTATTTTATTATTTTATTTTATTTGGGAAGCCTACGGCCTAAACAGTATTACATTGAAATAAGTAGTATATGCCAATTACAAGCTTCCACATTTAAAATCAAAATGCTTAAACTACTCGTCTAAAGTATACCCAATATAGATAGATATGCCCAGTTTGAAATCGTTCAACTGTTCATGAAATCTCTAGTGAGTGCACTCTTAGTGGCTGTGTGGGATGTGAAGAAGTGTCGGTTTCCTTAGCCTTCGTGTGGGAGTTGTAAGAGTAATCTTGCCGAGGAGATCCGGACTGTCAACAATACCCTGCGCGATCCTCATTGAAAAGCTAACATCGGAAATGTCCCGTCTAAGATTCAGCGGCAATAAATGACATTTTTTACAACGCTCTGTGTAGTCTAGATATGGTAATTTAAATTTAAACGTTAAGAAGCGGGTAAATTTCCTTTGACGTTTTTCAATACAATCCGTGGAGACACTATAACATGGGTACAGTCATACAGTGCCCGGATGAAAGTAAAACTTACATTAGACATATTGTTATGCAGACGGACATACATAAACCACAAAGAAGTTAAAATAGTTAAAAGCGGCGGCAGCGTGATGGCTGAGGCGTCGGACTTGCGAGCAAGTGGTTGTGGGTTCAAACCCCGTCCAGTACATAACACAAAGCATTTGTGACCCACGTTGCTAGTATTCTTTAAAAAAAAAATTTTTACCGCGTAGGATTCTTCTATGTGAGAGACTGGTATCTGTACAAGGACAGGCCTGTATGACAGATTACCAGCCTCTCCCAGCTCTGGATTTGTGTAGTACTGTAATATGTCACGTAAGTGATATTGTTGAGGGTGTGTAAAATTTGTGTGTTTATTAGTGAGTGTGTTTTTATGTTTGTTTGTTTGTGTATAGATTGCGTGAGCAACAGACTTGCCTTGAATTTTAAATACACCTTTGCCGACCCCTACTGGATTATTTTAAATTTGTATTTCTATCTTTTCTTCGTTCCATTTTCTTTCTTTCTTGAATAGAAGTGTTTGTTACAGGTTTATGCGCTTCGTGTTTGCCGAAGTTCTGCGAGTTCGTCGAAGAGGGATGAAATTACAAAGTGATGGCTCCACACACAATAATTATTATATAGTTCCTACTATCAAATGTAAGTAACTTAACTACATATGCGTAGCTTACAAATCGTTTTTTTTTATATTATAGGGGGACAGACGAACAGACGGGTCATCTGATGGTAAGTGACAACCGCTGTCCATGGACATTTGTAACTCGAGAGTCGTGAGTAGTTTATAATAACAAAACTTTCACAAAAACGATTTATCATTAGTCTAAATATGACACCTTTATGAAACATTCTGTATAATCCTTACGACTATATTTGAAATGCGGAAGCAGCTCTGTCTGTCTGTCTCAGTTATGATATTATTTAAATGTGGTATAGATATGTGCTAGAATAAAACATAGAACATTTTCAGCCAGAAAATTGTTGTGGTTTGTTCCAGAGGTTCCAGAAGTCGTGGGTTCAATTCCTACGCGGTACAATAATTTGTGTGACACAGAAATAGTTGTTCCGAGTCTGAGACTTTTTTTAAAGAATACTAGCGACGTGGGTTACACCCCCCTAGCTAAGCTAAATGCTTGTGTTAGGGGTGGGTTTTAACAGTAGTGTTACTGGACGGGGTTTGAACCCGCAATCACTTGATCGCACAACACAGGGAAATGTACTAGTGAAGCATTTTAGTAGCTTAAGTATTTTTAACAAGTCGTTACCCGTCGTTTCATGTTTCACTGCTACGCTCCTTATGGTCCCAGCCTGATGTTTTAGAGCCTTCCTAAATTTATGGGCTATCAAATTCAAAATGAATTTATCAAATCGCGTTAGTAGTTTCTGAGATTATCGCTCTCAAACAAAGAAACCGCTTCTTTAGAATAGGTAAGAAGTATGAACTAATTAACGCAAATGAAGCCACGGGTGCTAGCTAGTCTTTATTTATCTAATGTTATTTGCCTATGGTTTCAGCCACTCGACCCGATGGTTCTACGAAAATAGACATAGACTGGGCTTTCCTGGAACTGATATATCAGCACACAGAAGACAAGAAGCTATCAGAAGTAGATAACACCATGCTCTGGGAGTATCAAGAAGATGAGGAAGCGGCCAAGGTTTGTTCCTCTTTTTTTTTTTTTTTTATACTATAGGGGAGAAAGACGAACAGACGGGTCACCTGATGGTAAGTGACACCGCCGTCCATGGACACTTGCAACTCAAGAGTCGCAAGTGCGCTGCCCGCCTTTGAGGGTGACGAGGGATGGGGGATGCAGGGAGCGGAAAGAAGAGAGGAGGGATTAGGAGATGGAAAAAGGAGAAAGGAGATGAGGGGAGAGAAAAGGGGGAAGGGGGAATTGGGCCTCCGGAAACCTCACTCAATTCGGGGAAATGCAACGCAAGCGTTACTTCACAACCGGTTTTCTGTGAGGCCGTGGTCTCGCACCGGTCGAGCCGGCCCATTCGTGCCTAAGCATGGCTCTACCACTGAAAAAATCCTCTTGTTTTATTTGACGAATTGAGGATAACGGATTCGATGCCCGTTTCATTTAGTTATTTGTACATAGCAATATAAAATTGTGATTATTGTTATATACATATCACGCCTGTATTCCCTAAGGTCCTCCAGAAAATTTGGTCCCACTAACGTAACAAACATATTGCAAGCTTATTGTCGTCAGTGAATCAGTTTAGTGCTATGGCGGTGTTGTGCTCTGGCATGAGCCGAGAACCGGTTAATGGACTTCTATGAGATTTTGAAAAGACTCAAAACATGCTTCATATAGCGTGTTATTTTTTCTATGAGGGGACAGACGAACAGACGGGTCACCTGATGGTTAGTGACAACAGCCGTCCATGGACACCTGCAACTCAAGAGTTGTTAGTGCGCTGCCCGCCTTTGAGGGAGGGGGGGATTCGGGGATATCGTATTGTTTCATGTAACAATACGGCATTATCAGCAATTTTTGACAAATTAATGTTTTTAGACGAAGAAGTAACTACTGTGTATAATCTAACAGCTCGACGATACAATTCACAAGTTACTTAGTTTTTACCTCTAGCGGCTTGTCCTAAAGACTGCCCCTGACTTTAATTTTGGTTATATTTTTATAATTTAATTTTAATGTATTTTTTAGTAATAATAAAAATTACAGCAATACATTAGTCATTACAAAAACAAACTTACATTAGACATATTGGTATTCTTCTATGTGAGAGACTGGTATCTGTACTAGGACAGGCCTGTATGACAGATTACCAGCCTCTCCCAACTATGCGTTGTGTAACAATTCACTTAAAAAGTATACAACCGACTTCAATGCGTCTATCATAAAATTACTATACTGTTATAATTAGACTTATATGGTTTTTAATGCCATTTTCAGAACCTAACTAAACTCTCATCTAACTACCCTTGAAGTACATACTTTCCAATAAAAAAAGAATCATCGAAATCGGTAGATATTGAGTTATTCGTCCATTTGTCGCACATGCTTAATGCAAATTTAAGACTTATATTATTATTATTTTATATGGTTTTCTCATGGATACCATTGTCAGAACTGGATATAATTGAAAAGGGACCACACGGGAAGCACGACTTTCAATTAAAAAAATAAAAAACCAAGTCGAAAGTCGAAAGTTCTGAGGTAACAAACATAATAAAAAATACAGTTGAATTGAGAACCTCCTCCTTTTTGAAGTCGGTTGAAAATATTAATTATAATGCAATAATAAACGATTATTTTTATTCTTTTATAACATTGTTATATATATATATTTTTTTTAACCTTTATCACTATTTTGTCGGACTGTCTGTAGACGCTAATCCATCAGACAGTATATATACTTCATATTGTGTCCGGGTGGCGGTGATAGGCTTGCCCCCTATTATGTAAATGGATGGGGATTAAATCATGTTTTGCAAGAAGTGGGCGTTTAAAACACCTCTGCCCTACCTCTTATGGAAATAGGCGTGTGTATTAATGATCTCCTGTCCTCATCAAAGGATCTTCCCTTTTTAACACGCATCTATTAGCTGCTCTTTCAACTATGTAAACAATACTATTTTACCCTCAAATTGAACTGATGATGGAGCCAGGGTTGGATAGTGGAATTCTTTCATGGTTACTACTAAAACCCTCGAGTTTATGCTTGCTTTGTTTTAGCAAAGCTATGTGAAGCTACATACACGATCGGTATCTTTAGTAGTCATATTTCTTCGCAGATTAAAGGTCCAGCTCGCGAGAAGAGAAGCAAGGTGAAGAAGATTCAGAATCCACTTCTCAAGCCTGGAGAGATCTTTGTCTTTGATGCGGAGAAGTACAGGGAAGCTGTCGTTACTCCGTGGTACCGAAACCAAGATCAACCGCAGGTGGGATTGTGTTCCTTTAGCATGGGAGAGCTATGCTTAGGCACTTATGTGCTGGCTCCATCTTAGAATAATACCCTGATAAGTTGTATTTTACCGAATAAGTGAGGTTACCGGATGCCCAACTTGCAATCTCCTCTTCCATTCCCCTCAGTTCAACAACTCAGGTAACTTATCTGCTCGTTTACTAAAACGTATCAGTTTTTATTTATCTAATACCTTTAAACGAGCAATTCTTGTATATATAATTTGAATCTCGGAAACGGCTCCAACGATATTCATGAAATTTTGTATGCAGGGGATTTCGGGGCCGATAAATCCATCTAGCTAGGTTTCATTTTTGTGTGTTTTCAGGCTATGAAAACCTGCTACAATATCATTAGAATACGAAGGTAAATTTCGCCACCGTCTACAAGGTTGTAATAGATCAGGTGGGAAATAGGTCGGTTCCGTAACCAGATTACCCCGGTTCGAGTAAATAAATATATTTTATTTGGTCCCCAGTTCTTCTTAGTGGCGGAGATATGTTGGAACCTGACTCCTGACTCTTCGTTCCCGTCGACTAGTCATACCAGCTTTAGGGACTATTACAGCAGCAAATACGGAGTCACTCTCACTCAGAGGGAACAGCCTCTACTAGACGTGGACCACACTAGCGCCAGATTGAATCTTCTTACGCCAAGGTACTATATGTTCGAATGTTAAGGAAATATAAACTTTAGTTTATTAAAATAGAACTTATAATTGTATACTTGAATATTTTTATATATCTCCTTTTTACGAATGAGTATCAAACAGGATCTAATTGTATTAGAATAGTAAATATAAAAATAATAAAATAAATATAGTTACATTGTGTTGGTGTAAAAACTATATCTTAATTCCCATTTTCAAAACACGCGAATACTTTCGATAAACTTAAAACTATCACGCCTCATAAATAACTTAATATTCTTGTTTATAATTATTTATTACCTTAGTATGACATGCAATAAAATTTTACTTATATTTTTTTGTGTGAATTAATTGGACAGAGGAACAAACAGTCACCTGATGGTAAGTGACAACCGCCTTCCATGACACCTGCAGCTCAAAAGTCGTAAGTGCGCTGCCTGCTCAGGGGGCGGGAAAGAGGAGAGGGGATGTTGTGCCTCTGGTACCCTCACTCACTCGATAATACGATGCAAGCATTGTCTGGCGAGTGTGTGAGGCTACCGGTGGGTCGAGCTGGCCCTTTCGTGCAGAAACATGTCTGTCTCACGGTATTCTTGGATGTATGTTTTATCTCATATCACATCTCACACAAGGTCGTCTGATTCCGAACTAACAGAGCTCGTACTATGGTAACCAGACAGATGATAAACATACTTATATATGACTAAATACATACATATTATAGATAAATTACACCCAGACACAGCATAAATGATTTTGCTCATCACACAAATATTTGTCCTTTGTGGGCATCGAACCTACGACCTCGGTTTAGCAGTAAGGATCGCTAACCGCTAGACCAACTGTATGAATTTAAAGTGTATATATGAGTATTTACGTCAATGTAAGTAATATAACGCAGTACACAGTCCACTCAGTACACAGTCCACGCAGACACATACGCCCATGCACATACACACAAATGGACACGTACTCACACGCGAACACACACATATATAACATTATTGTATTGAGTATTGACTCATGTACGCTTCTGACTTGGAATCGAACTTCCTACCTCTGGCGTAGCTCTCAGGGTCACTAACCACTCGACTAACAGGTCTGTCAACAGAATTCAGTAATTTGAAAATACTGAAAAAATCCAAATTTTAGAATTCAGTTACTCTAAGTATATTTTTATTGTTTATAGGTATGTGAACCGCAAAGGCGTGGCTCTACCGGTATCCTCGGAACGTACCCGGCGTGCGAAGCGCGACCGTTTGGACCAGAAACAGATCCTGGTTCCCGAGCTCTGCCGCGTTCATCCCTTCGCCGCTCCCCTCTGGTTCGCCACTGTTGCGCTGCCATGTGTTCTGTACAGGTATATGTTTAATAGCGAATAATAGTTTAATCTTCGTAAGATGTTACTATCTATAACAGGTGCAGGTGTTTTTTTTTCTATAATATAGTGGGACAGACGAACAGACGGGTCACCTCATGTTAAGTGACAACTACCGTCCATGGACACCTGCAACTGAAAAGCCGCAAGTGTGCTGCCCACCTTTGAGGCTGACGAGAGATGGGGGAATGTGGTAAGGAGAGGGAGGATGAGGGGAAAGGAAAAGAGGAGATGGGCCTCCGGAAACTTGACTAATTTCGGGGAAATGCACCACAGGCGTTGCTTCACAACCGGTTTTCTGTGAGGTCTTGGTATCGCACCGGTCGAACCGGCCGATTCGTGGCTGTACCACCATAGAATAATATAGTGTCCATGGGTGGCGGAAGCCACTTACCATCAGGTGACCCGTCTACTCTTTTGCTTCCTTGAACAATAATAAGAGAGCCATATGGCAAAGGAAGATGAATATATAATTAGAAAATTTTACTTTAATTTTATTACAGAATTAACGCTCTACTAATAGCTGATGAGATCAGACGCGCAGTTGCTATAGACGTAGGTCTCGGTATACCGAAGATCAATGAGAAGACCATGCCCGGATTCCAGTGGCCAGCGCTGGACTTTGGCTGGAGTTTAGCTGAAGTAAGACCTTCACATTAATCTATAATAATATACAGAACACAAATAGTACCACGGTCTCACAGAAAACCGCTTGTGAAGCTATGTTTGGGTTGTGTTTCATCGAGTGAGTGAGATAACGATTACCCTGCGGTTGTGCTCGCATAAAAGTAATGCTTTTGATTGTGACAAATTGAAGTATAAACTTAAACCATATATAGGTATTAAAAACAGTCAGAACATAGTGACGGAGACAGGGTGTTATGTTTTCCCTTCTCATTTTTTATTTAACAATAGATTTCCGTCACGTAACTCACACACTCATACATTATAGAAAACGAATAATTTAAATAAAAAGCGGTGTCAGCGTAATGGCTAAGGTGTCGGACTTGCGATCAAGTGCGTTCGTACCCCATCGTTACTAGTATTCTTTATAAAAAAAACTCTCCGGAAAATTCATCATTTCCTGTTAATAAAGAGACAGCCAAGGACTGCAGAGTTTCCCGGAGGCATCCTTCTTGTTGGATTCCTGGGATCGGTCGAAAAATTAAATTCAATAATTTAAATTAATGTAATAATTATCAACCGACTTCTAAAAGAAGGAGGTTCTCAATTTTAAAAAAGATTTCAGTATTTTTTTTATTTGAAAGCTGGTGCTTCCGGTGTGGTCCCATTTTAATTTCGTCTAGTTCTGACAATGCAGTCCATGAGAATACCATATAAGTCTTAAATTTGAATTCAGCATGTGCGCGACAAATGGAAGAATAACTCCAACCGATTAGGTGAGAGTTTGGTCCAGTTGTGACAATGGCATCCATGAGAAAACCATATTAGCCTTAAATTTTATGACAGACGCATTGAAGTTGGTTGTCTACTTTTGTAAAGTGAATTATGTTGTCATTTAATAAAACCATAATAAATTTAATTCTGTTGACATCCACTTGTTCTTTTTGTAAGCGTCTATTGAATAATTATTTTTAACATTGTACAATATACAATTATATTCTATTCAATTCCAATAGACCCATTTGACGGAACACCGTGTGGTTTTAGTCAGTTACATTCTGATTAGTTTTATCGTTTGGCACTTTTGGAGGGGCGGGGGGGGATTGTTACACATAAAAAAGAGCGCAACATGAATTAAACTACTTTATTGTAACGAACGATTGAAGACAACACTGATGTTATACAGCAAATTTACTTTTTACAGGTGCTAAGTGCAGACTCAGAGAAGAACGAAAAGAAGAAGGAAGAAGAAGAGCTAAAGAAAGAAAATAAGGAGAAAGAAATAAAGTATGTATCATATCTTTTTTTATTTTTATATCTATCAGAATGTGAACAAGCTACAGCAGATCTTAGAAAAGTGCAGGGAACCTCTGGAAACATAAGCTGCGAATAAGCACAGAGAACACCAAGTACATGCATTGCATCTTTAGTGGCGTCAACAGCAAACATACCATCTATCTGCAGAACACTCAGCTAGAAGAAGTGGACCATTTCAAGTGCCTAGGGTCAGTCATCAGTAAAGACTGGTCACCCATCGCATAAATACCGGATGGATGAAATGGAGAGAACTGTCCGGCGTGCAATGCGACAGCCGAATGCCCGTGCGCATATAAGGGACGAGTGTAAAGAACAGCAGTCCGACCGGCCATGACATACGGAGCCGAATGCTGGCCACTCAAAAAACAGCATGAAAATCAATTACACTGCGCAGAGATGAAGATGCTCAGGTGGGCAGGTGGTGTAAATAGGCTGGATCATGTCAAAAACACACATAAGAGGCACCTTCGAAGTGAGACCTATCCCAGATAAACTACAGGAGAGCCGTCTGTCGGGGTACGGACATGCTATGAGGCGACCAACCGACTACATTACGAGGAAAGTGCTGGACATCGAAACCAAACCCCCGAGGACGAGGAAGCCCCCAATCACATGGATGTCCGTAGTAAATAAGAATCTCAAAGAAGCCCAAGTCAACAAAGGAACGACCCAGGACCGAGCTACCTGGAGACGCATGATACGGAGGGTCGACCCCAAATAAAATGGGAAAGAGCTAGGCAAAAGAAGAGATCTATCAGAATTTGAACCTAAATTTAAAGTATTTAAAGTACTTTTTTGTCTTGTTTCGTAATAAAGAACATTTATATTTAATATATATATTTACATTAATAAGTAATATGTTATTTTCAGGGAAAAGGAAGAGAAAGATAAACAGGAGAAAGAGACTGAAAAGCAGAAGGAGGAAGACACACAAGAAGAGCCGAGAGAGAAGACTATCAATGAAATTTTACAAGAGAAGGAGGAAGCTGACGGGGTAGGTATTAGGCAGAGGCTTATTCGATGTTAGGCAATTGGGCAAGCCTAATTACCGACACTCTACAGTAGTGGAGCTATGCTTAGGCACGAATAGGCCGGCTCGACCGGTGCTATACCATCCACCATCGCCTCACAAAAACCAGTTGTAAAGCAACGCAAGCTTTTAATTTCCCCGAAATTACTGAGGTTTTCGGAGGCCCAACTCCCCTCTCCTTTTTTCTCTCCCCTTTTTTGGTGATTTGACCTGGACTAACAAACATTGTATGTTAAATAAAACTTGTCGGTCTAGAGTTTAGTAATCCTGGCTACAAAGCCGGAGGTCGTGGTTCGATATATATCGTCGTGGCTCATCATATAACCAATTTCCTACCCAGGAAAATGGTTATATGATGAGCATTGTCTATACTTTTTAACTGTAACAGGCCGATGTCTATTTAATAAATACATATAAGACTACATTTCTTTTCTAATCCCTGGCAAGTGACTTCCACTACCCATGAACACTTGCAACTCAAGAGCCACAAGACTGCTCTCCGCCTTTTAGGGTAGGGGAAATGGAGGAGGGGAAGGAAAAGGTGGTTAGCCCTCCGGTAACCTCACTCACTCGGTCACACAATGCAAGCATTGTTTAACAGCCGGTTTTCTGTGAGGCTGTGGTAATACTCCGTTCGAGCCGGCCCATACGTGCCGAAGCATGGCTCTCCCATGTTAAAATCTCTTCAAGGTGTCGTTAAAAGCGTCTAAGGAACGCAAATAGGGTTTTACAAGCAAAATGTAGCAATATGTCACACCTCTGCCAATTCCTATATGAATGTTGTAGTAACATATATCAAATGTATACAAGCTCTGCTTAGTTTAGGATCAGACTGTCGTGTGTGGAGTGTCTCAAATTATCTTAAACCTAAAACAATCTAACAAGGCTATTTGAATATTACAGGGCTTTGAAATAGGTACCTGGAGCAACGACATGGCGTCTCAAATCCCTGAGGAGTCTGAGTACGACGAGTTCTTGGAGCCTCTGCCGCCCAATTTGACTTTTTGTACTTCTGCTTCTGGTAAGTATTTTTTTAAAGAGGAAATTTCAGTATCGTATGAACTAGTCTGTGTTTGCTTGTATTTTATGTAAATCATTTTTACAGGTGGCACGAACTGGTGTGACCCTATCGAAAAACCCAAATTCAGTGCTTACAATCCCAGCAGGATGTACTCTATGGTCGATAGCGATTGTTCTTATATATCCAGGTAAGTTATTGAAAAAAAAATCTCCTTACATACTACCGACATACGCTCGCAGGTGTATTAAGTACCCAAAAGCTCTTAGTGGAGAAAAGACAAAAAACCTTTAATTTCTTTAGGAGATAGGATTCAAACGAGCAGACGCGTCACCTGATGGTAAGCGACTACCGTCGCCCATGGATACCTGTGTGACCATTTAATAATCGTCACGTTTTGCCCAGCACAAGACAGTTTAGTTTAACACTGCATTTACCCGAAATGAGTGAGGTTTCCGGAGGCCCAACTCATCTCCTCTTTCCTCTCCCCTCTTGCCCCCGCTCCTTTTTCTTCTCTTCGCACTTATGACTCTTGAGTTGCAGGTGTCAGTGGACGGCGGTTGTTACTTACCATCAGGTGACCCGTCTGTTCGTCTGTCCCCCTATTGTATAAATAAAAAAAATACAAGAATACAATAAAAAGATACAATGTCGTATTTTACGACACTCTCGGAAACAGATTATTATTATTATTCTCCTTATTCACATTACTAAATATACAAATTACATTTTTAAATATCAAATAAAAACAAAATATATTTAAAAATATAAAAATAGTGTCCCACCGGTATCGGGTACAGGGACCAAGCTACCGGTGGTTAGGGCTCCAGAGACAGGAACCTCCTCACAATACGTGCCGTATCAAGAAGAACTTCTGCATCAGGCCCTTAACCCAGCTGTGTAACGTGAGCCTCTGCACTTAACACTTAACAAATATACATGCAATTATAACAATTTCATTCCCGTTTCATTATTATGTGGCCCCCTATGGGTAAAGGCCTCTTCCACTCTTTTCCACCTTTCCCTCTCTTGGGCCATATTCATCCAACTTTTTCCAGCTATGTTCATTACGTCATCCGCCCATCTTCTGTCTTCCCACTTTCCTTTCGCCTTTTTAATTATTCAACTTAGTATTTGAAAAAGAGCTAGTACCATCTCAATGGAGTAAATCAAACCAAAGGGTCACCCTATCTGTTTCCGAGTATTGTATACTAGGAATAGGGTGACCTTTTGGCTCGAATGTAGTATTACAACGCTACATGCCCTTGTCAATATAGTCATCTCCGCACTTCTCTATTTCCTGCGATCTTTTTAACCCATCTATAATTCTCGACTCCCACTTTCGGCTTTACTTGTTGCATGAAATTTTCCATAGGCCAACCTCGTTTTCTATTTATCTCTATTGTCCTTTAATATTTCGGTGATGACTCAATTAATGTGAGCAAGACGAAAACTATGGTTTTTGAAAGAGATGAAAATAGAACTTTTTGTGAAATTATGTCATCAAGTGGATGAATTTGTATATCTGGGATCAAAGTTTACTATGGACGGAAAGTGTGATGGTGATATAGAACGAAGAGTGGGTGCGGGTAATGCGATCAATGGCGCATTGCATACTTTTATGACCAGCCACAGTCTCAATGAAGGCTCGCGTGGCTGTGCATAGAAGTGTGTTGGTGCCAACACTTATGTATGGCACCGAAAGTGGGGTATGGCAGAAGAAGCATCAAAGATGATGATGAAGCATTAATGCGGTAGAAATGAGAGCGGAGTATAGCTGATGTGAAGTTGAGTGACAGAGTGATGAATAGTGTGATGTGAAAGAGGATGTAGTGACTAAAATAGAAAGAGTATGCTGTACTGGTTCGGTCATATCGAAAGGATGAATGAAAGAAGATTGGCAAAAGGTATTTATATGACAGAGGTAAATGGAGTTGTCGGAAGAGGAAGACCTAGGCGAATGTTCTTGGACCAAGTTCAAGACAATCTAAGCAAACGCCAGGTCAAAAGTACCTTTAACCGACGAGCCTGTATGCGGAATGGAATGAAAGTTGAAGAAGCGAGAAAGGTATGTCAGAATCGTAGCAAATGGAAGGAAGTGGGCTCTGCCTACCCCTATGGAAAGGAGGTGTGATATTATGTATGTATGTATGTATGTATATTTTACAGACGAAGTTGTGTCGTGTATTATCAAATGGTCAACTATTTTGCCCATCTGTTAACTAAAATTACAGAGTGATTGAAATAAATTAATTTTATAGTCCTACAAGCTGACCAGACAAACGTTATTCTGCCATAAAAAAATCTGTATAGGGTTACCCTTATCATTTAAGGTTATGATAGGCCTTATATGTAGGCCTACCTGATATGCACACAAAATTTCATAAAAATCGGTCCAGCCGTTTCGAAGGAGTATCGTAACTAACATTGTGACACGAGAATTTTATCTATTAGATAAAATTATAATGTTGCATTATTCATAGATATTTTGTCAGCTGAGTTATTATAATAGTCTATAAACATAAATACACTCAAGCTTGTATCCCCGAAGGGTTGGCAGAAGTGTAATTAATGCCCACATTTTGCAGATTATAATTTGGTACCGTTTACGTAACAGGGGGCTAAGCCTACTGCCGTCGTCGGGACATTTTTCACTTTTGGGAATTAGATATGAAAATTTGGAGTACATTATAGATATATATAGAGGGTAAAAAGAGACGGGGCTGAGGAGGCGAAAAAGAGGAGAGAAGGGATGAGGGGAAGGAAAGATTAGAGGAGGAGTTGGGCCGCAGGAATACTCACTAATTTCGGGGAAATACAAAGCGTTGCTTCACAACCGATGTTCTGTGAGGCCGTGATATCGTTCCGGTTGAGCCGGCTCATTCGTTTGTAAGCATAGCTCTACAACTGTTGTCCGAGCCCTCTAACTTCTGTATGAAATAAATGCTAGGTCTAATTGCCGGAAAGGGGAAAAAGTTGAGGGGATGAGCAAGAAGAGAAGGGGAGTTGGGCCTCCGGAAACCTCACTTATTTCGTAAAAATGCATCGCAAACGATATTTTTCAACCTGTTTTCTGTAAGGCCCTGGTATCGCACCGGTCAAACTAGCCTATAAGTGCCTAAGCAGAGCTTGTTGAGTTGTATTAAACACCATAATTTTGCCAATTAGAATCTGGTTCCAATAACGTAATATAACAAGCATATTGCACTGACCTGTATATATACTGTCTGATAGATCACAGTCCTATCCTTTAGTCACGTTTTACGGCACCATCGGAAAGAATAGGGTGGCCCTATTTCACTTCACCGACAACCACGCAGCTATATAGGGTATCATATTATATTAAATTAACCTTTGTAGTGTGAAATCTGTTGCTAAATTTGTAATATAATTAATAACCCTCAGTGACTTGGACTCCGATGACACAGATCTGGATTACGAAGGTAGCGATGATGATACAGATGGCGGAGGCTTCTGCTGCAACAGGAATACTAACTGTGAGTAATTGTGAACTAAGATATAAAACTAACTTTTATTTAATAATTCACTTTAAAAAAGTAGACAATCGACTTCAATGCGTCTATAATAAAATTTAAGACTTATATGGTTTTCTCGTGGATGCCATTGTCAGGACTGGACCAAACTTATCTAAATACCCTTGGAGTACATCCTTTCCAATAAAAAGAATCATCGAAATCGGTTGGCGTGATATTGAGTTATTCGTCCATCTGTCGCGCAGAACTGGACCAAATTGAAATGGGACTACACGGGCAGCACCAGCATTCAAATAAAAAAGACATCAAAATCGGTTCACCCAGTTGAAAGTTATGTGGTAACAAACATAAAAAAAAATACAGTCGAAATGAGAACCTCCTTTTTTGAAGTCGTTTCAAAATAAAAATAGGTAAAAAAACTTTTTAAGTTAAACGGTTTTATGTTAAACATACATTGCAATGTTTAAGATAAATGTACTAAAAACCTTTCTTTCCTCACCGTCTGCGGGCCAACTGCCTATTTTAACGACGACTTAAACGATTCTTCTATCGCACATTAAGTCGATAATTTGTAGACAATTGACGTGCCCCACGGTTTTATTTTAGTCTAGTCTATGCATATGTTTATAATTCCCACGACTGTATCTATTTTATTATTTTTTGGTTTTTAGTACATTTATCTTAAACATTGCAATGTATGTTTAACATAAAACCGTTTAACTTAAAAAGTTTTTTTACCTATTTCTATTTTCTAGTTTTTAGTTTTTTTTATATATTTTTTTACCATTTTGTTCCCACGAGTAATGGACATTTAAACGGTCGACCCCCCCAGAGGTCCAATAAAGGGGCAAGGCTATGTACAACAAGATGCGCCTGAGTCTTGAGGGGAAAACGCTAACGACATATCATTTTTATCCACCCTAATGCCATACAGTTCTCGGCGCGTTTTAACCTTTCACCTTAACTTGGGTGGTGTACCGCTGACGACGTATCATTTTTAGCCACCCTAACGCCACACAGTCCTCAACACGATACAAAATCTTGACTTGGGTGGTGGATTCAGGCTGGATTAATCAGATACCTAAATTACAGATTCAATTTCTAAATTTAAATCTTATTATTATACGCCATTTGGTGGCTGCGCCCATCTTAAATATTGAGGTTGTATAGTGCACTGTATTCTTCTTGTCAAGCCCTTTTATTTGATACCCATATTGGTAGGATTGATAAAAAATTGTTATCAGCCATTTGGTAGCGGCGGCCATCTTAGATTTCAATTTTGCATAGTAAATTGTATTCTACTTGTTGAGACCTTTCATTTGATACCCATGTTGATGGGATTGATAAAACCTAAGTTATCCGCCATTTTGTAGAGGCCGCCATCTAGGATTTTAATTTTATATAGTACATTGTATTATACTGGTTGAGCACTTTCATTTGATACCCATATTGATGGGATCGATAAAACCTACGTTATCCGCCATTTTGTAGCGGCCGCCATCTTGGATTTCAATTTTTTATAGTATATTGTATTCTGCTTGTTGAGCCCTTTCATTTGATACCCATATTGATGGGATTAATAAAACATAAATTATCCGCCATTTTGTAGCGGCGGCCATCTTGAATTTATAATGATAATGAATAAACATAATTGTATTGTCACCAAAATCCAAAGTGTATACAAAATTTCAGATTAATCGGTTGACAGGAAGAGGGTGAAATTTGAATTACTAAATTTGACCCAAGAATAATAAATAAAACAAACGGGGTGAGCTAAATAAAACCGTTTAAAAATACAGCATTTCTTAAGTCTTTCATCTATAATATGTATGTATTTAGTAATATATAAGAATGTTTATCAGCTGTCTGGATAGCATAGTACAAGCTCTGCTTAGTTTGGATCAGACACACCAGAAAAAATATTTACTGAAGTGAAGAAACGAAAAATTCACAATGTATTTTTTTTTTAAGTTTAATCAACCATTTATCGGCTACATATAACGCTCCAAAATTTGACCACACCTTTCTAAACCAGCCTATACACTCATGCTTATTTCCTTACAGGGGTAGGCAGAGTGCTCTCAAATGGCCACTTGCCTGCCGGACTGTATATATACTGTCTGATAACTTGAACCATACGCTATTTCATTGAACTTAAAAGTGAAGTCGGTGGCATTAAATTAATATCTACCCTCCAAATTTTAGAATTAAGTCTTCTGTTTGCTCATTATTGTCTGTGTGTGTATTGTGAAATTCTGGGTATAAGACCACTTTATGGGGTGGAGGGTTGACAACCTGAGATACAGGAACCTTCCTAGCTCAGGTGACAACCCAACATAATCTCCTTTTGAACTATAATTTGTACAATGTTCTTGTTACTCTTTTATGGTTAATAAAAAAATATAAATTTATAATAAAAATGAAGATAGCAGCAGTCATATCTTATCGTCGTCCTTTACCACACCAGAAGAGAAAGATTGACCCTATTCACCTCCACCGTCAACCACACGGCTAATAGTATAATTGTAATTGTCCTCAGTGGCCATGGGAGTTCGCATAGAATATAAAACAGCACATGAGGCGGAAGCTGTAGACCTTGAACGTACCAAGAAAGTGAATCCTGCACCAACTCCCGATGAGGAAGACGATGCTCAGGATAGAGAGGAACATGACAAACTGCTGAGAACCGGTGTTGCGCCTAAGGAGGTGAGTTATATCTATAACATATATTTATTGAATTAAATAAAGAGAAAAATAATAATTATAAGACCACGTTTGCAAAGGCAACAAGAGAGGTGGAACTACCAACTTACAATTTTTGAAATAAGTTTGTGTAATGTTATTTAGTTTTACTCAACTGCACAAGTAGGAGGATTTTCTTTCGCTTGCCTGTACTAATCTTTGTCACTCCCTATAGCCGAATCTGCTCGATTTATATAAGATTTTAATATAATTCAGTCGGTTTTTATATTATTTTTTTCAGTATATCGATAAGTTTCGCGCCTCAGTGAACCGCCACAAGCAAGAGATTGTCTTCCAAGGCAATTTGGTTTCTAAAGAAGACGAGTTATTAGAAGTTTTGCCCGAAAATAAAGACAAGCAATTTGTGGTGAATGACTTGAGTGAAGAGAACGCTATATCAGAGTTATTCCCTTTTGGTTCTGAGAAGCTGGTTGTTATAAATGGACAGATCGATATTGAAAGTATTGAAAGGAACAAAAGGATTATTCTAGAAGGTAAGATAATATCATTATTACTTTTTTTAAAAAACAACTCCCGCATTAGGAGTAATTCCTGTGTGACGGGGGACTTTACAAACATTCAATCAATGGACACAAAGAACACGCAGACTCGGAACAACTATTTGTGGACCACTAAATTTTTTTTCCCGTGTGGGAATCGAACCCAAAACCTCCGGTTCAGCAGTCAAGGTCAATAACCACTATACCAGCCAGTTCGAGTTATAGGTATGCAACACTAACTTGCTTGGGCTATTTCATATACTTATCAATCTCTCTGTGTAACCAATATCCCTCTCATTCCCAGTTTTATCCTCCCTTTCCCATCAATATACTCCAAATTTTCCCATCTAATTCCCAAAAGTGCTCAGATGACGGCAATACGCCTGTCCCCTATTACATAAATGATACTAAATTATAATCTCCAAAATGTAGGAGTTAATTTAGCCTCTGCTCACCCTTTCAAGGATAAAGGCTTGAGTATATATTATGTATGTACATAACTCTTCCCCATATTCTGTTATTCTCCCAGCATGTATCATGATCTAATAGCAGTTTTATTTTCTAGGTATCAAAAAAACAATTCCTAAAGCAGACATCAAGAAACTCAACTGCTTTTCAATGAAAGATATCGACATAGATTCCCCAGGATATGTAAACGAGAAGATTGTGAATGTGGGCTTCGATAAAAAAGAGAGATACGAAGACAAGTGCAAGAGTAAGCAAGAGTTCCAGCCCTATTACGCTGAGTTAAAGCAGAATGGACAGGAGTTTGATTTTGATTATCAACCGAAGTTGGAAGGACATCCGGGGCCGAGTCCTAGTGTTATATTGCAGGTACGGTCAGCAAAGTAGTCAAAATTATCTCAAGAATAATAAATTATTGTTTTAAAAAAGAGTACGTTTGTGAGGCCTGCTTAGGCCGGTTTTCTGTGAGGGAGTGACACAGAAAACCGCTTGTCAAGAAATGTTAAGCATTGTTGTGTTTCAGCGAGTAAGTGAGGTTACCGGAAGTGTCACCACCCATTCCCCCTTCCCTATGTATATATTTTTGATTTTATTTTTGATTTACGTAATGATAGGAGTGGCGGTCTATTGTCTCTGCCTACCCAGCTTGCTTGCTTGGCCGTGAGCTTGTGTTTGTATCTTTTACCTTTCCAGGCCTTGACTATGTCCAACGCGAACGATGGCATCAACTTGGAGCGTCTGGAGACGATTGGAGATAGTTTTCTCAAATTCGCCATCACCGCTTATTTGTACTGCGCTCATCCCACGGTCCATGAGGGGAAGCTGAGCCATATGAGAAGTAAACAGGTAAACTATATATTTCTTTTTATAATATGGGGACAGACGAACAGACGGGTCACCTGATGGTAGATGGGAGAGGAAAGAAGAAATGAAAAAGAGGAGAGCGGGAGTTAGACCTCTGGAAACCTTAATGCTACATAACCGGTTTTCTGTGAGGCCGTGGTATCGAGCTTGTTGGGCCGGCTCTATCGTGCCTAAGCATGGCTCTACCACTGTTGTAATAAATTTATTTATTTCCACAGGAATTAACATTTATACAAATATATCAAGATTTATTAGCTCAATACTTTTTAATAAGCTTTTATTTATTTAGTGACTATCTTTTGCCTGGACTTCGTACGCGTTTACAATCTAGTATCTATATAGTTTTTAATGCAGAAACGCGGTAAATTGGAGTATTTATTTTAAGTTAAACCTCTGGCAATACATTTGTGAAAACTGAATTCAATTGCATACAGCAGTTTTTGCGTGATGCGTGTTTAAAAATATAAACAGGCTGATAAAACATTCTAAAAACTTTTTTTGACCTGTTACAATTTTATTTAAATATAGATGTGTTTCCGTCAAATCTTGAAAGTTATGTTGACCAACTTCCCGGACTCCGATTGAGCTGAAATATTGCATACACCTTCAGTTCCGATGACAAATTATCTTTATGATAATCATGACCTTACTCTGAACCCAGGATTGAGGATGAGACGATCGAAGTCTTCAAACGTACATTATGCACAAGAAACTTTATATACACATTTAACGATGAAATCTGTCAACCGGGACGAGCCATTTGCCGTCAACCGGGAACTTTTGGGAATTAGATGGGACAATTTGGAGTATGTTGACAGATTCGAATTGAAAGGAAAGTATATTGTTTATGCAGCTGGATTGGATTGGCTTATACTCATAAGCAATAGCTCAAGCAAGTCAGGGTCGCATACCTATAACTCGAACTGGGTGGTGCCGGGAAGTTCGAGCCCTCAAGCGGAAGTATATGCTGGGTATAAATATAGGAAATATGCTTCCAGGAACCATCCCAGTTAAGCCACCTGCAATATCTCGTTTTATTATACATGTATGTACATATGTATGATTTTTTTGTCTCGGCCTAGACGGCGTGATGGGCTTTGATGTATGTTGTATCATTTAATACGGTTTTATTTTATAATTATCACTCTGCACAGGTGTCAAACTTAAACTTATACCGTTTGGGTCGCAACAAGAGACTCGGTGCGAGGATGATTGCGTCTAAGTTCGAACCCCACGATAATTGGTTGCCGCCCTGCCACAAACCACCGCCGACTTTACACCCAAGTGCTCATGTAAGTATATTATTATATCTCATCTATACTAATTACAAAACTAAATTAGGAGATTTAAATATACATACATACACTCACGCCTGTGTCCAAGAAAAGGTAGGCAGAGCGTAATTGACTCCACACTGCGATTTTTTTTTTTGCGGGAAAACCTATTTCCATCATCCGGGGACTTTTGGGAACAATATGGGAAATGTGGAGTATATTGAAATTGATATGGCTTATACAAATTGATATGGGAGTCAGGGTCAAGGTCACATACTTATAACTCGAACTGGCTGGTGGTGATGGGAATTCCGAGTCCTCTCACTAAAGATTGAAATATTAAAATATTTATTTATCGTTAAACTATCAAGTTCCTTCCAGAAAAGAGATTTTTAATTATACAAATCCATTGAAGATTAAATCGTATTAGTCTTTTTGTGTACAAGTGTAGTTCCTGGCGTGTCGTAAAGAGCGACTAAGGGATCGGACTGTTATCTATCAGACAGTATGTGTACAGTCATACAGTATCGGGTTGACGGTGACAGGTTTGTCTCTTATTACGTAAGTTATAATTGGCAACTTATGGGCCATGATTGGTGATTGTTTGTATGTATGGATGTATGTATGTATGTATGTATGTATGTTTGTGTTTTCCCATCTTTAACTCCTAAAGTGCCCGATTGACGTCAATAGCCTCACCTTTTACGTTAGTGGGACCTCATTCTAGTTTCCAAAGTGTTGAATACACCTCTGCCTACCCCTAAACGAGTCGTATTTCAAAATCCATATTAGATGGTCGTTAAATACGACCCTACCTACCCTTTCAAGTTTACAGGCGTGAGGGTATGTATATAACTCTTCTAAAATATCAATTTTTGTGTTTATTTTCTGCTTACAGAGCGACGCACAGCTGGATATGCTCAATCCTGAAGTACCCCTGGATGCAGCAGGGTGCTTCATTCCTTACAATTTGATCACTCAACACAGCATACCAGGTTAGAATAGGTGTTTTTTCTATTATAGTTGGACAGACAAACAGACGGATCACGGAAGTCTTTAATTGCGCTGCGGTGTCTTTGAGGGATGAGGGTATGATGGGAGGGGAAAGAGAGCGAGTTGAGGAGATGGGAAAAATGGAGGGGTGCCAGGGGAGAGGAAAAGTGAGAGGGCGAGTATGGCCTTCGGAAACCCTACTAATTTCGGGGAAATGCAACTCAAGCGTTGCTTCACAACAGTTTTTCTGTGAGGCCATGTTATCACACCGGTCGAGGCGGCCCATTCGTGCCTAAGCATGGCTCTACCACGTAAAAAAGGTTTTTTACACATGTTTTATACATATTAGAGGGGGGTAGGCAGAGACCATATCCTTCCATTTGCTACGATTCTGACATACCTTTCTCGCTTCTTTAACTTTCATTCCGTTCCGCATACAGGCTCTCATACATTAGTGGTCTCTGCCTACCCCTATGGGAAAGAGGCGTGATATTATGTATGTATTTATACATTTTCAAACACTATTTCTTTAGCTTCACTTATACAAATCTTTTAAGGTAATTTTTATGCTACTTCAAATATGTATGTAGCCTTTAAATTGCACGTTTTTGCGATTTATAGAAGTTGGAAAGGCGCATTGTTGGCGGTTATCTGTTTAAACGAGTAGAATACATTACACTTGGGGACTGAGCGTGTTTTTCAGTTTTTTAACGTTTTATTTTCAGTTTTCCCTCCTCCCTTTCCCCTACCCTAAAAGGTGGACAGCACCCTTGTGACTCTTGAAGTTCTATAGTTTTTCACTTTTGAAAACTTTTTGATTTACAGATAAATCGATAGCTGACTGCGTAGAGGCGTTGATAGGTGCTTACCTCCTGGAATGTGGACCTCGAGGGGCTCTTCTCTTCATGTCGTGGCTGGGCATCAAGGTGCTGCCTTGTCACCATGTACCCGTGGATGATGATCACCCATACGTGGTGGCTGCTAAGAGTGCTGATGAAAATCCCAAGGTTAGTAGCTGTTGAATAATTTTAAAAAAATCAAGTGCT